>CM076398.1:30882177-31482177 GCA_038363315.1 Mugilogobius chulae
TAAAGCCTTTTAGTAAGCTTCCGACTTTGAATTCGGCCAATATCTTGGTAAGTCAAGAGCCTTATCACATAACAGATAGATTAATTTTGTCCCAGTTGTGCCGTCCTGCCTGTATCCTCGATATTTTAAAGTGGAAACTAATTTTCAGTTTTCACATAAGTTAACAACAGTAGTATTTAGGCCCTGTAAATAAGACTTTTGTAAAAAGGCACCATTATTCCATCTGCGTTTAGACAAAGCAGTAGCAAAGAAAATATTTTTGTCGCAATGCACACATAGGTAGGCAAACGGCGCTGTACTCCGTAATTTCACTTTCTGTTCTCCATATATTTATGCGGTTTACATAAGATGTGATTTCTGGGACATTGTGGGGCACCCTAAAGTAAAAGTAAGTTAGCTCTGCCTTTTCTAACAGTTTCTTGTGGAGATTTAAGTGCATAAAGCCAGTAAGTGTGGGCCACCTGTGATGCTTGCAGCCAATTAGAGCATCGTGTCAGTGATCAGCACAGATCAAACCCGTTTATATGTAAGTTTTGAACTCAAAGCCCTCACGTGTAAATAAACCCATCTCTCTGTCATATTCGTTGTGGCGCAGAATATATTTTTAGATATTTTATGGGAGAGTATAATGTTAGTAATAAAAAAAACCTAACCCTCTTGCCCACCATTTATGACATTTTAGAACTGTTTTTTTTCATCCGTTGTCCTTGGACAATTGGTAAATGTGTAAATAGGCTTAAGCAAGTAAAAACGTGAAGCAGCAGTGAATGCAGAAAATACATCAAAGCCAAAATAAATACAAGTGAAAAGACTCAAAGAGGTAACAGGCCAAAACAAGTCAAAACCTGACACGGCAATGAATGCAGAAAACCTTGTTATCGTATGGTAAAAAGCTTATCAAAGTTGGGTATTACATTACTCTTCATACAGAATATTGTTGCTTTGAAGTACATCATTCATGTACCCAAAATGTAAAGTTAAAGATTGTAAAAATCTGTTAGAGTTAGAAGATGTGTGAGCTGATAATCTCATACTTTGCAGTCATTGATTCTACAAGACAAGAGTTATTTAACACATTTTTCTGAGCCAGCAAGTCTCTGTAACTTTCCATTGATTGTATTTTTGTCCAGCTTGTGGAGAGTGAAGAGCTTTTTCAGCAAAGTTTGGCGAATGCTCTCGTTGAGGAAGCTCGTTTCACTGTTAATGTGTAAGTAAGATGTTTTTTTTGGCAGCATTCAAAAACACTCTTTTGCTTTTCTTCTTTTTTACTCTAGACCTGCTTTCTATTGTTGGCTATATTTGTTCACAATAAAGGATTAGTACTAGACAATACTTTTATCACCCTTGACATCTGTTTCCAAAAGGAGGCTTGCCAAGAATCTTCCTCTTCCTATGGAGAATGAGGAAGGGCGTCCGAGGATAGATCTGGCTGTGTTTATCATCAACTTGACGTCAGAACTGAGGTAACTTTCATGTCCACAATAAACAATCTCTGGTTGAAGTCTGTTGTAGTTTAGATTAAACCCCATTGATTGTTGTGATTTGTAATTCACATCTAACACATACACCACTTGTTTTCAGTTTTCAGTCTGCGAGGCCTCACTGAAATATTTGGATCCAGGATATTTTCTTGGAAAAGTTTGCTTCATGGTGACAAATGGTACATTTTTTCCCATCTGAACTATACAACTTATATCCAACAATGTATTCACTTTGCATTCTATTTAATCAGCTCGTAAGGCCTCCGTCCCTTCAGCACGCCTGGATGCTGTTCGAAAACTTGCCGCATCACTACAGTGCCCGCTGCTGTTTGCAGAGGATCAGGTTGGTTTTAACTGCTTAATTACTGTTTTGGCTTTTCCAATGATGGCTAACATAATTTGTCATGTGCACATGTGCAGTGAAATGACCAGATTAACACCTGTCACAACTGTTTTTTGATAGAGTCCAAACGGTGTGGCCAATGCAACTCAGAGGCTATTGACTATTCTGAAGGTGTCAGCTGGTTTTGTTCCCACAATGACAGCCCTTTCCTTGTCCAATCTCATGCGCTGCACTGTGCCACCAGATATCGATCAGCCAAGCTTTGATTAACATCTAACAAGGAAATCAGGGGCTGTCTCTCACACTGACTGCATACTTAGACTTGTACATGAAAACTGTAGGAAGTTCATTCTGAGGTTAGAAATTCATATTTCTAACCTCAACTTTCTCAAATCCTGGAATATATTTTGTGACTTGCTCTGATGTCAGGATAACATTTAAAGTGAAGCCAAACTTTTTTTTTTTTTTTACTGTGCATATTCTTTTTTCCTGGTTCTTTTTTACAATCTTGTTGCAAACTGAGCAAATTACCAGTTTCAGGTCAAAAAAGTCACACATTTTTCTGTCCCACTGCAAAGTCCAACTTCATTTCTAGACTGTGTGACACCAGTGCTGTGCTGCCCATTCAAAGCTGTGCACCACACGCTCACCACTTCATTTAGCCTTTTCTAATGCTTTTCAGTTTGCTGTGTTTGAAATGTGTTTGTGGGTGGAATTATGTGGTGGGCTTCACTTCATTTTTTTTCCCTCAAATATAAAATTATAATTTTTTCATAATGTATTTATTACTTCTTATTTAATGTTATATCTCAGATTTGTTGATCAAATGTAAATAGCAAGATTTTACCACTTTCATTTGAATAAAGATATTTTGGCAAACATTTATAATAACCTTCTTTTGACCCTCCATCTGGAGTGGCTCAGGAGACAAGGGTGTGTAACTGTGCTGCTGTGCTTGTTGTCACGTCTACCCAGGCACACATTCTCACACACACAAAACCGGCCTAACAATAGGTTATCTTGATGGCAAGTGTCCATGATACGGGTTAAACTAACAGTAAAGTCAACCTCTGTGTAGAGTCAGTCAGACTGCAGCATGTCAATGACATCGCACACTTGCCACTGATCATTATAGTTTTGATTTCACCGTCACACCAGGATAGGAAATGCAACGGCAGTACAGTACAAACATCCGCAATGAAACTTAATTAAGTGCTATGTTCAGTGTTTTAAATGGCTTTTTCTCTACAAACTATCCAATCATCAAATCAAATTTGTTTAAGAAAGCATTTTTCATACAATAAATGCAGCACAGAGTGCTTCAAAAACCAATCCCTCATGCCCTTATTCCACCCAACCTTTCCACCCGAACAATCAGCTGACCCACAAACAGTTGCATGCACGCCAAATAAAAACCTGTTGGGAACCAACTGGGCTGAAAGGGAAAGGTGACACCAGAGCTTGAGTGCTCAATTATGGTTGATGGTGCTCATTTAATGGGATGTTGGAAAATGCTTGTGGTTCGGAAAAACGTTCACATTATATGACCTGTTTGGGCATGTGGTAGGCAAGGTGAGGGGGCTGTCCTAAATGAAGTCATGGTATTAATAAAGAGCATAGATTTTTTTTCACTTTAGTTTATGTCAGTGATCTACTTCAATACAAGCTATTAATATAAAAAGATAAAAGAATGCAAAGGTGGTTTTCACGAGCACTTCTTGAAAAGTCTTAAATGGGTCACTGATTTGACAACGTTAACAAGTTTGTTTCTGAGTGCTACACATTTAGTAGTTAAGACAAAAGCTTGAAGTGGTTCAGATTGATTCATGTCACTGTGGTTGTGTCAATATGCAAAAGCCATCATTTGTGAATTTATGCAAAAATAAAGTGTTATAAAATGTCATTTGGTAGCATGTTGCCAAAACAAAATCAGACAAGACTTTTGGCTTGTAAATATAAAAACTACCAAACCTTTTTTTTTTTTTGTTTATTTTACTATCTGTGTAATGAACTTGTAAAGAATTTTCACATTTAAACTAATTGAACCTGTTTAAAGATAAAATTAATTTAATGCCACAAAGTTAAAGAGACATGCTTTTCTTTTTCATGTTTTATGTGATGATGTCACTCTGAAGACTCTTACGGAAGTTTCACATTTGGCTTCTGTTTTAACTAGCTAATTCTAAATTTTAGCTAGTTAAAACATTTGTTTCAAAAACAGAACGAAAAAAGTGCAAATTTGAGTGTTATTTGGTAACACGTACAAATTACATTTAAAAATGTAATACATTTTAAAAAGCACATTTGAAATTATGCTCAATATAAACACATATGAACATTTTGTTTGCATTTCTCCAAAATGGCTGTTATTTGGTGCAACATTAACCATTTAACCCAAAATTTTATACGTGTTTCACAATTATTTTTTTTTCTTTCATGTTTTTTTTTTTTTTTTGTTTTTTTTAATCAACATTATTATAACATTAACATGTTACTGTTTAATGTAAAATATATACTAAAATGTGTAATATTAACAAGTATAGGGCAAAATGCAAAACAACTCAATAATAATATATAGAATAAAAACGGCAAACTTTGTAAGCACTGAATATTTGCTTATGGATCTTTTTGTTATTTTTTGATTTTCAATAACAATGTTTACACATATATTTTTAAACTAAGTTTAACAAGTGTGCCCATTGCACTAAATTTCATTTTTAAGACCTCCCAGGCATTAAACGAAAATGCACATTTTTGTCAACATTCAATCATTAAAATAGACACATATCTTAAATAGTCCAGAAAAAAAAAAATATATATAAATCAACACTTCTTTTTGTTTTGATTTTTTGAGCAGTTTGAAATTGTAAAACATCCCTAATCCCTTGTTAATGAATACCAATGTTTTTTTCCCCAAAATCATCTAGTCTTATCTAATTGTAAGTTTACTACAAATAACAATTCTATAAGATTTGTATGTGACAGATCATGATATTTTTCTAATGTTGACTTAGTTTGCTGTGATTGTCCATGTGGTAAATATTTTTCACAGCAAAGTATGACAAAATCGACAATCAAAGTTTAAAATTACAGGAACTAATTTGAGTTATAGAACAGAATTCCTCCACACACACAAAAAAAGCACCAAAACTGACACAGTTTTTCGGAAGTTTAAACTATCACTAAAATTATTTGTGGAACTATGTAATTACCTCTATATATGTCATATAATATAATATGCCGACAAAAGATCATTACAACAACCAAAAAGTTGTGAAAACATGCTGTTTTACTGGTCCAACCTGTCACACTTCTTTAATACTTAATGAAACATGTCGCCGTAGTTTATTCAAAACACCATGTCACAAAATCACCTTTTTTATTGATGAAAACAATTACAGTTTGCAATCAAAGATGAATTGAAAGACAAGATTTATTCTTGTTTGGAATGCTTATGTCGAGTATACTAGTGTTTATAGTTATCTAGCCTAATCATAAATCATAGGTGGAACTTGGCAATTAAAAAGCCTTCTTACTTCACTTGTAACAGACTCCAACAATTATAGACTAGTGCACCTAAGAAGAATATAAGATATGCAATATAAGATTATAATTTGGAACTGTTGCATATTTGGATTTGCTGTCTCGTCTATCCTCAGCCAGCGAAACCCAGCTCTTTGTAGTTGGCGTCAATGTCAGCGATGACAATGCTCATGACGTTCCTTAAAGCTTGTTGTCCAGCAGAATCCAGGCCTGCCTTCTCTGCCATGACCTTCACAATGACCTCAGTGATCAGCTGCAAACACACACAAATGATCATGTGTTTTTGTTGTTTGTCCAACACTCAATTACCAAATCATTCATGTATAAAAATTGTCTGTTCAAATCTGATAATGAATTATGCATTAGCTACCTTGAAGTTGACGAGTTTGATCTTGTGCTGGTTGGCATGAGTGGTGGCCAGTGGTTTGAGGATAGAAGCATGATTTCCTCTGGCCTTCAGCAGCTCGCCCAGTTTCTTCAGGACAGTGGCCCCATGAGCAGCCACGGCACTGTTACTGCTCAGATCTCCCTGAGGGATGTTCACAAATCTGGGAAAGAGCTTCTGGGTCTCTGGGTGCTCCATGAACAGACTGTTCAAAAAACAGAAATGGTAATGTGTTGTCTTAAATTAACAATATGATCTTCCTACTGACCGGGTAAGAACCATGCCTCCCATAGCATTGTAGTCTGCTTCTACTGGGCCCCAGCACTTCAAAACAAGGTCAAAGTCTGCCATGACCTAGAGTGAAGAAAAACAAACAAATAAGCAAAATATGTGTTATTTTTTGTACCTCTTAATTCTTATGTCATATCAGAGCACAAGAGCCACAGGATTGTGTTCGGGAGAAACCCACTGGGGAAAGCTAAAGTGTCCTCATTCACTCTGATAAAAAAAGAAACCTGAACTTTCATTCATAGGAAATCAGATCGCCCACACAAGACACAGATTGAACTAGTGTACGTGTAGGAAGCTCAAGTTACAGGCTTGTATAAAAACAAGCATTGGACCGCATGACTAAATAATACATTAGGATGATAAAAGATGATAAAACTAAAATATATATATATTAGAGAAACTGTTCAATTTAAGCTGTTTTGTGCATGTTAATTTTTAAAATGTTTTACTGCAGACATGATGTAGTAGGTGATTGTTTTGTACAATAATTACAATAAAAATAATAATAATTACAATATTAATTATATATATTTTTTATATCAATGCAAGTTACATAAAAAAAAGACAAATGTACATACCAACTGTGTAAGTTCTGCAGTGAGATGTCTCCAAATTACGTCTGACCTGATTTCACCCCACTTACAGGCCTTTTATACCTTTGGCTCTCACTGTCCTGGTTCCAAAATCTCTGAGTCCTCCCATTGGTCTCCTGTTGGTGCATGTCTTTTCAAATGTCCACAACACCTCCCCGTCTAATCTGAACACAAGATTACAAAAATATTTAGTTGTGATAAGGACAAACGACCTCAACATGACGCAGTCTACTAATTGCATATAAATGAGTCGTCGTTGTTGTTGTACTTCATATTGTATTCACTCATCGTTCAGTTTATGTGAAGTGAAATTTTGAGTAATTAATATTCAATGCTATTATAAAAAGTTCTTTTAAGTCTGCAATATAATGTGTGTGTGACCAGACATGCTTTTTCCCGGACATGTACTCCTTTTGGGACCCCCCCAAAAAAAACAAATAACATCCGGGAGGAATTTCTAAATTACCACCAATTGTCCGGAATTTTATCTCAGTCAGCCAACAGTTTTATGTGAGCCGCTTTTCTCTGTTTTGGACACTGCTGCTTGCATCTAAACTCCACCTCTTTCCCCTCTCCTCAGCTCAACTAAAGAGCTCAATCGTATCAAGAAGATGGATGGATTTGATACAATGGAGTGCATCATGTCTTCAACTCTACACCACTTTGGTTTGTTTTATCAAATATTCACCGACTGTCCAGTAATTGTAAAGACAAGATATAACTCATGCTTAAATGTCCTAGAGGCCTAAAGCTGAGCAAAAGTTAGAGAGCATTCTGGACAATTGAAGGAGACGTACATTGTAAAATTAATAAGCTAAAACTTCAGTAAATTCACACATGAAAATCAGGTAAAAAGCTAGATCTCTTTCATATTAATATAAAAAAGAAAACCTTAGCTCTTTCCTCAAAATGAGATTCTAAATCTCATTAGAATGTTTTGATTAATTAAAGTTTCTAATAATAATAATAATAATAATAAGAAGAGAATATCTTAACTCTTTTATAAACAAACATAATAGGCTCCTTTCAATGCTGCAAGTTCGGGTTTGCCTCATAATCCCCTCTGTTCCATTCATTCTCTCAGGAGAAGTAACCAAGACTCCCTAAAATTATATATATATATATATATATATATATTTATTATTATATATATATATATATATTTTTTTTTTTTTTTTTTTTTTTTAACTGACACATATAATCATTGCTTTACCCAAGGAAAATGAATGTGCTAAAAAATAATAATAACTGTATTTAATGCTAATGCTAACCTGAAGTTATTTTATTTATTTTATCAGGAAGTTCCATTGAGATGTGCACTACAACACATTAAAATGCATGGTATGAAAAGCATAAATGATGGCTTCTTTAGATTATGATGATGCAATTTACAGTCATACAGCAAGCAGTAGTCCTGAAAAGATGTTACAAATTTTTTTTTTTACTAGTCATAAGTTTACTTATCACTGTTTTAAACAGAAAGGTTGGCTAGATTTCTAGAAACACAGTCTTGTACACTCCCAGACTAACAAAATGTTTTGTTTTATTTTGTTTAATTCCCACCATGAGCGAATCCAAACACAACATAATCTTTTCAAACCATTGTGTGTGTTTTAAAGGAGATCTAATGTGTAAAATCTTTTTTTTTTTTTAGTTTTTAACTAAACTTTACTGAAAGTTTTATTAAAAATATTCATTTTTGAGTAATGATGACTGAGTGCTCAAGAAAAAAAACTGTCTTCACCTACCACCTATCCCTGCCCACTTGTCTGTATTTAATTATTAAATTATTCAAAACATTCAGATTCATAGTAAAGCATGTTTGGTTTAAAATAATCACAGAGCCACTTTTCAACAATAAACAATACTACTTACATGGACCTCTTTCTATTTCTAAGCTGCTTAGCATAATTGTTTATGTAGGTGGAATTAATGTTTTAATTATTAAATGAGGAAACTGGTTTTATTTCTATGAGAAAAGTATTTTATAACAAGGAACTTGGAAGTTGTGGCGCACCATTGTTAAGAATGCCTCTTATCTAGAGGGCTTTGGGATTTTAGGCAGCGTGGTTTGTTCAGAGCAAATATTTTATCTATCAGACTCTTCTGACTTCTCTCCTTTATGTTGTTGTGAAATAAACTACACTTGTTCCAGTGTTCGAGTGTCATTTCTCTATGGCCACAAAGTCATCATTTAAGAGACAAATTGTGGTATTTCAGCGTAAGAAAAAAAATGAGCAGACATGAGGCGTGTTTCCAGCATGAAAGTAAGAGATCAAAGTACTGTATATCAGTGAAAATATTAAAAGCAGTTTGTAATTTAGTTTGTAGGTTTTTGGACAGTAGATGCAACAGAATACAGAAAATTGTATAACTTTACAAAGAAAATACGGGGCCAAGGATTGAACCTTGAGGAATCCCCTTTTTGTTGTTAGGCTTGAGGAAGTGTAATCTGCCATTTAATTATCGCTTATTTTTTTCCAAAAATCTATTATATCTAAGTTAATTTATTTGCTAGTTTTGTGCCAAAAATACCCCAAATCATAAGCATTTAGTTCTTCTTCCCTGCCTAAATATTTACCTTTATAACCACTTTCAATTGATAGGGGTGAAATTTGTTGATTGTGATTTTACTGAGATTGCAAATCCTGAGGGAAAAAAAATGGTTTCAGATAAATTTATGTTATATTTTATACCTACAGCACTAAATTAAAAAAAGATTACATTAGCGGGGGTACCTAACTTTTTAGTTGTAAATCAGTAAACTTGTGTTTTCTAATAAAATATACTGTTGTATTTCATAAATGCAGCACTGTGGAAAAAATTCGACTGTACATTCTGAAATTAATAATAAAGAATTTTAGTTGCCACCGCAGGAGATGTGAGCAGTTCTCTGATTAGTTGTGCTTGAGTGATTCACTGCAGTTTCACTTTGCCATTCGCAAAAACTGTTTTGTTTAAGCTATAAATGCAGCCAAAGATAAATATTTAACGACTTTAACCCTGTGTTGAAAAATCTGAGACAAATTGTCAGATTTAAGACCTAAAAAGTTTCTGTAGTGTGAAAATCAGATACCTAGCCTATCTTTATAGAAAACTAAACTATCTTTCATTTTGGCTACAAGAACACAGGTATTTTCTTCCAACGTTTTTGTGGTAACCAGAGCACCTTAGCACAAAACACATGCAGCATTGGTAGTAGTTTTGTCTTGCACTCAAACATATTGTTAATTATTTTATTAAATGTTTCTGATGCCCATAATCTTCTCTTTGCCTATGATTGTGTAAAATGTACTACAACTTTATCTATTTTAAATTAAAATTGTATTTAACTTCACCGTTTTAATCTGAAACTATGTAAATCCTCATACCTGTGGTTTAGAAAAACACTGACCAAAAGAAATGTGTCCCCTGTAGCATGTTGCCCTCTGCTGTATGAACTTGTCGCTACATAAAAGTTGCTTAGGCCCGCCTTCCTTTAAGCTGATTGGTCAGGTATCCAATAAGATTGTTTGATTCGTCCAACGACACCGCGTGTTCTGACAACAACCGGAAGCCAATCTCGCCTGTGTAGTGTGCCAAATTGTGTTTTCTTTTTACTCAATTTTGTAACGATGCAGGCTTTAAAAACTGCCAGACAGTTTACGACAAGCGCCATAAAACAAGCAGGTAATGATCTGACCTCTCCTCTTTTACTACTTGCAAAAATATTGCATGTTTTTCATTAGTTATGTATTGAATGTAAGATACCTTATTTCACACAAATTTTACTTATTGTGAGGATGTTGCTGCGTCACCAAATACATTACCAGAGTTGTGTTTGTCTGCAAAGCTGTAAATGATCAAATCAACCTTGTGATGTCATTAGGTGCAAGTCTGTAATTAACTCCATTTTTACATCCTAATTAAACTGCATTATTGTGCATTAATTAAGAAAACCCTTCAGTTATTTACATGCTTTGTAAATGTTTTAGTCACAGTCGTCTCTGTAAAACTCAGATATTTCCTGTTGCATCAATAAGTAAAGCAGTTCAAACAAGGCTAAAACAGTAGCCGTGGCTTCAAGATTAGCCAAACTTAAGTTTTTTTTTGTTCGTTTTTTTTTATCTGATTGAAGTATAAATTTGTAAAGAAAAAAGACTTTGGAACGCTTACTGTTTTTCCACTTGATGTCACAAAGTGAAACTGTTTCCAGTTTGGGAGAAAAACTGAATAACTCAATGAAACAAAACACAACCTCTGCTTTGCTTTTGAAAAGGGAATGAAAAGTAAGACGTTGATGTAAAGTTGTATATTTAAGGTTCTATAAACCTTCCAAATCTCTTGTTCTGTCCAGTTACTGAGCTGTCAGTGCCGGTGCCGTGGGGGGAGATCCGAGGGAAAGTCTGGGGTCCTGAACATGGCCGTCCTGTGCTGTGTTTACATGGTTGGGCTGACAACTGTGGCACCTTTAATAAGCTTATTCCACTGTTGCCTAAAGGTGAGTGAGTTTTATTGTAGGGAATTTAAAAGGAAAGTGGAAGCAAAGGTGAAATGGAACGTGAACTGGGATTCACTTCACACAATAATAGGATGAGTTTAGCAAATATATATATACAACTGCAAAGACCAGCTTAAACGCATTGTCAGTTAAATGTTTGTTATAGTTTAATGGACAAATGCCTTACAATAATGATTTCTTTGGGTTGATCAAAGCAGTTCAGCCCTTTTGGAGGTAGAAAGTTGAAAGTTGGATGAAATTAATGAAGATTAATATAATCATATTGCCTAGTCCTATTAATGTAGATGAAATATACTTTAAAGGTTGTATGGAGGATTTTCAAAAATTGTTTGTTGTCAGTCTTGGTCAAAAACAGTTGCATAGATTTGTAACAGCCTTGTACTTATGCTAAACAAAAAAAGAATGATAAAAATATATAAACTGTGGACATGATAAATCCAGTAAAATGTTGACCAATAGATAACGAGTTACCTCGTTATCTATGGTTTTTGAACTTGTCAAGTAAACCCTCAGTGTTCCTAAGTTACTCATTGGCCCAGTTAGCTGTGAAGGGCGTGGCCCTGGGAGGGGAAACACATGTGCATCATTTGAAAAACAGCAAACAGTTGTTGGATTTGAAAAATCCTCCATACAACCTTTAAAGCTCAATAATTCATTTGAGGATCAAAAATAGTTTATTTCTTGCAATAGAAATGCAAACCCAACATTTCTGTCAGAGAAATGCAAAATTCTTGCAAAATTGTTTATTTTAAAACCAAAGCCTTAAAACCATTTGCATTTACACCTGATCTTTGTAAAGGTCAACTTGACATTGCCTCAAGTCCTTCATTAATCATTAACAATGTCATTCCTTTTGTGTCTGTCCAGTATGTGCAGTTGCTTAGATATCTCAAATAAAACGTATTAGAAGAAAAAAAAAGCAATTCTTTTTATATAAAAAAGTAACCAAATTGGCTCAGTGCTTAAAGCCTTCGGCCGCAAAATATTATTGGTGTCAAAACTATAATCTTTTCATTGCTATTGACAAAAACACGTTTCTTTTTACAGAATGCCGTTATGTAGCCTTGGATCTGGCAGGTCATGGTTTATCCTCTCATCGTCCTGCTGGAGTTTTCTATTCATTTCCTTCATATGTCGCGGATGTACGCAGGGTTGTCAATGGTGAGTATGTTTTTAGATGCAGCCATGTTTGCTACTTTACAAAATACAATGTTATTGATTTTGTTAGCATATTACTCTGCCCTGCTGAAGTACTTGCAGTATTGTCCTCAAAACAATCTTTATGATAAGATGGTGAACTTGCCAGGTTGATGATCTGTGAAATTACTGCCCACAGCTCTTCAGTGGGACCGATTCTCCATCATAGGACACAGTATGGGTGAGTGAATAATGTATGTGCGACTCAAATACTTGGGTTATGCTTATGTTTTCTTTTTTGTCTTCAAGGTGGTAATATTGCTGGAATGGTAAGTTCTTTTGTGTCCTCATATTTCTCCTACTCTCATTAAAAACATAATGTCATGTTTTAACAGTACAGTGCCCTGTATCCTGAGATGGTAGATGCCATTGTGCTTCTGGACTCTTATGGTTTCCTGCCTACAGATCTGGTATGCAAGTTATTGTATTTGTACTAACTTTATCAAATTCATACAATTTTGTGGTTTCTATTGAAACCACAAAATTATTTATGCAATCGGGGGGGGGGGGGGGCACTATAAATATACCTTATATTCTATATTCTAGTTTTTTATGTTTTTCTGCTGTTCAACAGGAATTTTTGACGTGATAGAGGAGTAAATGTTTCGATGTCTTTATTTTTTATCTATAAACCTTACATTGACAATCATAGAATGTCTTTGTTGAAACTGGCATAAACTTTATTAAACAAGTAATTTATTTGACAATTTAAGAGCAAAATGGGCAAATTGGCAGATTTTCCGGTCAGAATAGTGAAAACTGACTGCTTGCTGCAGAAGGACATTCCTAGTTTATAGTTTATGTTCGTGACCTGCTCTGATAACGGCAAAAGTGCAACTGATTACAAACACCTGGTGCAAATATACGTTGTGACAAATGACACTGTACCTTTTTATACAGTATTTAAGATTACTCTCATCTCATACAATTTTATTTCTCAGCTCTGTTTGAAATGTGGGCATGAGTCAGGTGTGTTACTTTGAATTAATATTAGTTTATTTGAGCTCACCTGACATTAAAATATGTCAACAAAAACATTTTAAATTCTGGAGAAAGACAAAAGTTGTGTGGAACTGAACTGGAACATCATATTGTGATTCCAATGGAAAGTCTTGGATAAGCTCAAACTTAAAAGTATTCAGAGTACTGGAGCCTGGTTTAAATACAGTTGCAGAAGTATTTTACTTGTATTTGTTTGTAGAAAAATCCTGTATTTTAGGTTTTAGGTTTCTTGCCGATACGATCTCCATATTTGTTACGCTCAAATACAACTTTAAGGCTAAAAAAATACAGTATATAATTTTTGGTCAAAATTTGTATTCATTACTTTGTTATGAATCTGTAAAATTATTACCATTTAGAACTAGGATGACCAGATGTCCCTATTTACTCAGACCAGTCCCAGTATTGACCATGTCTCCGCAGATTTATCCCAAATTATTGATTTGTCCCAGTTTTACATATAACATGCACTAGTTGTCCCAATTTTCCACTTTGAGACCCAACTACAGTAACATATACATATTGTAATTTCTTGTGCTTGAAAAAGACTTAAACACATAAATGCACTAATGTTTGCTAATGTTTGTTTCTTGGATGTGAGATGTAATGGATCAGTAATGTAAGTAAGTAATCAAATGTGAAAATGTGGCCCTGTTTTTCCCAATTTAATTATCACACTTCACAACAACCCAGATGTGTCTTGTTTTCATTTTTATAATCTGGTAACCATATGCTGATTATTGATTGAGAAGTTTGTTATGATATTTCATTTATATCTCCTGTAACCTCCATTAGTAAACCCCTCTGTCTAGATTATAAAGAAGCACATGCTCAACTATGCGTCCAGTATACTCTGTTCAGGGCCTGTTTATACTCTGGACTAAACATCTAAGACCCTCATGATACCGCCATTATGAGTGAATTACACAAACTTTATAAGATTCATTACTGTATTTTTAGTGCATCTGATTTTTGTTTTGTTTTACAACTTGTTAACTGAATTTGGTAGATTAATACCTATTAAATATTGAAATAAACATGAATTAGAAAAACATTGAAAAAAAAAAACAGGAAGTGGAGCAGAGTTCTAAACTGATGCTATCTTACTTGGGAGACAAGGACCGATCAGTTTTTACATTGTATAGACATTAAATTAACAATTAACAAAAATGCTACATTAGAGGAGTTTTGGCCTGCTAGGCAACTTCAGAAACAGAAAAGGCTTTATTACCATTGTCAATGAACAAAACTAAATTCACAAACCAGGAACTTGCTTTGATACTAATATGCACATTGATGATATAAAACATATCAACTATGATGAAAAAAAAATTATAATAGGCCATGCAAAAAAGTATACTAAGTAAAATAGGTATTTAAAATCAGGCAATAAAATAACACAGTAATCAGTAATGCAATCTGTCAGTGAAAATAGATAAAATGGCATTTACATGATTAATAAAGTGGCAAGTGTAGATGACATGGCTGATGAAGTCACATGTTATATAGGTTGTTCTTAATCCACTTCAGAGGGAAAGAAAATGTTTTTGTGGTGGGAGGTTCTGGTCCAGATGGATCGTAGCCTCCTGCCCGAGGAGAGTGGCTCAAATAGTCCATGTCCAGAGTGAGACGGGTGCGCTACCTACTATCCAACCTGCATGCCCCTGAGTCCTGGAGAGACCTTAGTGTGGTGTCATAATTTTTGAACAGGAATTTCATTTTTTTTTAAAAAATGCCAAATTAGGATGATTTTTTTTTCTATATTTAGTAAAATCTTGCCTGGGCTATCTAGTCAAAATCTTTCAGCTGTCATAAGGTCATTGTGACTGAGTTATGCTTCTCCATTTCACACAGTTTAATATTGTTGAAGGCTCTTAGGGACTTATTTGATATTACAAATAGTAATGCCCTGTTTGGTTTACATCAAGTGAATTTTAGTCATAGATCTTTTGTAGCCTTACACATATTGAGTGTATTTGGTGTTTCTTTAGAAAGCAGTGCCTAAAATAATGAAAGAAGGAATAGATGGACTTCTGCAGTTTGAACAGAAATCTGGGGACAAAAAAGAGAAAATTTATACTTATGATGAAGCTGCAAAGAGGTAATAATCACTATACCGCAACAACACAGTTCAAATTTTATGAAAACATTACTTCAGCCAAGTGTGTTTTATTTCAGATTATCGGAAGCAAACCCAACTCTGTCAAAAGAGTCTGTGGACATCCTTTTAGAAAGAGGTGTAGTAAAGAACGATAAAGGTAAGTTTTCATTTATCTACCTAAATAATTCCAACTTCTTTATTTATTTATTTATATATGTTTTTTCATTTCAAGGGTTTGTGTTTTCTAGAGACTTCCGCATTAATCTGGTATGATTCTGTCATTAACTAGATCATGAATCATAGTTTTATTGCAACATTTGTGTCTGTCATGCTGATCTTGATGATTAAACTATACAATCACATATGCAGACCATGTATTTTTTCTGTATTTTAATAGTGTACACTTGTTTGGTTTGTTTACAGAAAAATATAGCCCGTCTAAGTGTGGAGCAGAGTTTGGAGATGCTGTCAAGAATACAAGCCAGTGTTTTAGTTGTCCTGTAAGACAACACACATCTTTTTTTATATGGCAACAAATAATTATTCAACTTCTTTTCAGAGCAGAAGAAGGCTTTGAAAAACTATTTGCTGGATCAGAACAGAAGAAATTTACCTCGACTATTCTTCAAAACTACAGAGACAGAGAAGTGAGTTTTTTCTTAGTATGTTTATATGAAAGAAAGAAGCCAGCATGCTCTCTTATTTTTAGCTTCTTATCTATTAGACAGCAGAGCAGCAGAATGTTTAATGTCGGAGGCACTGCCAGTTTCTTGTGGTAAACTTGAACAGTGACCTACATAGTGAATCCTGGTCAGTGCTGCTGATCAAAGACAGAATAGAAATGAGAGAGGAAGGTCTACTCCCCAGATGCAGCGAAAAACAACAAAGCTTGAAACAGCCATGAAGGATATCTTTGTCTGTTGATTCCACATTTTAATGTTGCTGTCTTTTGTCCTGCAGCACAAAGTGGTGATGGTCCCTGGTGATCATCATATTCACCTCAATAACCCAGATTGTGTGGCTCCATTGGTGTCAGATTTCTTAATCTCCAGTGTGCTGGGGCAAAAAGAAACACCCAAACTATAAAATACACATACACCTGCTCACCTCCTGTTTATGTCAAGATCAAGTTTAACATGAGGTCATCAGTATTTTCTTTGAGATCTGTTGTTAGCACAGGGGTCTACAACCTTTGACAACAAAAGAGCCGCAATGGCCCAATTCAAAACTAATCAATGTTTGAAAGAGCCATAGCTGTATTTACGGTAATATTACAAATATAAATAACTTGCACAAAAAAGGGAATTTGCAATTTATTTATTTTTTTCCACTTCTGGTGCATTTTAGTTTCACTATATTGTTATAATTAAAGAGTTCAGTAACCTTCAATATCTTAAAAGTTGGGAACAGTTTTGTTTTTGTTTTTTTATTATACCTCTTACAAAGTTTTGTTGTTAAGAGCCCCCAGAACCTATTTTATTACCTATTCATGCTTTAGTCCTCACATGTTTTATCAAGCAATTATCACAATGTGAGCAGTCACTCCTAAATAAAGACCTTATAGTGCATTCAGTTCCAGTACACATAAATAAAATGTGTAATACATTTATTATGAACCAAGAATTTCTTATTCTCAAAATAAGCTGCAAAGAGCCACACTGGAGCGACTTGTGACAGGTCATTTATGGATTGTCATTTGAAATGTTCACTACAGAATACAGTATTGTTATGTTCTAACATTAAACTGACTGTGGTTATGTTGAACTTTAAAATTTTAAATTTATATGAAAAGCATTTTCAAAAAGAATTAAAAATAAAGAAATTAAATGTCAAAAGCTAAATTGTTTGTGTTTTTTGCACACTGTAGTGTCTTTCAGATTGACTGTTGAGTCATTTCTACGGTGCTTTGTGGCAGAGATGGTCCCAGTAGTCTTTCTTGGTTAATATTTTAGCAGCTGCACTATATTTGAGTTTTAAATTAGATTTTATTATTATTACTGGGAAAAATAATAGGTAGGGACGATCGGCTGTATGTCATTAGCAAATTCATAAGAAACGATTAAAAAAAAAAAGGACTTTAATTTTTTTTTTTTTTTAACAAATATAATTTTCATTTCTTTTACTGCCAAATCAAGTACATGAATTTAACGAACATATAAAGCAAGTGTACACAAATCTTATTTCTGGGGTTTCATAAAGGTGAAAAGAAAAGGAAACTTCAAAGAGCAAACCAAGAGCAAAAGACCCGATATTATAATAGATCCATGTAAAGACCCCTTCCAAAGTTTTGTGGACAAAGCCTTACGACCCCGGAAGTGCTACTTTTCTGTGAGTGGAGTTGCAGCTGGAGTGAAACTTTGAACAGAACTTTGTGAGCCTGATTGGAATGGCTACAACAGGTGAGTCTGAATGTTTTTGTGTTGGTTTTTACTTTATCGGATACACCTTTTGCAAAATTAACTTTGTGACGTTTCAGTTCATGTCAAAAACAACTTAAGTTTTGTCTGAGATACTTTTCCTCTAAACATTGGTTGCATACCTCGGTGACGTATTGGAATATTCGACATTTTCACTCACAAGTTCCGCAAGTCGTGATGATTCAAACATAGCGCGTGGGATACGGTGTGGATTAGCTTGAAGTGTCGGTAAATGTTCCGATTGTTATTAAGGGACCGTCAACAAATTACCGTTCCCGGAAAAAATGTTCTTTGGTTTCCTCGATTACTTTTCCAATGTGTCAGCTGTTGACCTCAAACCAATAAAGAGGTCATCGACAAGAATCATTGGGTAGACCCTCTCATTAAAAATAAGTGTTTTCAGTTTTATTGAAGATCTTTGTTCCAAAATATACACTTTCTCTTCAATATTATGAAGAAGTTGAGAAAAATTGATCCCAAATCATTCAGAATGATTCTTAGAAATGCATCAGATACAGTCAATGAAGTCTTTTTCATATGCATTATTAATATTTGAGTCATAAATAAACAATTTCTTCAATAGCTTCAATGTTTTGTGAAATATTGATTCCAATTAAATTCAAAATATTCCTACAAGGATAAGCATCATTTACCGTTAAATTAAATTGTATATGCATATTTTTTTTTTTTGTTTAATGTTTTAGTCATAAATATACACCTTTTCATTAATAGTATGGAGATTTTGTGGGTAGAAAATTAATGAATTGTAAATAATTTAGATGACACACACTCTACTGCTCTCTTCTATGTAATAGTCAAGACCCATCTCCTTCATTTCCCTCATCTGGATAAGCTCTTAACAGCCTGATGTATTTCTATGTATCCTTGTGGAGGTGGGGGTTTGTTTGGGTATGTCATTGATGTGATTGTGGGTGATTTGTCTGGTTGTGGTGAGGTTGAGTGGGTTGTTTTAATTAATTGTAAAGTACTTTGTGTTACATTTTGAATGAAAAACAGTATATTAAAAATGCTGTGCAGCCATGTCTAAAATATAGTATATAATTGTAGCCTGAGAAGCATTTTGTAATACTCTCAGTTTTTATATTTATAAATGTTCAATCAAGTGTTCATCACAAAGTATGACAACTAGGCAATTTTTTATTGAGACTATTTAATTGTATTTATTTTTGATTCCATGCAACCCCCAAACCATCACCCCAGACATTTATAATGAACACAAACTAAATAGGTCTATATAGGTATAGTTTTGACAAAAATCATATTTACAAATGAATGTTGCATATAAAAAAGATTTCATTGGCCATACTCAATTCTTATCATTACTAAGATTTATTTTGTATTGATTTGAGATCAATATTTTACAAAACCTAGAAGCTTTAAAGAAAAGTATATTTATGACTAAGATATTAATAAAAATATTAATATTACATATGAAAAAGATTTTATTGGCTGTACCTGATACTTATTACTAAGAATCATTTTGAATTGATTTGGGATCAATATTTCACCGAACCTCCATAATAGTGAAGAAAAAGTGTATACTTTTGCACAAAAATCTTCAATAAAGCTGAAAACACTTTTTTTTTTTTTTTTTTTTTTACAAATTAGAGGGTTGCCCTATGCTTCTTACATAATTACCTCTTTTGTGTTGATTTGAAGTCAACAGTAGACACAACATAAAAGTTAACGAGGAAACCAAAGGACATCTGTTTTATCCGGGAACGGTAATTTGTTGACGGTCCCTTAATCACAATCAGAATATTTACATGTCATGACACTACATTTCTGAGATATTCTGCACATGCTTGTAAATGTATGAATCATCCAGACTTTTCAGACCATTTCTGCAGCATTAGTAGCATCAGGCAAGATCTGACTTTTTGTCCTGTGTCATTTTCTTTGCAGTCAGTAGCTGGAGCTCCAACCATTTCCTGATGATTCTCATGTATGCTTTTGTAAACTTTTTATTTGTTCTTCTGATTATAAAGTGGGAGTGCTCAGAAGCATGTGAAGGACTGAAACAGCACAACTAATTTGTCACATAATTTGGTCTTAAACTAATTGTATGAAAATCTAAGATGACATAGGCTATATTTTTGTGATCTTCTGTCCAGTTTCAGAGCTATTTGTCCCGGTCCCATGGGGAGAAATCCGAGGTCGGGTGTGGGGTCCCAAACATGGCTATCCTGTGTTGTGCTTACATGGCTGGGCTGACAACTGTGGTTCATTTGACACACTCATTCCACTTCTACCCAAAGGTAATGCATCTGACTGTAAGAACATTACTCAGTATCTAATCTGTTTTTAGGAGATGTGAGCCACAGAATGCTGATATCCACAATTCCAAATATTGATATCTGCAAATACTCTATATGTTTGCTTCAGGATGAGGTCAATTAATGAATATTGCTACTGGCTTAAAAAAAATCAACCTTTCCTCAAGGTCAAGCAAAATTTTGTCTTAAAAAAAAACGTTTTAGAAGCATGAACTTGGTCTTTTATGACAATTAATCCATTTTGTTGCCACATTTTGTTTGATTTCAAAAACTTGTCACAAAATTGAAGAAAAGTTACTATTTTCAACAATGTGAATGAAAGAAAATTAAAAATGTATGCTGGATTTACACATGAACCATGATACATTTTGACTTTATTGCCCGGCATGAAGGCCTATCTTTTAATTTGGGAATAAGCTTTAGACTTTGTGATTATAAAACTCAGATACCCGATTGGTCGAGGCTTTCTACAGTTTGTTGTGTTCAGATTACAGATATGTGGCTTTAGATTTGGCTGGTCATGGTCTGTCGTCACACCATCCTCCTGGAGTCTTCTACTCTTTGCTTTCATATGTGGCAGATGTACGCAGAGTTATCAGTTGTGAGTTTATTTAATTAAGTCTGTTGCATACGTTTATTCTTACATAAAAATGAGTTTGGAAAATAATGACTTAAACATTTATGAAACAATAAATCTGGGTGATGATCTGTGAAATTAACTTCCACAGCTCTTCGGATGACAAAGTTGTCCATTATTGGGCACAGTATGGGTGAGTAAAAGCACATCTACTGTACGTCTTTTCTCTACATTCAGTTTACTCTTTTTTATCTTATAGGTGGTCACATTGCAGGACTGGTAATGATAAATGTTTATCCTATTATTTTGAACATTGTTTTTTCAATAAGTTTTACGCTGTAATCCACATTTTGTATGCCTATCCACAGTTCAGTGCTATATTTCCAGAGATGGTGGATGCTCTTGTCCTTTTGGATGCTAAACAATTTGTAGTCACAGAAATGGTATGTAGTTCATGCTCTTCGTGCAAGACTATAGAACAGCCATAAAGGACAAACAACAAAATACTCTCTTGAAACAAAGATCACCAATATTAACCTAAATGAACTGGCTATGTTTGTGTGTTTATAGAACGAAATTGCTTCTAAAATGAGACAAGCGATGGATGAGAATATTCAGTTTGAAAAGCAGTCCAAGAAGAGAAAGGTTTACACTTATGAGAAAGCACTTGAGAGGTAAGTTAATTTTTCATTTTCTATAATTATTTTCAATTAAACAGACTATTGTTTAACAGGTTGTTAGCAGCAATCCCTATAACAAAACAATCTGCACAAATACTTTTAGAAAGAGGTTTGACCTCTGTTGAGGGAGGTGTGTAATTTTGATTAGTTTATTTAAAGGAGCAGTGTGTAACTTTTTGGCCAAAAATAAACTTGAATAAAAGCATGTTTTTGTCATTTAGATTTCTTTGTTACACTAAACAAATTATGAAAATGCTGTGTTTTTGCATTGAACAGGTTTGTAAGGCCACAAAATGATTTCATGTGGCCTTTTTTATATGGAAAGGTGGTTCCTTTAGCTGATTTTTTTACAGACTTGTGTAGATGGCTTTTCACCGCCAGAAAGTTACACAGTGCACCTTTAACATGATTGTTCAAAGCGTTTCTGAATTTTTAAATTTCTTTACAGGATTTTCATTTTCTAGAGACCTGCGAGTTAATTTTGTAAGTCGAACTCTACCTTCACATACAACAAACATTTTTATATAAAACTGGGCTGGACCAGTCAAAATTTTATAGTATGATGTCCTAAAGGTCAAATATTGGGCACAAGCCAGTTTTTGTTATTATATTCAGTTTTTGTAAAACTGCATTTTAAACAACATTCCTTTTAGCTGCTCTCCTTCTGTATTGAAATGTACGGTCTTTCTGGTGTGTCTCAGATCCCAACATTCTGCAGGCAATGTTATTTCAATCAGGTGGTGAAAGCTAAAATGAATATTGTTTAAATGCCCTCCACCCATCTAACCCATTCATGTTCAAAACTATGAAGTCATAAGACCAGATGTTGGTGAAGTTTTTCCCCTTCATTAACATTGTTCAACCTGGTGAATTCTTTTCGAGACTAGACCCATTCCCTGCTTATATTAGAGCAGAAAACTACTTTCAAGCAATATTAACTGCCCTCCATGTGTATAAAATAATATTAGCCTATTGGATGCTTTGTTGTCATGTGAACAGAACCTTTTTGTTTAACTGTAAAAGTTCAAAGTCCTCAATGTACAGATAAATAAACAAAAGTGAAATTACGTGCTTCATAATATAGTTAAATCTAAATGAATTAACCTTTTACATATTTTTTTGTCAGTTGAAAAGACTTGAACCACTAGATCAATTGATATTTTTATCACCACAGTACATACAGTTACAAAGACCCTTGTTCTTAAGCTTGTTAGATTTCCACCTTGCCAAACCTAAAACATTATTTATTTATTCATTTATTTATTGTTTTTCAGAAAATCGTACATCGTCTGAGTTTGGAACAGAGCTTAGAATTGCATTCAAAGACAAAAGCCTCTGTTCTTGTTATCTTGTAAGTACCGATTCTGTTTCTTCAGTTTTTATGTTGAATATTTCACAAACTGAAATAATTGTGCTTACATTTTAGAGCAGAACAAGGATTTTTTGAGAACAAGCTTGCTTCAGTTGTTCAGGACTTTAAAGAAAGAAACGTAAGTTAATTATAACATAACTTATCTTTCAAGACGTTTTATGTTTTTGTTTTTTTTCTAGACCAACAATGATATGTTCATTTGTTTCTTTCAGCATACGTGCGTGACAGTGCCAGGGGACCATCATGTCCATTTAAATAACCCACATGTCGTTGCTCCATTTATCTCCAGATTTCTGCAGACTAACCTCTCATCTGTTTCAGCAAAATTATAGAAAGGTACAGACTGGGTTTACATGCTAATTTTAGAAGTATAATCGATTTGGCATTTAGTGCTTGGATGCAAAGTCAGGCAAACTTGTAAATATTTTGGCACCGCTTCTGCAAACACCAGTTCACAGCAACACAGTCAAAAATGCATGGACCACAGATGGAAACAAGCTCTTTAGTTTATTTAGTCTCTTAATCTGGGGCAGAACATCTCTGTTTTTGAACTTAATGTCTCTGTACATAGTCCTCTCAAATAAAGACTTAACTAACTAACTAACTAACTGAAGTAACTAAAATAAGAATGAATGAGAGAAAAAGTGATATTGAGCAAAACCTTATTGTGTCATTTTTCTTTTGTGAAATGAATAACACATGGCCTCTTGTTTATGCTTTGTAATGAGATTAAATAAGACGCTTAAACTCCCTTTCACTGTGGTGGTACTTTAAGCCTTCTGACTGTTTAATTTTATTCTATGTCAATGGTCTTTGTAGGTAAATCATCAAGAAGAAGTAGTTTATCTACAGTTTAGTTTATTTTTAGAACTGGTTTAGACTCATTTTAGAGTATTTCAGCTGAAATTTAGATTCAGTAAAAGACAAATACTATTTAGGGGGCTTAAAGTTTGAGAATCATTGAAGATGAAAAGATGAAACGCTGTTGATTTTCAATTTATAAGTTTTCTTTTCGTTTTAATGGTTCTCAAAAATCTAAATTATAAACAAGATTAGAATAATTGTACCAAGTCCGATTATATATATTTTTTCTTCTTTTAGACCCAACAAATGGTGATGGTTGTAACATCTCATCCTCCTCCATGCAGCCGGAGAAGTTCAGCCTCTTCATCATGGTACGCAGCGGGAATGCAAGATTGACTCAAATCCTGTCGACTAAATAAGGGCTATGGCAAAACGCTCAAACTTTGATCCCTATGTATCTAAAAAACTGCACAATTATTTTAACAACAATAAAAAAATGTGTGATGATGATATGCAAAAAGTGATTAAAATCATGATGCAGTGCCAATTGTAAGCTAACTAATAAATATATGATAATGTTTCCTATTGTCCATAGATCCATAGAAACTGGGTGAGAAATAATTTATAAAAATAAAAATCAGTCGACTAATAAGCATTTCAATCAACTAAGCTGATTAATCAACTAAAAGACTACATCCATGATCATAATCAAAACTCAAATTCTCAAGAAATGAAATGACGTTGATTGTAAATATTGTTAGTGTTAAGAAAGTGTTGTCTCAACAAGTCCTAGAAACTTAAGGAAATCATGTGATTTTTGCTTGTGAGATAAATTATTTGTGATATCTGAGAACTCCATCACTCCTTTAAAATGTAGAAAATGGACTGTGGCCAAAGAAAGTTGCTGAACAAAACTATTTACAAATATCATAGCTAGATATGAGAATATTCCAAGAATTGTTTGCAGATTTCATGGAACAGAATTATCAGTTCAATGACTGTGCATATTCACTTGAATATTGCCAATATATGTTACAACTTTTCAATTCGGTAACATTGTATTGCGTCCAAAATGTCACAGATGTTTTTTGAGTATATTTTGGCACAATTTAGACAAGCCTTTAGCCTAAAAAGTGAAAGTGTGTTAAAAACACACTTTTTTTTTTCTTGTCTAGGCGAGTAAATGCAGTGGTTCCAACCCAATTGTTTTGTTTTCTAGATTGTTATGGCAATAAAAATCTTGAAAGTTAGCATTATAAAACATTCAATCTGATCTGCTGAAGTCTGTAAAAACCCTAAGCAACACTAATTATGTGTGGAATGTAGAAGTAGGCTATATATGAGTTTTCTAGAAGCAAATAAAACCCAAGAAAAATGACAAGAGGGACAAAAAATTTGGTTTGTACCTGGGGCCCAAATTTGGTGCTACGCCCTGGTTGAATGTCTAGGAGAAGAAGTTTATTAACCATCAGTCTGGGACCGGGAGACTTGAATACTCAATACATTGTGCCAGTATTGACTTGCCAGGCCTGACTATGCTATGACAAAGAATGAACATTTCCACCACAGTTAGTAATGCTTCAATGAGCTACTTGGAAACATGAAGGATTTGACAGATTAACAGGCCAACAGTTAACGAGATATCCTGTTTTCTATTGGCGGTCACATTTAAGTGACCTCCCCATGTCCACAGTTTATATCTTTTTATGATTATTTTTTTGTTTACCATAAGTACAATGCTGTTACAAATCTATTCAACTGTTTTTGACCGATATCGATAACTTTGAACATGCAGCAATATTTTGGGAGACATAAGGGGCTTCCTGCCTTGTGTCCTCCCATTACATCCATTCCTTTACAATGTTCAACCTATTGTAAATTTATGAACAAAGATGTTAGCTTGTGCCATAGATTTCTGTAAGTCTTATAGTCTAGGATTGTTATTCACCTCTTAGGCAAGGCAATTCAAATGTATTTGTATAGCACAATTCATACAAAAAGCAATTCAAAGTGCATTCATCACTGTGCTCTTGCAATTAAGGTACAATTGAACCTTTATTTCTCTACCGTGGACTGAGAAACATCAGTGCTTTTTGGGATACTTTTATACCCCTTCCCTGTTTTTTTCAGAATGGCAAACTTAACACTGTGAGTCGTTTTAGTGATCAGGGCCATTTTAAGCCATTCCCACAATCTTCTGAGAAGTGAGTTTGTCTTTGTTGTGACAGACGAAGATCAGGTCAGAAATCTTAGTTTTTACAAAGGGGGTAAATACTTTTTCTTTTTTCTGTAAATGGCTAATATTTCAAATCAATTAATTTACAACTTCAAGTAGATTGCTGAAGAAAAATTCCAGCTGTGTATCTTTTTCTGTTGTCAAACTTTTGCACACACACTCACACACAAACAAACAAACAAACATAGATGTATATTGAAAAGTAGCTTTTCCTTCTACAATCAAATTGTAATGTCCCTCCTCTTTGAAGCTTTTGATCAATTTGATGCGGGTTCAGCTTGTGCTAAAAATGGAATGTCATTAGAAGATGACATCCTCTGACAACTTTTCTTTATCTAGGCCAACCTCCCTGTGTTCCGTGTCTTAAAAACTGCCTGAACAGTGAAAAATTCTTTTGACTCCACTGAGGGGGATGACTGTGTAAAACACTGCAGCTGCCGTCAGTCAGTGTAGCTACTCTCACCAAAAATCCTCTCCCCCTCACTCTCAATGTCACATAAACTGTGTGATGGCCTCGGTGTTAAATGGGGTGGAATTGATTTTACGCAGCAGCAGTGAGACCTGCAGCATCCAGAGACATTTTAGCTCTCCTTTTACTTCATGCTTCCCCACACTCATCCAAAAAAAAGATTAGACTTGTATAAGTTTCCCTCCCACACCCTCCATCCTTTCCGCCATCAGCGAGGTGGTTGCCATGGCAACCCCCACCCCTCCTTTGAACGTCAGAGCAGGAGCTGGAGGATGAAGAAGCCGCATGCAGCCTTAGTCTCCTATGCTTCTCAGAGAGCACCTGCGATTCATTTTTGTCATCAACAGTGAGAGTGGTGGGGTGTTACTGAGTTTGCACATAATCAGATGATTGCTTTGACTGAGAGCTCCCCCGACTGCAAAAACACCTTCTGATTCAGCAACACAAACAGGTAAGAGGCGCCCCTTTATTTACTATCAGCACTATTTTTAGTAGATACAACCAACACTGTATCTTTTGAGCTTTAACTGCATAGTCAAATCAAATGGTACCTCCATTCCCTAATGTCCTGTCATTTTTCTTCTGAACATGGCTATGCAGCAGCATGTCGTGGTTGTTTCTGGACTGGTTTGTACCCCTCTACCTGCTTGTGTCGGTGCTGGTTCTGGCAGGATTTGGAGCATGCCTGTACTTCCTTGAACCAGGGCTGCAAGATGCCCACAAGTGGAACAACAAAACAGTTCGCCATCACCCGCTAGTGGCCAGTGTAAACTGCAGAGAAGATGATAGTAATGCACTGATATGATCGGAGAGAAGGGGCAAGGCGGAGAGGGCAATGGGGCCATCTGGTCAAGAGGTTGTGCCAGGACAAAAAGAGTTTACAATGGTGGAAGATCACAGAAGAAAGAACAATAGGCTATATCATTCCAACTTGTCTCTGATCATTAAAGCAGATAATTTCTGCTTTAAAGATAATGGAAAGCTTATGTGAAAAAAATTTCAGTGAAGCCATTTGCAGATCAAAGGCATCTGTAGGAGATTGTCAATGTCGATGTGTTGATTGAACATGTAACCTGTAAATCTCATCTTAATACTTGTGCCAACTTTTGCATACAATTTGTAATTTGCACTATAACCACTTTACATATACTGTGTGTTTTGCTTAACTTAGTGTGGTGTGTGTCAGTGGAAAGGGCTCAGTTGAATTAGAAGCAGCTGCTATGAAAGAGCATGTGGGTTGTTTATGCCAGTGAGCCAAAATTATGTAGTAAATAGTGACTTTGTAAATGTGCTATTAAAGCAAATTATTCAAGGTGCCAAATTTTAACTAAAAGGACCAAGAACAGAAACAATAATTTGCCAAATGTATATGTATTCGTAATGTTTTCACTTTGCTATGGCACTCTGAAGAAATGTGTAACACGCTATAAGCATCTTTTATGGAAAAAGGCTTCCTCTCTTCATACTAAATAAAATGATACAATCCTGAACTTTTAAATTTGATATTGTGTTTTAAATTGATTTCATTGAAACTTGGCATGCTAAGTGTTTTCCCATGGGCTAAATAAAAAATGCCAGACCAGAGTAGGAGTACTACAATTGAGCCTCAGTAGTCAGTGGAATTGAGAGAATGGCATTGCCTGCCCACCACTTCCTACTGCTCTGTTCAAGTCAAGCATTTTGGACTTATTTACTCCTTCAGCGTGGCCACTGCAAGACACAACACAGCAGGTCAGTTCAATTGTCTTTTATATTACTAAATGTTGCAGAATATACTAATCTGTTTATATTCCTCTGTCCTTCTTAGCTACTGTATCTTGCCATATCCTATTTCCAGAATGAGTGACCAGCTAACCCTTTTGACTGCCCAAGTGCCAAAGACTGTCATGTCGCCACCTGCCAAACTCACTTCGCCTGTCATCAAAAAAACACCAATTCAAATCCCATCTTTTGATGAGAGGGGACTTGTCTGTGTCAGAGAGCTAAATGCTGACAGGTACATTTTGATATTTCCATCTTTATTAGATAGGAATTACATATTTGCTTTCTGGTTTTGGCACAGATCATTTGTGCCAATCCGAAGAAATGAAGACAATCAAGCTTTAAGCAAGCAAAGAAGTCATGAAGAAAGTGCATTACCATTGCACTGTATGAAGCCAAAGTGCCTTGCTAAATTGAGCATCTCCACTGCTCCTGCTCCCAACATGAACCACTCTGTTCCTTTGAAACCAGTGCCAGGGAGTGACACAGTGCATCTGGATACCAAACATGTCAAAGATCCTTCTTTATGCAACCGGTAAATCTGGGCAGCCTTTTGGTTCCCACACCTCACACAGTCCAGCACCTCAGAGTCAAAAAAACAAGCATCTCATTGCCAAAGAGAGGCTTGTAACGTCACTTCCTATCTCTAGTACAAAAGTGTTGAAAAACGACATCCTTGACCAGGATACATTACTAACTTTTACTCACAGAGATTTTAAAATGACAGACCGCGGAAATCAGAAGAAAACTATTGTATCTAATAATCCTCCATCCACATGTCAGAACTCCTCATTGTTGCAAGGCAAACTAAATGGTTTCAAAACAGCAAATATTACAAACAGCCAACCCTTGCCTAAAAGTGCACTTCTTCTAGATGGTCCTAAGACCAACATCGGACAACAGAGACAAAATGTGCTTGGTGACAGAACTGTTTCTGAAGGAATTAGATCCTCTTGTGTTGCTGGAAGCCTATCACAGCCAGTGTTTGATGGGCTAGCAACTCATCTCAGTCCTAGCCTACATAGAAGATGCATTCAGTATTTGCAGAATGCCAGCTTAAGAAAACCTAACAAGCAGAAGAGTTGTAAATTATCAGCATCACAGTCTGTGAGGACCCTCAACCTGAAGTAACACTATATATGGAACCCAAAAGAAAACCACTTGAATACAGTGAGAACAGTTCAGCTTTAAGTGGTTCATCCCCCAAAGATTCCATACACTCTATTGACTATGTAAATACTTCACATGGTTGCTTGTGTTCCGAGAGTCCCAGACGGTCTCATCATCAGAACGAAGCTGCTTGGATGGACACAGAGAGCGCACTTCATCAATCAGACACTGTTTCAAAGGATTGTAGCTGCCACTCAGGCAACATTGAGGGTCAAGTGAAGTGTGCAAAAATAAATCCATTTAAGACATGCTTGCCTCAGACACAGAAATCTCATACAGGAGCTTCAAGCTTTGTCAAGATAAAAGAGCATTTAACAGAGAGTCATACAAGTGACACAGGTGGCATTACAGACACAGGACAACATAAAAGCTCCATCTCTTTTTATGGGCTTTTAGAAATGCCTCCAAGAAGCACAGAAACCCAATTTGTTACAGAACCCGCATTTGAACGGTGCTATCCATTGCACAAAACCCATTTGCAGGAGGGTTTAAAACACAGCCTGCTTTTTCAGCCAAATATTAAATGTGAGGAAACTACATCCTATGGCTGTTTACCAAAATCAAAGATTAAAACATCAGTTTGTGTCGTAGAAGAGGAAGAGGACCCTTATGTCACCATGTACTGTCTTGGTTCAGTGTATGAGGGTGAGTATTACACAACTTCTGATAACTACCAAGTGTGTTTTTTATTTGAAGTATTGTTTTTATATTTTACTTACTAAGGGGGAGGGGTGTCAAAGAGGATAGTCGAGGGAATGAAGGCAGGCCTCTTATCAGTACTGTACCAGACGTGAAGCGACGTGTGACAGAGTTTGGTTGTTAGTTAGTGCATCAAAGCTAGAGAGGTTTAAAAAAAAAAGCTACGCTTCACAAACCAAAAACAACAAGAAGCAAATAATGAAGAAAGAAAAGTATGCCACTGCAACATTTTGGAGATTAAGTGTGAGTAAAACCCGTTGCATTTGTAATTTGTGTTATCTTAACTGGATAAGCTACATAAAATTACAAGATGACATTAGGCCTAAGTGTAACTTACAAAGTATTCATGCAAAAAATACATGTAACTAAACATGTACACGTCTTAATCAATTGGAAATAAACTCAATCATCCAAAGTTAGATTTGTTCTAAAAATAGCCCAAAAAGTGACAGAAAAATGTCTCTTTGAAGTAAACCTAGTGCGCATGCGTACTGCATCTCCCCACTCCCTCTCCTCTTGTCGCCTTGACAACAAAAAGGGGGGTCGTGGCTAGAGGGAAGGAGAGAAGAGTGTCGAGACGCATCACATGATCGAGCTTTAATTTTACCTTTATGTTGGATATACTACGCTAATTGTGCTTAGAGGGCTTTTCTGGGTGTGTCTGCTGCGACCGTCTCAATTGGAAAAGCGTTGGTAAGTGTGAGCTTCATCGGGGAGCAGCCTAGCCATATTACACAGCATGGGTGGAGTGGGACAATGAGGTAGGCGGACTGCGAAAAGGCTAAGCAATTTGCAAATGCCGTATTATCTGCAACAACAAAAAAGCGCGATTGCCTTTTTGAAAGTGCTTTACGCGTAAACTCAATGCATTTTATCCTCGTTTTCAGGTTGTAATTAGCCCTTTACACAAGCGCGGTAAATTACAAAAATAAAAAAATGCATATTGCGTTTTGTTGATGTCTTGCATTGTGCGTTTATGCAAATGCATAAAGTGAGAAGTGAACGAATGGCAGAGACCGAGGGGCTGAGTGGTGACCACGGGCTATTGTAAACCGATGTGACAGCCACTGCTTCGCTGACCTGAGTGTGATGCTTCATGTTTAAGACTGGACTAGGTCTACAGTGAGGTCTTGGCAGCAGGCTGTGCTCCGCCCGGGCTCCAGAGCATCCTCCTTCTGCCTGTTCCATCTGCCTCTGGGTTTTGAAAATGTTGATAGTAGGCTATAGGCCTACCTGATAAGATCTTTGTTACAAGACTACTTTTAAAGTTAAATTAGCCTATAGGCCTCTATCTCATCAGTAGTTGGCATATGGCTTACCAAATTACAAGAGTGGGTCAAAAATGTATATAGCCTGAGTGGACTCATTTTCTCACTTAGCTCCACAGTTAAAGAGTGAGTGCTCATTGCTCTTTTTAGAAACTGTGACCTTATTAGGGTGGCCCCTGAGACATCTCTAAGCAGAGGCGTCTCAGGGGCCAGAACTGTATCAGAATTGTATTTTATACTTTGGGTGATTTTGTTCTTGTTTTGTTAGACATGTCGGACATTGTTCCACCAGAAGTGAAACCCAAACCTGCCATCCCTGCCAAGCCCCCAAATGTGGGAGCAGCATCCCCATCCAGTCCATTCTCACCTCCAGTCCCCCCAACATCTGTGACCACAGGGCCCCCCTCAGTCCCTCCTCCTAGTGCTATTCCAGTGCTCATCGGGAGCCATGGGCCCAGCCACAGTAGCAGTCACAGCAGCAGCCACAGCGTGACCCACACTATAGGCCACAGCGCAGGCCATGGCATGGCCCACCCTCCAGCTCCCAGTGCAGGTCACAGCACCCACAGCTCCTCTGCAGGATCCACTCTGCTGGGTTACATTGGTATTGACACCATCATCGAGCAGATGAGGAAAAAAACAATGAAGACCGGCTTTGACTTTAACATCATGGTCGTGGGTAAGCCTTTAGTCTGTTTTTGGAACTCTACTCTACTTTGCTTGTCACTTTTCTCCTCAATTCTACCAGGTCACAGTGGGCTGGGAAAGTCCACCCTGCTCAACACTCTGTTCAAGTCTCAAGTGAGCAGAAGGAGTGCTGGATGGCCCCGTGATGAGAAAATACCCAAAACTGTTGAGATCAAATCTGTGTCCCATGGTACGTGCAGCATCTTTAAAATTATATCATATGTCAAAGAATTGGTTTTATTCAAATATATGACAAATTATTTTATACATAATTTTTTTATCGAAAAGATAGTCCACCATTAATAGTAAACAAATTTCAAATATTGAATTGTGTAAAACCATGGCCAGAACAAGAAAATCTTTCTTGTATTTCTATTTTTATGTTCTCAATATACTGTTTTCTCTACCCCTACTTATTTTTTATTTTTTTTTTAATAAATATATTTTTAAATTGAAAACTTTAATTTCATGTAGTTTTAAATAATAGCCCAACCATTTATGAAATATTTTACTACACTTTAACTGTTTAAAATGGCATTTAAAATCACCAATTATTACCAATAATTATATAGACCTACATTTACAATTAAAGTTTGTACACTGCCCAACCAATCCTGCAAAACCGATAAGTATGAGGGAAACAAGCTACTTCAGTAATGCTTATGTTTATGCTATACAATGTATACATTGCACAAATTACACAAGAGGTTTACTATTTCAAAAAGATCTAAACAATGAGTTTCTTATTTTCAGTTATTGAAGAAGGAGGTGTTAAGATGAAGCTGACTGTTGTTGACACACCAGGCTTTGGAGACCAAATAAATAATGATAACTGGTATGTTTTGCAATATTTTATTTTTAATAGTTCACCTAAAATCTGTCTGTCTGTCAATATTTTTGCTTAGCTGGGATCCTATCTCAAAGTATATCAATGAGCAGTTTGAGAAGTTTTTAAAAGAGGAGGTGAACATCACTAGAAAGAAGCGTATTCCTGACACCAGAGTGCACTGTTGCATCTATTTTATCTCTCCAACTGGGCATTCGTAAGTGTCCAAATACATTTAAATTACCATTGATTTGATTGACCATTACATATGCATTGCACATGGTAAAACTGTAAGTGCATACTGACCTTTTCTGTATTATTAAAAACCTTTGGTATTCTCTCAGTCTTAGGCAGCTTGATATGGAGTTCATGAAGCGCCTAAGTCACTCTGTTAACATTATTCCAGTGATTGCAAAGGCAGACACAATGACCACTGAGGAAAGACAGGAGTTTAAACAGAGGGTAAGATTTGATTTCTTATGATCTGTTGAAAATGTATGACGGAATGTGTATTGCTGCTTGGTTTTATGTTTGTTTAAAAAAAACTAAGCATATATTGTTTTACATTTTACAGTATATTGTTTTTTAAAAATGAATCATTCATTCATTCAAATTGTGTTTTGTGCTGCAGGTACGAAAAGAACTGGAAATGGGTGGAATTGAGTTTTACCCTCAGAAAGAATTTGATGACGACATGGAGGATAAGAGTGACAATGACAAAATCAGAGTAAGGTTTAATCCAGTTTCACATTTTTACACAACAGTTTACTACATACTAAGAACTGTTATCTGCTGCAAATGCTGAAATATTTGTATAGGAGATGATGCCTTTTGCTGTGGTGGGGAGTGACAAAGAGTATCAAGTCAATGGTAAACGTGTGCTGGGAAGGAAGACAGCCTGGGGAATCGTAGAAGGTAAGTTACATTTAACCCAGCTGTAACCCTCAATGTCCTCTTTTGAATGAACTGGGGTTGATAATATTATGATTGTTGTTGTGCTACAGTTGAAATCCAAACCACTGTGAGTTTGCACAGCTGAGAGATTTCCTGATCAGGTGAAGTCCCACCTTCCTTTCCTTTTTTAATTTTTGTTAATAGTCTTATTGTTGTATTATTGTGGATTGAGTATCTATTTTCTCCCTCTTATTTTAGGTCACACCTCCAGGACCTAAAGGAGGTCACCCATAATATTCATTATGAAACTTACAGAGCCAAAAGACTCAATGAAAATGGAGGCCTGCACCCCATATCTTCCAGTGACACCCAAGAAAGCAACCTGTAGATTAGCTCAGGAATGAAGCAGATAAGAACTCATAACACGTCATAGTCAGTGGCATTACAATATTAATGCATGAGAAGGTCATAAGTAGTCAATACGATTCAGTGTTTTGATGATGCTCCCTCTGCTCTATATCACAGACGTATCAGGTACAAGCACTTTCAATCAATGTGCTGATCCAGTGCCAATATATTTTTCCTATTTGACCTGAATGAGTGCTACAAATGTCCAATATGACATGCCCCGTCTTGTGGTAACATGGTTTACAAAGCATTACACTTCAAAGACACAATTTGTAAAGCATTGTACTGATGTATTTTATTTTGACATAAAACAGGCGTTATGTCAACGTGGCATAATAAATATTACAATGTAATACACAGTAATTAATCAAAAAACTTGAGACTTTTTTCTTTGTTGTCTTGTTTGTAAAAAAGTAGATGCAACAATAATTTTGAATATGTACATGTCTACTTTGAGTACTGTGTAACTCAGCACACAATGCAAACTTTTGTCATTATTTATCTAATCAATTATAGCAATACAGGCACATGTCCAGGAATGGCCATAAGTATTCATGGTTTAGTACAATATAATAATAATAATAATAATAATAATAATAATAATAATAATAATAATAATAATAATAATAATATAATAATAATAATAATAATATCCACTAGTTTTAATAATGTATTAAAACTAGTGGATTTTTGTGTGTGTTTCTAATAGCCATAACGTGACAGAAAAGTAAAGAAGAATTGAACTTTTTTGTTTAGCATAATGATTTCTAGATATTAAAGGTGCACAGTGTAAATTTTTTGACCAAAAATAGTGTTGAATAAAAGCAAGTTTTTGTCCTTTAAATGTGTTTGATGCACTAAATAAATAGTCAAAATATGCTTCTTTACTTTGCCTAGAGGGGGCCTCCTCCTGTTTCTTTCCATGCAAAGATGTTCCTATTTTTACTTTTTCCTCTTTACAGTATAACACACAATTATCACAAACGACGTTCCAAAGTATGGCTTTAACTTTAAATTCTACAGAGTGTTTGTTACAAATTGTTTCTTTAAAAGTTGATGCGTAATGTGCAAACCCTGCTTACGCTATGACGCGCGTGTTTCTCCAAGTCACCACTTGAGGGCAGCAAATTCCAGTCAAGGATCAAGCATTCACATAAGGGTATTATCCGGTATGCTATCCGTGATATTTCTGGTCCAATACCGTCTGCATAGCCATAAATCTGCGGTTGAGCATAGCCACCACCGCTAAACTTCACGATCTGTTGAAACTTTAGATACAACAGTTTCTGTAGCAGAAGAAGTTTCCCTTTGCTAAAGTTATATTAACACTGCAAACACAAATAAATTTAAATCTGAGAACTTCACCTCCATAATCTTTCGAGACATGATCAATATCGACATAGGCCTATTAACTATTTTTAATAGGCCTATGTTTTTACTAATTAATTTTACGCATATATATATATAATATATAATATTATATATATATTATATATATATATATATTTTTTTTTTTTTTTTTTTTTTTTTTTTTACAAACAACATTGCATTTGGCTCCTGATGGGAACTAAAGTCATTCAGATAGTACACAGTCATCTTATTTTATAATAAGTGCTGCACTTATACAGGTTACTTTTTAGTGGGAAACAAAATGTACTAATTTACAACAAAAAAAGTTAGTTACCCCAACTTTATGTACTGTAGGCTATCTTTGACACGGACAATGGTTTGTATAGGCGTAATCCGACCTCAGCTCAAGGAGCACATCCAGGCTTCAACTTCAGGCCATTGCAGTAGCATAAAATTTGACTTTAGCAAACAAACTTTGTAGGAGCGGGAAAAAATAACGTGATGTAGGCCTACACTGCCTAAACACACGTAGGGCCTACACAAAGGGTGATACCATAAAGTTGTAAAGGACAGTTTTGTAGAAGTTAATTCTGGGCTGTGTAAACCATCACAGTTAGTGTTTACTGGAAAGAGGGGACAGGGGGCCACTAATTTATATGTTGAATATCAATGTATTTTCATTTTTATGATCAAACACTGTAAATTAAGAATCTTTTATAACCCTTGACAGCTAGACTACTTTTTCACCTAAATCCACTGTCTTCACCATAGAACTGATCCTAATGTGACTCATCTGTGGGTAAACAGTAGGCCTATCCATAATAACTTTTCTTTCAACTAATAAACAACTGAAATGATTAAGCGTTGCGCCAACTATCGGTTTCCAGTGGAATTGCAACTTTAAACGCCACATAAAATGGCTGAACGCACAAAGAGAGGGAAAAGATCATTGGCAGTAGACCTACGCAGACGTTCTGCAATCTGAGTTGACTGGGAAAATCTGTTAAAAACAATAGTTTTTTTTTATGTTGTTGTTGTTATTGTTTGTCACAGTAGTCTGCTTTCCAGTCTTCCCTTACTGTTTGTCAGTTAGGTCAGAAGAGCTAGGTCACCTTATGAGAACACACACCCTAAACACACACACCCCTAAACACACACACATACACAAATCAGTGGGAGCATGCAAAATTAGTTCGTAGTCGTTTTACCGAGAAAATGTTCAAGGTTGGTGTTTTTTTTGACTCCTCCCTCTTCAATAAGCCCCGCCCCGTGCTCTGGTTTGGACAGACTCCGCCCTCCCGTTCCCGCGGTACTGTTGAGCACCGTGTTGTGTCCTTTCTCCTAGCCCAGTCAACTGCTCTAGAGCTAGCGCCTCTGTGCAGCTCTTGACTGAGTTTAGGGGGAGACTGCGCTCCGTGGTGCACCGAAGCTACCTGGATTATATTTACCTTGACTGATCATATTAACCACCAGACTAGGGTCGCCCTAGTGACACTAAAAACTGAAGAAGGGCTGCATCCAGATCGCGACGGTTCGCCAACCTACCCCGACCCGACCGGCTGACGTCCTGCAGTGTGGTGGGATTTTTAAGAGAAAAGAGGAGGAGCCTAAACTGAGCGGCAGCGAACAACGGTCCAGCGAGATCGCTCAAGACGGAGGAACATCTGCTCTGCTTTAGCTTTAGTGTTAATATAGCAAGACTTTATGCACTTTTTATCCAGCACTTTTGATTATAGCGAATGCAAATTAATAACTTGAACTGAAAAAGAAAAATCCGGTAGCTAGATCATCTGACGGAAGTGAGACTGACATCGCGGGAAATCTTCGACTTGTATGAACGGTGAGTGTTAGTAGTGCAGCTAGCATGCTTCTCAAAATTTAACTATAAACACAAACACGTTCTCATTCAGTCTGACCAACGTTTGAGTCCTACAAGAACATAACAGTAAATATGCTACATGCCTATATTATTTATGTTTGCAGAGTCAAATTCATAGGCCTAATGTAATTTTGTTTTTGCGTAAAGGATTAGGCTTATATTTGTATTATGCATGTTGTGATGGTAAGTACAACGTTTATTCAATTAAAATGCTATTAGCCTAGCCTAAAGTTATATACATGAGGTTTTATGCACTGACATCATTTTGCTTAGCAACATTTAGAATGAGTGGCATTTCTTCAATGTATTTCTTTGTTGTCGTGGCAACGGCTTTTCTGCTACAAACTTGTCTGCAAAAACAGTTGATGATTTAGGACATTTTAACTGCAACAAACAGACTCAAAAACATCTTTTTTAAGAAGAAAAAGGTAATAAGTTCAACTGTGTGTGATTTCAATGTCTGATAAATGTGAGAAGCTAAAGTTTATCTGCTTTGCTACAACAGTTGACTTGATTTATGCTGTTTACATGTCAGTTACAAACCCAGTGCTCAGTAGACTTGTTGTGGGTTGAATTTGTTATCAAACTGTAGTTTAGTTTTTTCAGTTTTAGCTGTTTATTGAACTCTTACAAGAGAAAATGTCCTTTCTCTCCATTAACTCTCATGCATCCTTGCCACTCAGCATGAACATTTAGAATGCTGTGATGTCACCTGCATAACCTCTATAGGCCTAATAAGCATTAATTTACAATCTACTATTGATTATTATAAGGTTTAAATATTGTTTCTGCTAGTCCATGTCAGTTGAGTTGCAATATGTATCAATCTATTATATGTAATAAAACAAAACTTTTTTTAAGTAGGCCTAATTAGGCTATAAGTTGCCATTGAACTTGTCACAATGGTATTTTTTATTTAAAAATATTTTCCTATTCTGTCTCAGTGGAAATTGGGTGTAATCAATTGAGCATTTTATAATATAGACAATAAATTAACATTAAATTGTCGCATGTTTATAAATAGTGATATCTCTTCACCGTTAGTCGCCCATAGACCTACTTGTGTATGACATTCAGTTATTACTTTATTAGGTCAAAGGCAAAAGATCGCTTGCTTGCTTATATTGGAATAAAGTGGTAGCCTACAAGCTAGTGATTTTCCATTCCCCACACGGATAAGGGTTATGGGTGTGGCTTGAGATTTGTCTGCCTGTCCCCGCCCTCAGGCTAATCAAAACAATTCAAATCAATCATTCAACACGAATACTAATAATCTCTTGCATATAACTGTTGATTTTGTTTTCTACGCCTTATTTATCAGATTATTGCTCAGTTGCCACATTACATCTAAATGTAAATAAATGCTTTAAATCTAATTCCATTTAGAGTCAGTTCACATCATTGATTCATATAACCTTAGTTTGCTTTCATTGAGTTACAAAACCAAGCCTTTTGCTTCATACAGTCAATCTCGCAGCTTGAGTTTTTTCGTAGTAGCTTTTTTATGGCCAAGATGTAGCTATAGTCTTGCAGGAATAGATTTTCACTGGTGGCCCTGGTAGTACAAAATGTTTTGTAGTTTCGTAATACACGTTGATCACTGGTAAAAAAAAAAAACAATAAACATTTGGAGTGCACGCTTTTATCGTCTTTATATTGTTGCAATAACAAAATAAATTGGTAGCTTAAATAAAGCATTAATCTAAACTCAAGCATACACAAGATTAGAGATAGACCGATATATCGGCTGGCCGATATTTGATATATATATATTTTTATGTATTTATTTTTTTTATATCAGCCTTATTTTGGCCAATATTTATCAGACGGTTGTTTGTTTTTGCAAGGATTGCACTTTAAAGTTTTGGAGAGAAATGATACGGTTTGTTTTATATACAGTATCTCCATTTTTATTTATAAAACAATAGTTTAGATTGAACTTTTTCTTTTTTGGATAGACTATGTCATCTCAGCTATGTTTATTGAAAACTAAAATAAGAAAATCGGCCTAAAAAATCCATTTAAATATCGGTCGATCTCTACACAAGATTTGCAAGAATCTATATGACTAAATGTCCTTTTTGCCCGACATGCTCTGTCGTGCTCTTTCTGTACTGACCAGATTTTCCACTTTGGCGACAGATGTTTGATGAGACAGGGATGGTCTAAGGTACTGGTATTATTTTGTACTTTTTAGTTCTGTTTTCCACAGTTTGTGCAGAGAACAAACCCTTGTCAATGTTTTATTGTCTTCTTAAATCCATATTGTTTCTATGGGAAATTAATTGCATGAGGGAAGCCTTATAATCCAAGCTTCACGGTAAGTATTTAAAGTTCTGGAGGAAATGCACATTGTTTACATCCTTTATGTTGTTTACTTTTAACTTAAACTATGTAATATCTAGATCTAGTTGTGGTGCTTGCATAATGGCAGTGGTGATTTACTTCGTACGATCAAATTGTTTTTTTAAAGCACCAAGTCACCTTTTTATCTAAATAAAATACAATGCTTTTGCTCTATCAGTAAATTCCCCCTTTAGGCTCCATGATTGGACAAGAGAAAACACAGGTCCAGGCGAAAACCAGACTGAAAAGAGCAGACAGAAATGTTCCTCACCTAACGCAGGCTTGATCTCTTGTCAAACCGCCACATTTCCACACCTGAAAACTTTATTTGTTGCTCCGATAGACTTAACAAAGCAAAGCTAGCGCATTAGCATCAGCTGTTTCCTGTTTGTCAAGGCAAAACACTGTAAAAAATTGTAAATCCTGTGCGTAATGTGTCCAACATAATCCAGCCTCAAAGCATTGAACAAGCTTAGTAAGCATCATAGAGCCGCAGAGACTTTGCAGAAAAGTTAAATAAATTATATAAAAGTGACGGTAAACCGGAAGTAGTTTCTTGTTTACACCAGCGGGACCTTCATGTCACATCGCCACAGACTTCAAATTTTTACGCGTCTTTTTGTAAATCATTTTGACGCCAGGAAGAAAAAGTATAATTTAGGTAAATTTTCTTTTTTATTTATGTAAGAAAGTATGTGTAACGTGTAAGTGATGTTAGCTGCTCATGTAGCAGACCCTTGGGAGCCTGGACCTGCAGTGGAAACACTTACCATCATTAACATAAGCGGCCCAAACCGCTCCAAAAGTGAACCGGTCTGGGGGACCCAGGCCAATGAAAACGTGACTTTATTCACCCCAGATCCCTGGACATCACAAACCAGGACAACTAACTATCTTGTTATGTTCACACACAGATAGATATTAGTTGCCAAATTCATTAAAAAAAGGGAAAAGATGTTAAATCAGGTGCAGTCATCTTTTCAATGTACCTGTACGGTCCTTCCATCGGATTAATAATTAAATAAACACCACAGCATCAAAAATGGTCAACAACTTGAGCGTCAGGAGTCCGCTGCACATTTGCGGCTGGTGTCGTAGTGCAATGACAAACCAGGATTAGAATGTGTAAGAACCTATTTATTCCTGTCACTATGTTCAGTTCTGACATTCTTACAACAACTCTGAAGCAAGGCTAGGATTAGGTTATACTGCCGATCTGAGTTTGTGTTGAATTTGTATTGGGCCTTACTTCTGGGTATTTAAATGAATCACCTGAGCATAATTTCTGATTGGTGCCCTGAATGCCACAGACACCTCAAGACACTTGAATGCTGTTCAAGGCAGGAATCACACTGCCACTGATGTCCAAGACACAATGCAAAAATGCCCAAGATGTGCATTTATCATAAATTTAAAATGTAAACTGAATGCTTTTCACTGAACAGGCCTTAATAGGGGCCTGAGCTTAACTTGGCAAAAAAATTCATCCTGGTGTTTAGGAGCATGCCATTTTTGATCGATAGATCCAGTTCTGGAGGAATCACTCTGCGTTCAAGATTTCAAAGATAGACAAAATATTACAGATTTGATACAACCCACAGTTTGATGTTACTCGTACAACAAACTTAAGTTGACATTTTTCCCTTTCACAATGTGAGCCCAGAACTAATATTTTGATTCTAAGAGTTAATGTAGTAATTTTCCTAGGCATGGACCTCCACACTAGCTGAAATGTGAGCTATTACCAATTTCTGCTGTCTATAGCCGCAGATTATGTGTAGACTATATAAAAAATATTGCCAAAGTTTCCTCTACTACATAAATTTTTAAACAAAGATGGCCACGCAATGTTGAAAAAAATATTACCGTACTCATGATCAGACCATTGTAATCAATAAAAGTTCATCTTACTATTATCTTCAGAGCACAGCATTATTATACCTTTATAATCTTCAAGTTAATTTCGAGCTAAATACTGAACCAACCAGCTTGCTCATTTATGCAATACAGAAATTCATTCTGTGAGGAACTTGAACAGCGTGCAAAATGGATGGATCTACAGCTTGTTCTCTTTGCGCTGAATAACAAGCATCGTCACTCAGTCAAGGACTTTGCGTCGGGACGTCTGTGAGCGGCCTCCTGGGATAGATGACCATGGTGTAAACACTCAGGGTTGTGCTGCTCGTGCTTTCTAAGCTTCGCCCATCTACACAAAAGTGAGATTGACAGGACTGCACAAGACAGGAGAATGACTTGACTGGAGCTGACAGCAGTGCATGGTCCTACAGACCATGAGTGTTCCACCGAACATCATGGTGTTCAGTTCTGCGTAAATAGGAGATGTTATGCACTGCTGAAGTTCTTGTGGTCCTGAACCCGGTCTTAAGATTAGTGTGGTTATTGGATAAAATGATAGCAAGGACTAACACTCCAATCTTGGGATAGCTTAACCTGGCTCACGCCAGATGGATATGTGTTGAACTCCTATCGGAGTTCTCACTATATCCATCTGGGACTTGACTCGCTGAAAGCGTTCGAGAAAAGGTGGGGCGTTTAGTGAAATACTTCGAGCTGATTGGGTGTGGGGCCTACCTTATTTGAGCTAGCCAATCACAGCAACAACTCGTAATGGTGTATCCAATGTCCGCGTGAGATAGAACAAGTACATGTCACACATACTGCTCTTCTTTCAAAAACAAATTACTCTGTATTTCTGCTAAAACCACATCAAAAGCAGCAGAAACACGTACATCCACGAGAGCCGCCGTCTTTGTTTAGCTTGAATCAGACTCTGCTGCGGCACCGGGGAGCTAACGGCCCGTGTTAGCCCGCCCTGCTACAATGTGATTGGGCCTCAAAACCACGCTGCTGTGATGTGAGTGGGCCAAACCACGGCCGTTTCGGACTCTCAAACCAATCGAGCCGGACGAAGGCCAGATGGTTTATCTAGTGTTTGTGAATTCACAAATACCGCGAGATAAACCATCTGGCTGGCCAGGTTAGGGATAGCTGGAACTGAGCTTGCAGCTTAGAAAGCACTGTACAATTCTGTGCATAGCATTGGATTGCTGCGTTGTCTGCAAGGTTCCCGGACAGATTAATGTCCTTTGGTAGAGTAAGGATTTTTGCCTTGTCGTGTTGTTCTCTGTTACTTTTGCGTTGATTATGCAACAAAAGTGTGAACGTCGATGTACAGTATGGTGACCCAAACATGGTGATCCTTTCTAAGCTTTTTGCCAGCAAGTCAGCAAGTTGAGTCAATGGACACTACGAATCGCTTGATTTCTTACCTTTGGAAGAGATCATGTCTCTCTTTCCCCAGTTTCTCCACAGACTAAATTAGATTGTTGAATTCATCTCCCAGGCCAGTATAGTCCCTTTGTGTTATTGCTACAAAATATTCTATGAATTTAAAAACATATTTATTAAGAATGTTGCTCTGGTCAGCAACTTGTGACCGAAGTCAGTCTATGATGTTTGCACTGGTGATATTAACAACAGAACCACAACACAAGCCAGTGCAAAGTAATTACTATTTGTGCAAATATTTTGTTCAGCAAAGATGTTAATAGACAGACGCTACGCATGCAAGAGCGCATTTGACCAGACTTAAACATGCACATCCGTTTTAATAGTGCTTAATGTTGTATGATTTGCATTGTGACGAGTGCACAAAATTTGAGTCGCGTGACAATTTCAAAATGACAGAATTGTAAACTTTTTTTTGTCTGTATACATCTTTCTATGAATCCGATCAAAGCACCTAAATGCCTGAAATGTTTTGTGATAAAGACCAACTCTAACTGCATAGTTACAGTTTGCGCTCCCTCGTATGAGCATGTCGACAGTAACAACACCATGCACACATGCGTTATGCAAGATGCGGACACTTGAATGCTACATCGAGGACAGGCAATCTGAACTTCGCACAAAATTTATTAGAGGTCTTTTTTGTCTTTTTATCTACTCCTTCCATCTTGTTCATTTGTGCCGTTGTTTTCTTGGCAAATAATCTGTATTTTATTGTTGAATTTGAAGTGATTGACATCTTAACAAAAACATGTGGGCTTTGTATTCTATAAAGCATTAAAAAATATATATGTTTCTGCAACAGAATATGCGGGATGGGCATAGAACACAAAAAGTTGCCCAATTAGCTTCTTTTGGCTGTTTCTGTATCAAATTAGAAATATCTATGTTTCTACACAGTAACAAAACTACTAAACTCATGTATGACAAACATTGGTTGAACAAAACTATCTTTGTTGCTGATTGTAGTTCTCAGTGACGGCAGCATCATGGTGGCCATTTTGAGCTTCAGCTGTGCTAAATGTGAGCAGAGCCAGAAACTACGCAGTGGGGGATGGGAGCACTGTGCGCATTGATATGAAGACTTTTCGCTTTCAATGCAATTGCAATTCAGTTTTGTGTCTTTCTCTTTTGACAAATGCAACTAAATATCTTACCTTTACTTTTATTGACAAATGGACACATAAAAGAATTCTATAACTGAAAACAGATTAGACTTAAGGTTTTTTTATGTTGTGGGCGGAGTCTGTAAAAGAAGAGCTGTTACAAATTCACAAGAGCACTGGTGGCCTTTTTGTCTTTCTGTAACAGAATATTGGGGCGTGAGTGTAGAACTTATCGATTGTGGAAAAATTAGAACATTTTATTAGGTGTGACAGCATACCTTGTGGCCATTTAAGTTTCAGAGGTTGAGCGAGATGTGAGCAAAGTCTGTGAAGTGGGGGAGGGGAGCAGTGTGCGCAGTATTGGTGCTCTTCTGATCCTTCCACAATATCAATGGCAGAGATCATTTAGATATGATTCTCTCAAATACTGATGGAAATAGATTTTATTTGTGTTTAAGTAGTATATGAATATTACACTATATTTGTAGTACAGCGTCTGTAGTGGCCATTTTGAGTTTCAGTGGTGCTAGCATGTGCTAGTTGTGAGCAAAGTCTGTGAAGTGGGGGAGGGTAGCAGTGTGCGCAGTATCGGTGCTCTTCTGATGTTTAAAGTTGGCATCCTTCACAAAATCAACGGCAGAAATCATTCAGATATGGCCATAAGATTCTCACAGACATATATTTTCATACTGACGTGTTGTTTTTATTAAGTTGTTTATTTTTATGTATTGATTTTTTTACAATCACTTGTTGAGTTTTTTTTAATTTATGTTTAAGTAGTATTATTATTACACTGTTCTAGTACAGCGTCTGTAGTGGCCATTTTGAGTTTCAGTGGTGCTAGCATGTGCTAGTTGTGAGCAAAGACTATGCAGTGGGGGAGGGGAGCAATGAAGTCTTTGAGCTTTCCTTGCAATTATATTTAGTGTTTTTCCAACCAAAGAAACAATCAATGCGCATTCTGATTTGCTCACAAATGTATTACAAAATGTTTTTCTACAAATCCAAACAAATATCTTATGCCTTTATCGACACTATATATTAAACTGATTTCTGTTCATCTTTCCCCCTCTGAGTAGTTTTTTCATGTTGTAGACGGAATAAAGAAAAAGCTGAAACTTTAGTTAAAAATTAGCATAGAACATAAGTTTATTTCGGCTGCTTCTGTAGCTCTATACTTTGGACCGTGACATGCAGCCTAATGTTTTCACTTTGTTGTGTTTTTAAATGAGTGTTATACATGAACTCGGCATAATGTCTCATGTCTGTAGTTAAACGGTAATAAAACTACTAAACTCGATTGTGGAAAAATTAGAACATATTTAGTGCGGTATCGGATTGTAGTTCTTAGTGACAGTCTACCTAGTGGCCATTTTGAGTTTCAGTAAAGTAAGATGCGAGCAGAGACTCTGGAGTGGGGGAAGGGAGCAGTGTGCGCAGTCTTGCAAGTCTTCGTGCTCTCCTCTCAATGTTGGCATTTTTTTACAATACCAACCGCAGCAATCAGATAGGGCTTAAAAGTTATCACACAAAATGACAAATATTCTGTAGTTTATACAGTACTTTGTGCATGTTTAATTTTATGTGTTATTTAGTTGTCCGCTTTTTAGTGGATTGCCAATCCAATTGTATGTTTTCTACCTCGCTTATTTTTTGGCGTAGTAAGCAGGCAGAGTTGTTAATATTACAGGATCTGAAAAAAGTTTGAACACACTTTGTTGGCCCATTTAAATGTGTTAAAGTTCTTTTTCTGTTAACTTTTTGTTGAACTGTTCATCCAGGTGTATCTCCAGTAATATGAGATTAACAAAGATTTCAGCTGAAGATCTTTTTAGGTTGCTAATTGTAGTTTCTCATTCTCATTTCTCTCATTCGTAATGCTTGCATGGGGTTTGCGCTTTAAAAACAACAAAAACAATTAAATAAACATTTAATTTCATTTAGAAATTTAACAAACCTCCCTTGCAGCTAAATATATTTAACTTTTTATTAATATATTTTAGACCATAAAATGATTATTTATCAGTTAAAAACTGATTTTTTTCCCTCTTTATTCCCCTTTATTGTCTCTTTCCTAAAGTAGTTTTTTCATGTTGTGGGCGGAGTCTGTAAGGAACAGACTGAAACCTAAGTTCTGCTTACTTTTCACAGGAGCACTGGTGGCCTTTTTGTGTTACCACAACAGTTAACTGGGGGATGGGCATAGAACATACGATGTAACTGGCTATTTCTGCTGCCTCTGTGTCTCTAAACCTCTGTATCGCTACACTTCTGTGTCTCAAACTTTTGAACTATGAGCTATGTCTTACAAATACACAATGTGTTCACTTTGCTGTAATTAAAATTTGTGTTTGGTTTCATACATACTAGTAGAGTGACATATGCCTCATCCCAGTTGTAAAACGATAACAAAATTGATAAACTTTTTATGTGGTACTGCTGATTGTACTTTTTAGTGACTGTGCACAGCATACCTTGTGGCCATTTTGAGTTTTAGTGGAGCTAAATGTGAGCACAGACTTGAGTGGGGGAAGGGAACTCTGCAGCATGCGCCGTGTTGTATGTCTACGCTTTTCTGGCAGTTCCACAACATTTTCTATATTTTTTAGATGCGTAAATTTTTCTCTAGTGTAGCCATTTGTTTCTTAGGACTCTAAAGAAAAAGAAGGAGAAAAGATTTGTAAGCTAAACAGGTGACGTTCTCCATACTTTTTTCCCTATAATGATAGTCTAGTGTTTGCACTTCCTTGTTTTTTGCGGGGTCTTTAAAGAATAGAATGAAGCCTGTGATAGAGTTGGAGCTCATAGAACCACTGGTGGCCATTTTGTGTTGCAACAACATTGAGTTCGGGGGATGGGTACAGAATTTGTAACATTAGATTACTTTTGAAGTCTGAGATAGTACAGATAATGTAATAGATCAATCAAAATATGAATGTTTTCTCCCTCTGCCAGGACGTTCAGGAATAGTGGCCAAGTTCACTACCACTTCTCCCACACTAATACAGTACTGTTTTGTTTGTTTTTTTGTAAAAAGAGAATGTCACCTTCAAAAAAATCTGAACGTCAAGATTACTGAAACCAAGAAAAGATGAATCTTAATTTCTTTGTTTTGCTCTCACTGTTACTTTGCTTATAAAATTGCGTGTGTGTGTGTGTGTTGATGCATGAAATTTTATTATTATTTGGCTTTATTTGAATTTTATTTTTTTAATGGATTGCTTATCATAGGTGTCTTTCTAGGCTTGCCATTTTGTAGGCGGAGTCTCTTAAGGACAAGCTGAAGGATGTGTTCTCCCTGCTGCTCATAGGAGCACTGGTGGCCATTTTGTGTGTCTGCAACAGCAAATTGGGGGATGGGCATAGAACCTGTAACACTTAGTCCTATAAAAACAGTTGGAACTTAGTGACAAGCTGTTAATTACATGTTTATAGAACCTAAGACATATATCATAATTTTTCTTTAATTGTATGTTGTATAAACTTTGAAATGCATACATTCATCCCTGGTAGCTGAACACAAAGTACACTCTGCGAGAACTCAATTTAAGAACTGATCAATCAGACAGTGCAGCACAAAATAATATAATTGCTATGTTGCTGTAGTTTTCTGTAGCTGCGCACAGCATACCTAGTGGCCATTTTGAGTTTCAGTGGAGCTAGATGAGAGCAGAAGATATGCGGTGGGGGAGGGGAGCACTGAGCGCACCGTGCGCAGTGTTGTAGGAAGGCAGTTCAATAGCTGGAAGAATTTTCTTAACCAATTTCTTAGATTTTCTTTTTGTTTTGCTTACTTTTAGCATTTTCACTTTCCTAATGAAATGTCACCTTGTTCAACAATTCTCATGTTACTATTAAATTAAGTGATCAGGGATGTTCTGATGAGTATGGATCCATTTTTAGCTTCCAGCAATAAAGTGGATGTCTTACATATGTGCTACAATTCTTTGTGTTTTTTTACGATTGTTTGTGGTTAAGAACAGATTTTTCTTTTTCTGGGGCGGAGCCTGTAAATGAAGTGCTGATCCAAGCCTGTGCTCCGCATGCTGCTGTGAGCTGCTCTGGTGGCCATTTTTTGTTTGTGCTTCATTGGGGTGGGGGATGGGCAAGCACATCTTTTACTCAATCTTTCTAAATGTTTCTGGTTTATTCTTACATAAACATTTTTATATTACTTAAGCTTTTTCCCCTCATCAAATGCTTTTCTTTCTTTCTTTTTGTTTGTTTTGTTTTGGTTGCATATACTTGGTACTCCTTTAATCACGTGAGTCAAAAATAAGTAAATCTTTTAAAGCTTTAAATAGTTGTGTAAACGTTTAGTCCATTTCTTTTTTCTTTTTGTTTAAAAAAATACTACCCTTCAGTAAAAATGGTTTCACCCAAGTGAGTGCAGTAGAGCAGTAGGCGGGACTTGCATGGAGGAGGTGTCTGGCTGGCAGTTTCCAATTGTTTGTTAGGCAGCTTTCTACGACTAGCAGGACTGTTGCTAATAAAAAAGTGCTTATTAACATAGATCTTTTTGTTATTTTTAAATTGTAAACATATTTTAATAAGGTTCATTGAACAACATTATTGTTGGTTCAAACATATTTTTAAGTTTTGTTGATTCTGAAGAAAATGTTTTTTATTCTTTACACAAGTTTAGAAGTATAAGAAATATAGGTATCCGTTTTCATGTCTATGGCACTCAAAGTGCCAGATTGGTCTTGTGCAAGTGGACCAGTCTCTGTGGTTGCTCCAGAGTGCAGAAGAGCGTGTGTGTATGAGTAAAGCAGGGAGACGGAGGTTCTAGAAAGTGTTTTTGTTTTGTATTTTTTATTGGATTATTTGTCTTAAGTGTCTTTCTAGGGCTTGTTTTTCCATTTTGTAGGCGGAGTCTCTTAAGGACAAGCTGAAGGATGTGTTCTCCCTCCTGCTCTCAGGAGCACTGGTGGCCATTTTGTGTGTCTGCAACAGCAAATTGGGGGATGGGCATAGAACCTGTAACACTTAGTCCTATAAAAACAGTTGGAACTTAGTGACAAGCTGTTAATTACATGTTTATAGAACCTAAGACATATATCATAATTTTTCTTTAATTGTATGTTGTATAAACTTTGAAATGCATACATTCATCCCTGGTAGCTGAACACAAAGTACACAGTCTGCGAGAACTTAATTTAAGAACTGATCAATCAGACAGTGCAGCACAAAATAATATAATTGCTATGTTGCTGTGTTTTCTGTAGCTGCGCACAGCATACCTAGTGGCCATTTTGAGTTTCAGTGGAGCTAGATGAGAGCAGAGGATATGCGGTGGGGGAGGGGAGCACTGAGCGCACCGTGCGCAGTGTTGTAGGAAGGCAGTTCAATAGCTGGAAGAATTTTTCAATTTAGATTTTCTTTTTGTTTTGCTTACTTTTAGCATTTTCACTTTCCTAATGAAATGTCACCTTGTTCAACAATTCTCATGTTACTATTAAATTAAGTGATCAGGGATGTTCTGATGAGTATGGATCCATTTTTAGCTTCCAGCAATAAAGTGGATGTCTTACATATGTGCTACATTTCTTTGTGTTTTTTTACGTATTGTTTGTGGTTAAGAACAGATTTTTCTTTTTCTGGGGGCGGAGCCTGTAAATGAAGTGCAGATCCAAGCCTGTGCTCCGCATGCTGCTGTGAGCTGCTCTGGTGGCCATTTTTTGTTTGTGCTTCATTGGGGTGGGGGATGGGCAAGCACATCTTTTACTCAATCCTTCTAAATGTTTCTGGTTTATCTTACATAAAATTTTTTATATTACTTAAGCTTTTTCCCCTCATCAAATGCTTTTCTTTCTTTCTTTATGTTTGTTTTGTTTTGGTTGCATATACTTGGTACTCCTTTAATCACGTGAGTCAAAAATAAGTAAATCTTTTAAAGCTTTATATAGTTGTATAAACGTTTAGTCCATTTCTTTACTTTTTTCTTTTTGTTTAAAAAAATACTACCCCTTCAGTAAAAATGGTTTCACCCAAGTGAGTGCAGTAGAGCAGTAGGCGGGACTTGCATGGAGGAGGTGTCTGGCTGGCAGTTTCCAATTGTTTGTTAGGCAGCTTTCTACGACTAGCAGGACTGTTGCTAATAAAAAAGTGCTTATTAACATAGATCTTTTTGTTATTTTTAAATTGTAAACATATTTTTAATAAGGTTCATTGAACAACATTATTGTTGGTTCAAACATATTTTTAAGTTTTGTTGATTCTGAAGAAAATGTTTTTTATTCTTTACACAAGTTTAGAAGTATAAGAAATATAGGTATCCGTTTTCATGTCTATGGCACTCAAAGTGCCAGATTGGTCTTGTGCAAGTGGACCAGTCTCTGTGGTTGCTCCAGAGTGCAGAAGAGCGTGTGTGTATGAGTAAAGCAGGGAGACGGAGGTTCTAGAAAGTGTTTTTGTTTTGTATTTTTTATTGGATTATTTGTCTTAAGTGTCTTTCTAGGGCTTGTTTTTCCATTTTGTAGGCGGAGTCTCTTAAGGACAAGCTGAAGGATGTGTTCTCCCTCCTGCTCTCAGGAGCACTGGTGGCCATTTTGTGTGTCTGCAACAGCAAATTGGGGGATGGGCATAGAACCTCCAACGCTTAGTCCTAAAAAAACAAACAATTGTAACTTAGTGACAAGCTGTTAATTACATGTTTGTAGAACTTAAGACATATATCATAATTTTTCTTTAATTGTATGTTGTATAAACTTTGAAATGCATACAGTTCATCCCTGGTAGCTGAACACAAAGTACACACTCTGCGAGAACTCAATTTAAGAACTGATCAATCAGACAGTGCAGCACAAAATAATATAATTGCTATGTTGCTGTAGTTCTCTGTGACTGCGCACAGCATACCTAGTGGCCATTTTGAGTTTCAGTGGAGCTAGATGAGAGCAGAGGATATGCGGTGGGGGAGGGGAGCACTGAGCGCACCGTGCGCAGTGTTGTAGGAAGGCAGTTCAATAGCTGGAAGAATTTTCTTAACCAATTTTAGATTTTCTTTTGTTTTGCTTACTTTTAGCATTTTGACTTTCCTAATGAAATGTCACCTTGTTCAACAATTCTCCTGTTACTATTAAATTAAGTGATCAGGGATGTTCTGATGAGTATGGATCCATTTTTAGCTACCAGCAATAAAGTGGATGTCTTACATATGTGCTACATTTCTTTGTGTTTTTTTACGTATTGTTTGTGGTTAAGAACAGATTTTTCTTTTTCTGGGGGCGGAGCCTGTAAATGAAGTGCAGATCCAAGCCTGTGCTCCGCATGCTGCTGTGAGCTGCTCTGGTGGCCATTTTTTGTTTGTGCTACATTGGGGTGGGGGATGGGCAAGCACATCTTTTACTCAATCTTTCTAAATGTTTCTGGTTTATCTTTACATAAACATTTTTTATATTACTTAAGCTTTTTCCCCTCATCAAATGCTTTTCTTTCTTTCTTTCTTCTTGTTTGTTTTGTTTGGTAAATACTTGCAAATACTTGGTACTCCTTTAATCACGTCAGTCAAAAATAAGTAAGTCTTTTAAAACTTTATATAGTTGTATAAACAATTAGTCCTTTTATTTTCTTATTTTTTTTTTTTTGTTTAAAAAATACTACCCCCTTTAATAAAAATGGTTTCACCCAAGTGAGTGCAGTAGAGCAGTAGGCGGGACTTGCATGGAGGAGGTGTCTGGCTTTTCCAATTATTTGGTTCGCAGATGTGCACGTCTAGCTGGATTATTGCTAGTAAAAAGTGCTTATTGACATGAATCTTTTTGTTGTTGTTTTAAATCATTACTATACTTTTTGCAATGGTTGATTGCACAGGGTTATTGTTGAATTAAACAACACGTATAAGTTTGTTTTTTGCATTACTTTAGAATAAATATAAGAATTAGAGATATTCATTTTCTTTTCTATGTCTCTCAAACTGCCAGATTGGTCTTGTCCAATCTGACTCGTCCCTTGGTTGCTCCAGAGGAGAGTGTGTGTTTGAGTAGAGCACAGAGACCGAGCTTCTAGAAAGGGAGGGGTGCTAGGGCGTGCTATTTGCACTCGTATGTCTTTTGCTAGGTTCCGTCTGAAATGCTATTACATTTTTTATGTATTTATTTTTACAAACTTGAAGTGATTTTAAGACTGTGAACCAACAAGTAACAGTTATGTTTTGTATGCGCCACACACTCAGTAGATATTAATAATAAAATTAAAAAAATAATGTAATACAATGTATGGAAGAGCAATTGTTTTTTTTTTCATGTGGTAAAACCTACACCCCTTTTTGAAGTAAATGGTTTAGTCCGGGTTGGCAGTAGATTTCCATACACCGCGTGGTCTAGTTTGTGTTAAATATGGGGGAGGGGTGTTGCTATGTAACACCCGTCGGTGCCCTTCTTTCATTACGCTGGTACTATGGTTAAAATAAAGTAACATTTTTGTATTTTTTTTCCAAACTTAGCATGTCACTAATTTGGGCTAATAGCTGATGCCATTTTTAGTGTTACCAAAACAAAAAAATCTTTCTTTACAGTTTTTTTTACAGATTAATACAGCGATTTGGCTGGTTCTAATAAAAGTCCCGCCTCCCATGTTGACACACCTGGGCTTAGTCATTCCTGTACCAATGTACAAATGTCCATGGCCTTAGACACAGAAATTTGACAAAGCTGTTTTTTTGTCTTATTCACTGTCACAATTAACAGTTTCAATGAAAAACCTTAACTTTGAGGGTTTCTCATTTTTAAACAAGTGGTTAATGCTTATGATCTAGCCCTCATGAATGATGATCGACGAGAGTAGCAGAGCTGCAGCCATCTTGAGCTACTGCGCTAAATCGAGGCACGTTAAATGAGGCTCCTGGAAAAAGGGAGAAACAAGCTTTGCACTGTGTGTGCAATGCTGTATGGGCGACGATGGGGGCAAAAAATGTTGCTCTTAACATGACGCTGTATGTTTTTGCCTTGTTGGGAAATATGTGTCACCACAAATAATGGTTGCGTTTTCATGAGTCTTGAATAACAACTTTTTGTATTGTATTGCACATTTGATGCAATTTGTTGATTTGTCTTAAATAATGGGTTTATTAATTTGACAAAAATGTACTAAAAAATCTTTGTGTCTTCTTTAGGTTGATGAAATCGATGAAACTGATGTCCATGAATCCTTCAATCTGAAGGTTAGTTTGGTTGCTTTTTTCATTACAGGTATTTCAAGTAAATCAGTGGCTATATCTATAGAAACATAGGCAATGAAAATAGAAATGCATAACCATACTAAACATTTCCACTGCATTGAAAAGTTGAATTGTTGTAATACACAAACCTCTTGTCATTAAAAAGTAAAATCTCTTTGAAACACGCATAACCCATTCTACTGCTGTTGAGAGCATTAGCATGAGGATGGTGATTTGTGGAGAACTTAACCAATAGGAAAGTGGGGGGATGGGAAGGGGCAGGGTTGTGAGTGCTGTAAACCCGACATTTTTAATATGACCATGCCCCCCCCCAACTATATGAAAGGACAAAATGCTTAAACTAGTTATTTCTTTGTTAAGTTAATCATTTGTTTGTTTTAAACAAATTGCATCTGAAAGGGGTAGATCTTTTTTTTTGTCTGTAGAGAACCTTCTAGAAACAATTATTGTATTGGACTGTGTAGTACCTCCTAGTGTCTGTCAGTACAATTACAACCATTATATAAACAAGATTTTCCTAGCTATTATTTGGAGGCAGTGCAGTTCATTGTAAGCTTTTTTTTTTTTTTAATTAAACTTTTCCCACTTCTTTTTCCCAGGAAGCGATGGAAGTTGTTTTGAATGAGGAGAAGAAGAAAATATTTCGTGCCAGAAAAACCATGAAGATCAGTGATCGACAGCAACTAGAGACTCTGCACAGCACTTTATTGACATCGTCTTCAGGTCCGTCAAACTCTCCACCTCCACTCATGAATGGTACACACAAAGAAGATGGAGAAAAGCTTGAAAACGATCAAGAGGGTCAAATGGAGTCAATCTCTGCAAATGATTCTTCTTGTCCTACGTCTCCTGCTCCTGGGCTGTCCCTGAATTTGTCACCTTCGTCTGACGCTTCAGATAGTCAGAAAACAAAGGAAGAATCACCAGTGTCCCCAGTATCTCCATTCCACTCACTGAATTCTGAACTAAAAAAGTTGGAGAGCAATGAGTCAAGCTCCTCTTCGCCAACATTAAACTTGGACCTACCTCTGGAAAGGAATCTGAGCAAACACAGGAAGACAGCAGTGATCCAGTCACAGAAAATAAAGCGGTAAGTTAAAACCCTGGTAGTTTCTAGACGCTTGTCATTGTTTTTTCAAGAGAATAGAATCGCTTTAATAATTGCTGTCCTGTTTTTAGCTGGAAATTGATGATGAAAGGAATCAAATTCTGTTAAGGATTCTGAGTGCTTGCCTCCCGAGTCTCCTCTGGAACAAACTGATTACTCTGAACCCATGGAAACGGACAATGACTCCTCAAAACCAGCAGACTCTGTAGAAACTGAGACCACAAATGACAAACAGACAGATGAAGAACCACCTTCTCCACCATCCTCAAATGAGATCAATTCATCACTTTCTCCAGGTTGTAATGCTGATGCTACAGTTATTGAGAAAGATGATAAAAGGAGAAAATAAAGGAGAAAACTACTCAAGTTGCAGAGATGCAAAATGAACTTCCTAAAGAAAAGGTGGACATTGATATTAAAAGAGAATAAAAATTGAAAAGGAGATGATCAAACAAGTCCGCCCATCGTCAACTCCACCGTCAAACACAAGTAGGTCATTATTTCCTTGATTTGTTCTGTATATCTGCAATCCTCTTAGCTGATCTAAATGTTTAATTAGGCAAAGAACTGTGTAATAACCTATGTTAATTTTCCTTTTAAGTTAAAGAAGAGAGATCATCTGGTCTAAAACGCACCCTCTCTGAGGGGTTTGAACCCAATATATCCTGTATAAGCAGAGAAGTCAAAAGGCCAAAGTTGGAAAGTGAGGAATTTGAAGCAAAACTGGAGCTCAAATTACTGCAAAAGCAGGAAATCACCATAAACTCGAAAAGGTTCATGTGCAAACCATGCTTGATGATAATTTATAGTCTTAAGTTGCCTAAATAAACTTTTTTTTTTCTTTTTACACAGATTGTTCAAAAACTTGTTGAGGAAAAGCTGCGAGTGCTGGAGATGACCATTTTTGACAGAAACTTTCAAGAATTGAAGGACAGAGTTGACCAGATTGACTGCACCACTAAACACCACACTGCCATTAATACACTACAAGTAAGTGAACTGATCTGTGAACTAGTAGTGAAATACAGTTTTTCTACAATTTTGTGTGTTTTTTTCCCTAAATGTGCAGGCCAAATTGGCGCGACTGGCAAAGAAATCTGGAGAGGCCAATCAGGCTTCAGAAAATAAAAAGAAACAGGAGGTAAAAATATTATTCTTTTAATCTTACAACTATCTTATATTTTTTTTGTAAATGTAAAACAAATTTAAATAATTTGTTATATTTTGCAGGCTCTTGCTGCTGCTGCAGCTGCAGCTGCCGCCGCTACCGCCGCTGCTAATGCAGCAACTGCAGCGACTGCAAACACTACACCGGCTCCCTCTGCTGCTAAGACTGTTGCAAGCAGTCCTCAGACTCAAAAGTAAGGAAAATATGAAGCTTATTTTTCATTTGACATCTGTAGATTTATTTTTACCTTAAGCAATTCATTTGGCATTACTCACACACTTACCTACGTACATTTAAAATAATCTAGTTATGTAGCATTATTAGGTGTTTTGGCGTTAGTTCTCAAATATTGACAGAGCACTGTAGTAAGTCTCTGAGTCTTAATGTAGAGTGCGATACCTCGCGGAGTGAAGAGTGTAGTTACAACTGCACCTCTTCTCCCAACAGCGTGCCCAGTCAGCAGGCAGTACAGCTCAAAGACGCGGTTTCTACAGAAGGCCAGGTGCCCTCTGTTGCTTGGATGACACCGGTGCTCACTACGAGGAAAGATCATGATAAGCCACAACAAAAGGACAAAGCGATTTCATTGCCACTTCACAATATACAATTTGTACAAAGGATCACAGAATACAGTGAAGGGGAATGCAAGGCAGATATTCAATTGAGAACAATAAGCTCAGACCTGGAGAATATTTTATATGTCAAGTGTCAGAGAGTTGGAAGTCCCAGTGCCAAACGCTATGCATCTTATATATTTCGCTACCTTCTTCGATATAAAATATATCGCGATTGGGTCTCTAAAGTGAATTACAATGGAACTTCATGCAAATTTGCTCTGCCTTTAAACTTGAGGAGGACACTGAGAAAGTATATTGAAGAAAGATTCCCTGATCTTTCTACTGATCATTGGAGAGAAATTCGCGATACTATTAATGAATTACTAAGAGTAAAAAGAAACCAACACTTTTTTATAATAAAAATGTATTTTTGCTTCAAGCTCGAGAAGGTATTTGTTGAAATCTTTTAGATGAGGGAAGGTTTTTGATTCTTGTCAACATGATTACTGTAGTTATGATGGACTCTTCCTGAATGTTTTATATTTGATTGAGGAATAATGTATTATTCCATCTTGGTTTTAGGTTTATCATTGCATCAGTAGTGGGAAAACTATTGTTTTGGGTTTGTACATATATTGTTGAAATATAGTATAGTATAGATTGATATACATTGATACTGGTATAGAACATTTTAAGAGTCAATCCTAGTCTTGCCGGTAATATATTTTCAAAATGCATTGGTCCCCGATCTTTGTATTTTTTTAGAAAATAAAACATATCTGTCTGGTTGTCTGGCAATGGCTGTGGATAACATAAATCTGGTCTTGTTATTGTATTATTTTATTTAAATAAAGAAAAAATAAAACTGTCTAAGTGTGGATCTATTTTAAAACAGGCCTGCTCGTTCCTCAGTGGAGGTAAAGCAGACAACAACACCCGCTGTTGTATCAACTAGCATTCCTTCATCTGGTAAGTTGCCTAACTCCTGTTTTATTGTTTTACGGTTAAAGATGCCATTGGGATTAGAGCGTCCCAAAATGTTAGTTGTTTTGACAATCTAACATTTCTCCTTTTTTCAGCCACTGCAACCCCTGCAATCTCTGCCCCTGTTCCCACAACCACTGCTTTAGTGTCTCAGACTCCTATTCTCCAGCTGATTGCCTCCACCTCCAATGCAGTCTCTAACTTGACTGCGAGCAGCACAACTCAGAGCTCTACAAGCACGCTGGTGTTGAAGAACGGTATGATGGCGACGGGCCAACCGCTACTCATCCAACTGCCTCTGTCCATGGCTAACGGTCAGGCAGGAACACTCGTCAACATTCCTGTGTCCTCTTTGAACGCAGTCACGTCTTTAAACAAGGCAAAGACTACTGCGCCAACTACAACGTTTATTCTAAAGTCTGCTCCTACGTCCACCTCGGTGCCGTCCACTTTAACTGCTGCTACACTGCCTGCTCTCCAAGCTCCTGTGTCCCAGGTGACCACTTCACAACTCTCTCTTGCCCGGGCGGTGTACCAAGGTGGTGCAGGGGGAATAACCACACCCAACTCTGGGGTATCAGTGACCTCAGTGAGAGCACCAACACAAACTGTCTCCGTAGCCGGAGCCATGTCTTCAGCTTCATCACCTGTGACAACTGTTCCAGCTGCAACAGGATCGACTGCCCCTGGACCGCCACAGGGAACATCACTAACCACAAAAACAGGTGTGATCAAGATTAAAAATGGACTTTCTTAAAGAATTATTTCTTAAATGTATTTTTGCTCAGTTATTGAATGCACTTTGTATTTTTTTTCCTACCGATATTTTATAAAATATTTTGATTCACTGCTAAAATACTAAATGTATTGCAATGGTTTCTTCAGACAACCAAGCACCTGGACCTTCTTCATCCAAAGTGTCACCTCCTGCAGCGCGACCGAAAGGCTCCGTCATAGATCTTACTGAGGAAGATGATGATGTTTTGGGTTAGTATTTCTTAAATATATTTCACCTTGGGTGTTAATAAGAATTATCTAATTGCTTTTGTATTATATGTGTTAAGTCACAGGAGTTAAGAGTGCTACAGTTACAACACCTAATGCTACACGTTCACAAACAAGCATCACTGGTAAGTCCTTTGTGTGTGTAACCACTACTGTTAAGCAGCTTCTGTAATACAGTGTAATATTGTAATTGGCATACAATAACTGTGCCAAATTTCATGAGAGATAATTTGTGCCTTTCAGGTGCAGCCAAATCATCCCCTCAGACCAACCAATCCTCTACCAGCAATCCTCCACTTTCAACCCACCAACGCCCTCTACTGGTAAGAATGGGATTGAGACCATTTAACGTTTGACATACATACACTTTTAGGTTAAGATATTTTGTTTGTGTGTATAAATATTTTGTTTGTGTGAAAGGGGGATACAAATATCAGATGTTGCATGCAAATTGATAGCAATTATTGCATATATATATATTTTTTATTTCCACAGGATCCAAAATCCAGAACTACTAGTACTCCTACTCGAGGCTCCAGTGTTGCTCTGCCCCCTCTTCCGTCTGCTCCTGCACGCCACGCTTACCTCCAGAAGCCGAAAAGACCTCAGCCCCTCAACAGCCACAGCTAAAGCTTGTGCCAAGTCAAACAGGCATTGTCCTTTCTTGGTGTGTTGCAGAAACAGATTTGACCTGTGCTGCTGTGGACAGCTACCACCTCTATGCCTTCCATCAGGACAATTCAAACAGCAATCCATCTCAGCAGCACTGGAAAAAGATTGGAGAAGTCAAGGCCCTTCCACTGCCAATGGCTTGTACGCTCACTCAGTTTCAAAGTGGCTCTACTTACCACTTTGCTGTCCGAGCTAAAGACATATATGGACGATTTGGTGCTTTCTGTGAACCACAGTGCACTAATGTTATTAATTCAACATCAAGTTGAAACAATCAGAAAGGAAGTTGATAATTGTTCATTCCGTGGGAGGTTACTTTTTAAAAAACCTGTACATAATGAATGCGTATTAGCTGGACTGACTTGAGAATGAAAATGTCCTTTGATTTTGTCCAGTGTATGTCATCATGACATCTTGTGAGCGTGTATATAATTTACTCTACAGGCCCTATATTTATGTTATGACTCTTGTTCACTTGATTCAAATGTCAAATGTTTTACTTGACAATGAGTGACAGAATTTACTCTAGGACTCAATTGCACAGAATTGTATTAATGTGTGGTAGATACTGATTTTTGTAAGTTTTGTCTGGCAACCAGACTTTGGCAAACTTAATAAAGTTTTTATTTCAATTTTGGATTTATAATATTATAAACTGCAGGAACAAAAGAACAAAACATAACAAAATTTGGAAATTGTGAATTGCAAGGAACATCTTCAAACAAAGATTTCACCGGGGGAAAAACAATTGGAAATGGGATGTTGAAAACCAATAAAACCTTTGGCTACACTTGCCTTCAGCAACCCTTAGAGCCAAATAGTTTGGGTAGCAGGTCCCCATGGTTGTGTGAAAACAACAGCTACCAATCCCTCAACTGGACCTCAATAAATTTTCCTCGTCATTCTCGAAATGGATGAGAAAAAACAATGTCATTTGAGTTTGAAATAAAGTCGTTAATGGCTCGGTCGAGATGACATCAAAACATTTTAATAAATAAACTTTAATAAATATTTTGCTGATAATGGAAACCAAACTTGCCCTCTATGACTTTAAAATCTTGCAGCCCATTTGTAAATAGGCTGCTATATTCATAATAATCACAAACAAGAACTACAGAGAAGATGTAAAGCCTACAGAAGTGTGTGAAAAACGTAGCCTACTCCTAATTAGGCCTTGTTGATCTGCCCCTGCTCCCATTAGACATAATGTAGGATAACATATAAAATGACATGTAACTTTAAACTATTACCTTTAGAATTTTTGCATGTTTATGATGTTTTAAGATACGGGTACCGTACGTAGCCTGTGGTTGGGCTGTTTAATATCTTGAAGTTAGCATTTTAAATTTTAGGCAGTTTTTTTCCAATCTTATTTGGTTGATAGATATCTGCGGTTCAGATTAACAGCTCAGATCTGCAGGTGTCTCCCAGTCTCCAGCTTTATATTATATTATATATAAAATCACTCATAATAATTGGAAGTAGTCTATTTGTCTAAATTTGATCGAAAGGTCTTGTTTAAATCTGGTGAATCGCTTTCTGTTTCAAGAAAGCGACTTCCCAATAGTGAGGGAAGAAAAACAATTTTGGCTAATGGCAACTTCTCATCTAGATCTATGTCTCCTGAATACAGGGTAGAGGCGCGTCGAGTCGAGTCGAGCGAGTAGGGCCAAGCAGGTACTAATGGAAAAGCCTTATAAGTCATGATCCTCGCGCTCACAGCCTGTCCCTGACTCCTTTGAACCGCTCTGAACTTTGGGACATTTAACAGGGCGCATCTGTCTTGTAAAGAAGGCACGACAAAAGCAGTCTGAAGATGAATGAAAGAAAGCCAAATGAAGCGGAGACGCGGGAAAGGGAGTCCACACGTTCACGTTCAAGGTAAAGTAGCTAACTCATTATTTTTATTGCGCTGTTACAAAATAAACGTACTATCAAGCAATGGTTTGCAAAGCTAAAACCCGTTTTTTTATCCTCATCTCGGGGATTGTTTTTCTCTCACCTCGTTCAAGGTTATTTTATTAGAATAACATTCAGACTAAGTTGTTTTGTGCTTAGAGGTTAGCTAGCCTAGATCCATGGTTTGGACTAAAACATTTTAAAGAGCTCGAGAAGGAACAACAAACTGTTGTTAAGTAGTCCACCATGTTGTTTTAACCCGTGCAAAACCTTCCAACAAATGTCCAGTTTTGGGTCATCTTGTGTAGGGAGAGTTTACTAAAGAACTCATTAGAAGATATACACTTTTAAATTACTTTTTCACTTAAATTACCTCAGTGCAGTTGTCTTGTTTTGGTTTAAAATAACACATCCTGTACATACAAACACTTCCTGTCCAGTGCTTTTCAATGAGGTTTACTCCATCAGTTTAAAACAAATAAATCCTCTTTAGATCAGACAGTTGTGGTGAATGTTACAGAAAACATGTTAAAGACTTTTCATATCAGAGGAATATTTCACCAGAGGACACTTAAAAAGAGACATGTTTGTGTCTAAATGCTAACGCTAACAGGAAATGGTCGTACATACAGATGTTAGCATTTTTGAACAATCGCAAGCCAACTGAAATTCCGTGCACACAGCCTATTGACCCTATTTTGTCCCGCCTACTTTTCTAGGACATGCACTTCCTGTTTAGCTGCATTTAGCCTGTAGATTTTAGTCGATGGATTTATTTTAACTGTCATTATATTTAATTAAATTGCCCCACAAGACAGACAAACAAACACGTTAGCTACCTTTACAGAGCTAAACAGGAAGTGCACTTCCAAGCCAAGTGGGCGGGACAAAATAGGGTCAATTGACCCTATTTGTCCCGCCCACTTTTCTAGGATTTGCACTTCCTGTTTAGCTCTGTTGCGGTAGTTTACGTGTTTGTCTGTCTGTCTTGTGGGGCAATTTTAATTAAATATAATGACAGTTAAAATAAATCCATCGACTAAAATCTACAGGCTAAATGCAGCTAAACAGGAAGTGCATGTCCTAGAAAAGTGGGCGGGACAAAATAGGGTCAATACAATAGATGAGTTTCACATTCTAGAATTCTTGGCAGTTACAAGTCAGATGGAGGGCAAGAGGCACTTTTTCCTATTAATAACATTGGACTTTGCCATGGAATAATTAAAAAAAATATTTTGCTAATTTAAAAAGTGGCGATTTCTAAGATGACTAGACCCATTACTCGTTTGCTTTGCAAAAAACAAACTGCATTTAAACAGTCTTTATTTTACCTGCCCTCCACCTCATTGAAATAACATTGGCCAGTAGAATGTTGTGATGTCACGTGAAACCCACCTATTGAATCTTTTTGTGTTTATGAAGTTAAACCCTAAACAACTTTTTATTGTGCTGTCAAACTGTGTTGCCTACTGTTCTGAGTCATTTTTTGGCATTGTTAGTGCAAACTGAGCAAATTAATAAGTTCAGATCAAAACGATCCCAAACTGGCTGTGTCTGGAAAGGCTCATATAGACTCTACGTGACATCAGCGTGTATTGTCCACTCAAAACTGAGCACTAATTGCAGACACCTGCTGCCAAACTAATCACACTGCTGCTCTCCTCTCCAAGCCCCGCCTTCTCCCTTTTCCCGATGCTTTTCAATGGAGCTCAACAGAGGAAGATCGCCCTGGTTCCGGAAGTATTTTGCCCCATGTTAAAGAGCCATAGGCTTTTCGAAAAATTCTAATATTTGGAGTTTGAAGACATATCGCGGGCTAGCCAGCTATGTGCTAACTCAGATCCACATTGTGATTGTTGCCAGTCTAAAAAGCACATCTAGAACTTAAAATTCGTCAAAATGTCGTAATAACTGTTTATAAAGCTGAAAAAATGTTTTTTTTAAACAAAAATGTAGGTATTATGCTCGTGACTCACTACATAGCTGCTTATCCCAGAGGACATTTTCCAAACTTCTAATATAATTTTTATCTAATCCCCTATGGCAATTTAACATGGGGTTCGAGATTTTAGAACCAGGAAATGGGCCGTCACCGTTGAGCTTCATTAGTTTGCTGTGTTTGAAATGTGTTGTGGGTGGTGTTTAGGGGGTGAGCTTACCTTAAAGGAGACCTATTGTGGTTTTTTTCAACTATTTAGTAAGAAACTAGAACATATGCAGATCAGTAATTTACCTTTAGCTCATTGTAAAACACAAAATTGATCTAAAACAACTTGAAAATAGAAACAGCTCTATTGACCCCGCCTCTTCATTTAAAAAAATTAACTATAAGAAGCAACAGATATTATTGTTGGAAAGTGGCTATGGGACAGTTTTGAACCAAATATGCTTCACTTTGAGTATTATTAATTTTTTAAATTATAACAAGTAAAAGGGGAGGGGATAGGTGGTAGGTGAGAACAGAGATTTTCTGAGCACTTGAGCTACAGCTGAAGAACAATGCCAGATTACTCAAACATGCATGAAACAATTCAAATATAACTTTGAGTAAACTAATGGTGAAGGGAGGTTAAAATCTTTGAATAATACATTTTACATAACCCTTATAGAACCCTTTAAAGCTTCTGTCAACCAAACTTATAGGAAAAAATCTAGAAAAAACACTTTTAATTTTAGCTATAAGATCTTCTTTTTTATAGGAACAGAAGTGAAGCCATAATATTGATGAATTTTTGTTGTCAATATAATGACAGACAAACATAGTTTAATTCTGCGTCCAATCCAATTTAGGCCAGCGCAGTGTTTTTAGGACGAATATTTATATTCACAATTTAGAGAAAAGCTGACCTTGTTTTTACATTATTTTCAATTTGAATTTTGCAGCCTTTCGCATTTAAGTCTTTTAGTTTAACCTCTCGAATTATTTGGGCAGATGCTTTTTTATCCATAACATTTTACAAAACACGTAAAAGAGACCTATTACGTAAAATTTACTTTTAGAAGTTTATAACCATTACCCAGTGTTCTCTCATCTCATCATCACCAAAAATTGTATTTGGATTGATTCCTACATGTTTGTTTTAGTTATGTATTGTTCTGTAGATGATGCTCCAGTGCTCAAAAAATCCCTGTCTTCACCTACCTCCTATCCCCACCTTCTTATCTTTATTTACTTGTGATTACTCAAAATTCAGATTCCGAGTCAGGGTTTCAGAGCTCTCATGTAGCAACATTCCAACAACAAAAAAATAGTCATTTAAATTCTGTGGCTTTTTAGAGTTAAATTTTACAATGAAGAGGCGAGATCAGTTCGCAGTTTTGAATGGAAGTCAATAAACCTGTTTCTATTTCTTTTTAGATATTTTTTTATGTTTTACAATGAACAAAATGTGAATTATTGATTAGTAAATGCTGTAGTTTCATTGCATGAAATCCAGAGCACTCGTTTCAGCAAATTGCGAATAGTGGGTCTGGTCACGTTTCAGATCAACTCCACAATGCACCGTGCATCTCATTTGTTGATGCACATTGCATAAAGACTGAATGTCGTCTGTCTTTTAGACCAAAATCAACTCAATCACCTCACATAAAATAAAATTCAATATGGTGGAAATCCACAAGAATTGTTATAAATTCAGCTGTCACATTTCACCAGCAGTTGAGGACAAAGCAGGAGCATCCACAGAGAGAGAAAACTGGTAGGCACTATACAAAGTTGAGTTGATTTTATTCAGATGTAATCTTCTAGTTGCTAAAAGTTCGTAGTAGCTGATTTATTTTTATGTTTTGTTATACTTTGTAGTAAATATCAACTTTACAAGTCATTTTTCACACTCTCAACTTACTAGTAGGTAAATAGACTATTAAGGATGTAGTTATTTTTAGATTGTGATCAGCTCTAAAGCAAAAACAGCTGCTGAAGTGCAAGGGATCTTAAGGTTTGTAAATGTCAAGTATAGGTTCTATGTAGTTTAACTGCCACTATTTTAGTTATGACCCTACAGAACATACTCTTTACTCTTCTTTTTTAGGACAAGCTGGTAAAAAGACAATTATTTTTTAACCTCTGCCTGTTTTCAGGTAGGCCCAGTTTATCTAAATTATCACTTCATTTGTTGTTGTTTCAAGGAATTGCTCCACTTTGTTTTCTGAAGCCTTACACCATAATGTTGTTTAGAGCCATCCTTGTGAAACACAAAAATGTAAATGTTTGGATATACATGGCATAAACATGCTCTACAAACCTGTTGAAATTAGATTTTTTGTAATAGATTTTTAGTTTTGATGCATTGTAAAACCAGCATTATATAAACTTGGATCAACATTGATTCAATAAAATATCTGTCTGTGTCAGCAGAAATATGAAAGAAGTAAAAGTTAAGTAGGCTTATATGCAAAATAAACAAACAACAAAATGAATAATGAATATGATTTTTGACAAACATTTGACATTAAATGGTGAGAAAGACCATATCAAACCCAACCTATAGTGGCATGAAAAAGTATGTGAATCGTTTGAAATTTCTCCCATTTCTGCTTAAAATCACCATCAAATGTTATCTGATCTTTGTCAAAATCACACCAATGAAAAAACTGTGTCTGCTTTAACTAAAACCACCCAAACATTTATAGGTTTTCATTTTTTAATGAGGATAACATGCAAACATTGACAAAAGGGGAAAGAAAAAGTAAGTGAACCTTCTGCCTAAGGAGACTGTAAGAGCAAATTTTTCCCATTTACCAAACAATTTAAGTCCGAGTGTGTCCAATCACTGAGGAGCTGGCTTAAAGCTGCCCTGCCCACTATAAAAGACACTCCTGGTATGCACTGTGTCTTAATGTGAAGCAATGTCTGTTGTTCATCATGGCTTGCTCAAAGCAGCTGTCTGAAGACCTGCAATCTAGAATTGTAGATTTGTATAAAGCTGGAAAAGTTAAAAGTAACATTTTGCTGGATGTCATTCTACAGTTAGAGAAATTATGTACATGGAGAGTGCACTGTTGCTTCTTTCCCGAGAATGGCTTTCAACAAAATGACGCCAAGTTCAGCGCAAATGATCAGAGAGGTAAAAAAAACCTAGATGTTGCTAAATACAGAACGTACTGCACAGTCGGTATCTCGTGCATACATGACTACATGTAAAAAACAGTCTAGAATTGTGCATCAAGATCCACAAGAAGCAAGCTAAAAAAACATGCTGCACAATTAAAGTTCGCTAAAAGACCTAGAATCCACAGAACTCTGGCAAAATATTTGTGACTGAAAATAAAATAAATTATTTGAAAAAACACAACGTCATGTTAGAAGAAAAATTAAACAGCCACAAATCACGCCCATCCACCGTGAAGCTGGTGGAGGAAAAATATAGTTAGCTGTTGCTGCTCAGGCTGGACAACTTGTAATCATTAGTGGAAAATGAATTCAAAGTTATCAATATTTACAAGAAAAGTTGAGGCTGTCTGTCAGACAGTGAAGCTAAAAGAGGAAAAAGCTGCAACAAGACAATGATTCAAAACACAATAGTAAATCAACTTGAGAATGGTTTCAGAAGAACAAAATACACTTCTGGAGTGGCCAAGTCAAAGTCCTGACTTGAGATGCTGTGGCATGACCTCAAAACAGCAATTCATGCCCAACATCCCAGGAATCTGACTGAAATGCAGCAATTTTTTAAGAAGAATGGTCCAAAATTGATCAGATCGGTGTGCCAGACTGATCTGCAACTACAGGAAGCGTCTGGTAGAAGTTATTACTGCCAAACAGGGTTGCCAGATTTTCAGAGAGCAACAAGCGACCTGGCTTTTGAAAAAAAGCCCAAAACAAGCGACTTCAGGCACTCAATAAAAAGTAGTTAAAATAAGCAATTAATTCAACATTATCTGTCACAGCAAAATGTTGGCAATGATTTTTTGCATATTTTAAATAGTATTTGATCATTAATAAAGATTTTAAAACATGAAAATATGCAAAAACTCCATATTTTTTGTCAATATGGGTAATTTTTGTGAAATTAAACCTAAAAAAAAAACCTGTGAAAATCACCTTGTCTATGACGTCAAAGGGTCGCAAAGGAGCAACCCAAAAAAACCGCAACCCTGACCGTCAAAATTCACAAGCGACTTTCCAAAATAGAAGCCCAAAGTCGCTTTAAAAAAGCGACTTGGCAATTCTGCTGCCAATAGGGGGCAACCAGATAATAAATGTTTGGGTTCACTTTTTTTTTTCTCCTTCTGTCATTGTTTGCATGTTATCCTCATTAAAATATGAAAACCTATAAATGTTTGGATGGTTTTAGTTAAAGCAGACATCTGTGTGATTTTGACAAAGATCAGATAACATTTGATGGTGTTTTATGCAGAAATGTGAGAAATTTCAAAAGGTTCACATACTTTTTCATGCCACTGTATATGTTGCAAGTAAGTTTGCAACGTAACAATGTGAAATCAGCAACCAATAATATTTCAATCATGAAGGACAACTAAAATAATTATTGGTTAATATGCTCTCTCCTCTTTAGCAAAAGTGGGTCTAGTCACCTGCAAAAAACAGCAGACTGTAAGATTTAATGGGGAAGTTTTTGCAATACAATGTTGATAACCTTTTGTATTGCCAAAAACAAAAAAACGTATTTTAACCAATATTTCTTTTTGCTGCCTTCCACCTGGTTGAAATATTATTGGCTTGTAGAATGCTGAACAGAACCAGTAGAGGGAGCTATTGCCTTCTGCATAAAATTGTCTTTTTGACAATTGTTGCAACATTCCTGTCAACTGTAGCCTCTTCTTTTGGTTGACAGACCAGCAGAGGGACCCATAACTACTCTTCTCCCTCTGTTTCTCTCTTTTTGTAGGAGGGGAGTGCGGCTGAAGGCAGAGGTGCGCTTCGACTCCTCTCCTGTGTATCTCTGGGTAGCAGCGCACCACCATGCAGCCTGTTTGAGTGCCATGTCAAGCAGCTGTGTTGGCAAGGCTTCTAACTCATTTGAAAGGAAAGTAGCATCTGGCTTTGAGACGGACAGAAGAGCAAAGAAGAAAACTGACAAGTTGCAGATATAGAAAGAGAGGGGTTAAAACTGAAGGACCCCCCTCGCCTCACTTAAGACCAAAAACGGAAGGCTTTGGAGTATTCAATTTTTCTTTCGTTTTATATTTTTCTTATTCCTCATCGCGGTGCTGGGAGGTGCTTCATCTTTTCATATAGTCTCTCTTTCTGTCATTTGCCTCCTCATCTATTTTTCTATCTATTTGGTTTATAATTTTATCTATCTATGAGACATTTTAAAAAATAGGAGTTTTGTGTTTGTTCATAAATCCTCCTTTATAACACCTGTTAGTCTTTTTTTTCTTTCGCCTATACTGCCATCTTCATTTATCGTTCTCTTCCTCTTTGTCTTTAATTCGTAAATTATATAAACTTGGATGCTTTTTCTCCAAAAACAGCCAATTCTCATGAATGACTTTTTCCCCCTTTTCCCTCTCTTTTGGTCCTTCCACACCCATTTTCTTTGCATCATATTCTTGGGGAATCTTTAATGTTATTCTAGGTAGGTTAACTATTGTGTCTGTCTATCTGTCTGCCTGTGTGTATTTGTGTGTGCTTTACGTATACATAAAACACACATTAACACACACGTGCGCACACCCTAACTATAAAAAACGTCATAAAGGTCTAGTCTTGCACCGTTTTCATATCTTTGTCATAATGTCAATGTCCATTTTTAAATGTACACAAATCTATTTACATTGACCAGATTTTTCGGGGTGTATCTTTACAAAAATGTCTTAATGATATACTCTCACCTTTTTTGGTTTACTTTAGTTTTTTTGTGAATATTTTCTGCTGAATCTACAAAATCTGATATTTTATACGTTTTATGTGCAAATGCTTGCTATCTTAATCCATAAGCAGTTATTTTTTTATTTTCTTCCCAACCTAGCTCAGTATATTAAAAAGATCACAGGTATTTACTTATCTTTACAGTTATTTCAAAACATGCCATTCTTAAGCCCCCTGTCACTTGTCTTCATTCCCATTTTCTATCCGGCAAGAGAGACCGCTTTGAATTAGTTGGATGTTAAACAGTGGATGGAATGAATGATGACTTGCTGTGGATTGAAGCTGCTAAATGCCGTGTGCAGATGTTAGATAGAGACAGACTGATAGACAGATAAACATTTTCCTTTTCATTTGCCTCCCTTATATCCCTCTCGTTTTGTAATGTTTTGCCCCTTCCGCCATCTGCCAAACCTTTGGAAGCACTTCCATCTCTAGAGAGCGCTTGAGTTTTTGATTGTTTTAATGAATGTGAGATGTTTACAACTTTATTTTTACATTCATTCAAGTTTACTTTAGCCACAGTAGTGTCGGTTTCATTGCTTATGGACTGCTACAGTGGCCGATGCCCCTGTCCAATTGTTCTAAGTGGGATGTCATCATGAAGGAAAATGAAGGACCATTTTTGCTCTGTCTTTGCTTTTGTGTCTCAAATCTTCTTCTCTGTAAAACATCTTCACGACAGTCTATAAATTATGTGTTACAGAAAAGAATTAATTAGGTGAGTAGTGAATAAATATAGCACCCACTTCTTCTCTCAACTGAGTGAATGCGCATGCATGAACAGTAAGTCTGTGCGTCAGCATGTGTTTCTGCATGCGACTGATCCTCATATATTCTGCTTGAACTTAAGACAGCGGGGTTTCTGAAACTTACAGTTACCACCATGTTTGTGCTCACACAGTTAAACCTTTTCGCCCTACTGTGACTAATTGGCTTCAGCCCTTTGCTTTGATCTTTATCCATTATCTTTGTCATTTTCACTTCTATAAATGGTAATTGAGAGTCAGTAGTTTTAGCAGAATACACTTTTTCACATTCACCTCACAAGTTCAAACACTTGACTCACTTAGTTAGTCCAATGCAGAGTTGAGGTGCATGCATCTAAAAATATTACCTTTCCTCCTCCTGCATTTTCTGCATTTTCAGTTTATACTTTTGCCTCCTGCCCACACTTCTTTTTGTCTTGTTTCCTGCTTGTTTAACCCAGATGGTTAAAACTGAGCTAAACTCTGGAAATGAATCACATACTGATTCATACACCAGCTTTACAGGAGCATTCAGGATGACCCATATGGGGCATTATTACAGAGGTTGTATGGGTTTAAGGAATCCAAGCCAGCCCCTAAAAGAAATCAAGTCAAATATTATCTGTGAAACTCAAAATAAACATTGTCACATCAACTAAAACTAGTAACTTTTTTTTTCTTAAATGTCATATAACTTAAATTCATTACAATGAAGCATGAGGTACACTGTTATCAACTTTTTCTCTTAAAGTGAAAATATAAAAAGACAAACAAAGAAAACTCAACTACATGGTTCTATAGAAACAATTAAACATACTTTGGAACATTGTTAATCTAAATATTATTTTATGCCCCCATGTAAAAAAATTAAAAAAACATTATTATTACCGTAATATTAGTAGTAGTAGTAGTAGTAGTAGTAGTAGTAGTAGTAGTAGTAGTAGTATAGTAGTAGTAGTAGTAGTAGTAACCCTATTATTAATAAATATGATTAATAGTAATAACTAACCTTATTAATTAATGCTACAAATAAAATAACAAACATTTATTTAAGGCCTATTTTAGGTCAAAAAGTTGCACAATGTGCCTTTTAACAGAGCTTTGCCCCATCCAAATGTGCCTCTCTAACTAAAACAGCCTAAATGATTTAGTGCCAGTTTGAAAGTGTGGTGTAACCACTTTGTGAGCACAGTAGATGTAACATAATGATTTAAATGAGCTGGGCAACTCATGGGATTCCACCTAATGAACGATTTATATTTTAAAAGCAATTCTGTGCCCCCAAATAAGATCAACACACTAGATAGCTTCATAATGAATATGTCCTTAGACATCCTGTGTAGAAGGAGCTTATGGTCATAAAAAACACTTTTCTTATTTAAACACAAACACATGCTACACAAAACTGTTCTAAGCAAGCCCTTTGAACCTGGTTCTTCATGGACTGCACAAATACAGCATGTTTATCCTTTTGTTTTGACTTTTGCCCTTGGGGCGCTTGTCTTCATTCAGCTTGAATTGTTTCTCCATCTAACTGTCCTTCTCCCCTCTGATCCAGGCTGAGAAGCGGCCCAGCCAACTGATGGTTGAAGCCAAAGTAAAGAGCAAGAGAAAGCCAAAGAAGGAAGAGAGCAAGAGAAGAAGAGGAATATACACTCTGCTCATCTCCTCATCTCCACGGCAACCGTGTTCACACACTTGCAGACTTCTGGGAGGAGACCTCAGTGAGCTCTCAGCACCAGCAGAAAGAAGTCCGATGGAAGGAGGCGGATTAAACTGCAGCCTCGCCACATTTCACGTCTATAATCTTTAATTGTTTCTTGTGTGCACAGACATTGTGGTCTTGCCTTCCTGAGATTTAATTCTTTCAACTCAAAGACATCTTTTAAGTTTATATAACTATGTCCATTAGTTAAAGTCCCTTACAGTGCACAGTGTCAGGGATCATCATCTCAACTGCTTCCACCTTCCTTTAAACGGACATTCACCAGACCACTTCCTCTGTCCACTATCCCCACATCCGAGGCTATGAGAGGAGGAGCTGGAGCCCAGATCACTCCATCATGCCAGTTCTGAAAAGCAGGAAGGACATCTGGGCTGGCAATGTTCAAGGTAGGCCACACATGCCTATCACACTCTTAAGCATTCATTAGTCTATTTGAAACCTTTACATCAGTAATTAACTTACTTGAAATACCCCTGAGTGTCCACACTAATTTAAAAGTGTGCTAACCTCGGTCTCAAAATGATGAAGATGCTTCAACTTGTGGCGGTATGAGGTCATGTGATGTTAGAAATATCTGGGTCGGTTCCTATCTGCAGATGTTTTGTGTTTCACATGAGATAATGCTGTTGTTGTGCAATTGGCAGTGACACATCTGGTGCTTCTTGAGGTAATGGCCCCAAGGATCTGCATCATGATTTGTTGTAGTCAAATTAGGGATTCACTGGGCATTATATTTCTAGCCTGTGACAGCAATACTACTCATCACATTATGTTCTTGTATTTTTAAAATTGGCTCTGGAAAAACAAATGCTGATTGTGTTTGTTTTGTCTGTAACTTTTATTTACCTTCCTACTGTAGCATTACTATTGTTATAATTATTCAGTCTCTATTCAGAATTATCCACTTACAATAGGTTCCTTTCATGTGACTTCACAACATTCTACATAATTCAGATTGCGAACAGCTAAAATTAATATTGTTTAATATTGTAATGCAAAATGTTAAAGAGTCCCTGCTTAAAATCACCAACATGTGTGAAATTACTTTTTAAATCAGAGTTATAGGTTATATAGGTAAAGGTTTTGGCCGATGCCTATTTCAAGGCCGATTTCAGAGGCCAATTTTCTTATTTTAGTTTATAAAAGCAGAGCTGGGGTAAGATAGTATAACCAAAAAACCCTCAATCTAAACTATTATTTACTATGGTACATGTGCGTTTCTTTCTCACAGTGTAATGATGCTCAGTTGTATTTTGGCCCAAGAAACAATCATATCGTCATGAAGACATTCATATTGTTCATATAAGCACTTATTAAAGCTTGTGCTTCAGCCAAAAATCATAGAACAACAATAAAACTTAAATACCTAATGATAAGATCAAAACTGCAGACTTAGGAATGAAGAGATAAAAGAAGTCTCATCTAAGAGCTCAGCTGATCACTGTGAGTGCAACTTTCCCACAGAGGAAATGCCCAAACAATTGCCTGATCAGATATCGACCAAAAATCTAAATATTGGCTTCAAAACTCAGGCCAAGTATAATGTTTTTAGGAGGAAAAACAGGCTCCTTCTCCCTGTGTAGCTTTTTGACAACACATTCAAAGTTCTATTGATGCATTGTACTTAGCTATAAAATATCCTAAAGGGAAATGCACAAATGTTTAGATAAATGTGTTTTCTCAGTGTCTAGATTCTATAACTCTTTGCATTATAATAAATTTGCTCTCATTTGTATTAATAATATGACTAGAAATCTTCTACCAATTTGATCAAAGATTAATTGTGTGTAGAACTTGAAGACAAATTGTTTGTCACCATTTTCTTGTTTATAAGGAATACAGTAACAACAACAAAGTATAAAAGGTTCATGAATGCATTTTTGCTTGACAAGACCAAACAAAACAAAACAAAACACCAATAGATAAAAAAAAACAATTCAACACACTTGAATCTATAGAGACAATGTTGGACGCTTGTTCTTTTTTTAAGCTTTTGATACTACCAAACAAAAAACAAAGCATGTAAGACATCAAATGTAAAAAAAAACAATTCAAACACACTTTGATCTATAAGACAAGTCATGTCTAGTCAAACTATTGTAGAAACTATCTGCTATCAATCATCAAACTTTTGATCTACATACAGTACAACAACTTTCACAGAGCCATTCTGTCATGAATTCTCAAACTGCAAATGTGCAAATCTTTTTGTTCAGTCACAAATGTCCGATTGCTGCCAGAGAAGCCGCTCAGTCTTGTCTCCCAGGGCGTCGCGGATCAGACTCTTGGCTGGATTTGTCCTTTTTGTGCCTGTTGAGACCAGTTGCTCTGAAATCTAACAGAGCTGCCCCATATTTACATCGACTGACCTGCAGAACCTTCCAAATAAGATACTTTGTGACTTTGTGGCTGGACTTGCAAATCTTGTAGCAACCTTGCACAGAAATAGATGATTTGATATTTTATCATCATTGGTTGTTGTTGTTGTGTTGTTGTTGCTGCTGTTGTTGTCCTCTGTAGTGACTGTATCTACTTTCAAACTAGAGTTAGTTCAGCGGTTAGTCTGAGGTCTGAACATTTTAAGAAATGTCACTGTTGGTTACATTTTCTGACATAAAGCAGTTTTTTCTGGAGGAGCACTTAATTTTAAGACCTAGCTGCATGCGTACAGGTTCATCGTAAGAACAATAACAAATGATATGTCAAAAAAAAAAAAACACTTACCGGTAATCATTATTGATTATTAACCACAACAGCAAGACAAATATGGAATATCAGTGTAGTTATATAATATAGTTATATAATACAGAATTGGTTAGCTGCTCCTTAGACCAATGGTTCAACTTCACAACTGTTTTTGTTCTGAGAACCCTCTACACTTTGGCTCACACTGCGATTGCCCCTCACTTAAGATAGATGAATGGAAAAAAGATATCTTATTGCAATATTTCTGTCCAGTATTCCGATTGTGATTCATTTTCCGATTTTTGTTTTGCCATTAGAATTTGATTCAGTTTACATTTTAGTTTCGTTTTAGGAGAATTGACCAAATTAAATATGAAACATTAATAAAGGTAATTGTATGTAATAGTATTTAAACAGATTTAATCTACTTTTATTTTCAGTTTTTAGTCAAAAGTCACGTACTTTTAATTGCATCCATTTACATAGCGATTTTGATTAAATTTAGATTTATTGTGCAATGTTATTTAAAGGGACACCCTGTCACTTTGTGGAGGTGAAATGTCAACTGCACATTTCATTAGAAATAGAAAGATAAAACCATTCTTAAGAACATTTCTTTTTTGGGATAAATATATTTTATGCTATAATGCCCAAAAATATAGGTAAAGGAGCTGCTTTTCCATGGAAACAAATAGGAGGAGGCCCTTCTCTCAACAAAATAATAATGAATATATTGACTATACATGCCTAAAGTCAATATATTCATTTTTATGTCTAAATTGGAAAAGATATATGAAAACCTGCTTTTATGCAAGTTTGTTTTTTGGTCAAAAAGTTACACAGCACACCTTTAAAGCCAGTATTCTTAAAAAGAAAATAATATTAGCATATTACAAATGACAACAAATACATGTTTTAGGTTGAGTTAATATTCGATTTACTGTATTTTATAGTTTGAAGCCATTCCATGTACCTCGTGTTAACTGCTTGCGTGCCCTCAGGGCTCTCACTGCCGTAGACAAAGCTTTAGGGAAAAGGGAAATGCACACATAGTTATGGTGGTAATAGATAATTAACTCCTCTGTGTCGCCACTTCGTTCTTCCTTGAAGTACTGTTTTTCCAGTCTCTTCGTCTATATCCAGCCATGTGTGACTGTGAGGGAAGAGGCTAAGAATAGAGAGCAGGGGCCTAGTGCTGTGATTCTGCCCACGATGTGTGCAGTTCTATTACTGAATTCAGCAGCACCTTGCACTCAAACAGGTTTTTATAATCTGTTTGTACAAGCTCAGCTAAAAGAACACAATCATATACTTTTACACCTTTTTCTCCAAAAGTTATCTATAAGATGCTAACATGATAATTCAAGAAATATCTACTGTGTCAATATTGTACATAGGTAGCAGCAGAATTGAACAATATTGCCATTACGCCAACATTCCACTCCCACTTAAAAGCTTAAAGACTTTTGACAAGCTTTAATGTGCATATCAACAACAAAAGTACAAAAGAAGAAAGCAAAAAACCTAAAGAGTCTAAAAGGGACTTTAAAGGATTTTCATCACAGCCCCTTTTCTCCTTAACACCAGGAGCCTACACAGTTCTCTACAGGGGAAAAACAATGTTTGTATTGGCATTTGTACTGGAGCTATGAGAGCCACAGGACTGGTGTGAGGTTGCAGGTAATTATAGGAATTAAGGCAGGAGGCAAGATGAACCGTTGGTTTCTCATTACAACTGGTCCCAAGAGTCGCAGGCGCCATGGGCAGACTGTTAAAAACCTCAAGAGAGCTCTGCATTAGCACTTCCAACGTAAATCTTGTCACCAGTAAAGTGGGGATAACCAAATTGCCAATGACAATAGCTAAAAAGTCAAACTATTACATTCAGGACTTATTTATTCATTCATTCATTTTCTACTGCTTAATCCTGTTAGGGTCACGGGTGACTGGGACACCCCTGGACAGTGGCCAACTTGTTGCAGGGTTAGACAGACAATCATTCACTCACTCTCTCATTCGCTCACAGGGAAATTTACAGTGATGCCCAATTAACCTAAACCTGCATGTTTTTGAAGATGGGAGGAAACTGGAGTACCCGGAGAAAACCCACGGTAACACGGGAGAACATGCAAACTCCACTCAGATCATGAGATGTTGTTATGGTCCAACCTGGGAGTCGAACCCACGACCTCCTTTTGGGAAGCCAGAGCACCCAATATAGAGCTCTTACTTCACTATAAGGAGGGAAGGAGGAACCACTCTGCTACCGTGCACCCCAACTTATTTATTGTTTATTTATTAACTTTTATTTAGTTCTGTATGAGATTCAAATTTTTCTTAAGGGAGACCTGGTTGAGCTAAACATAGTTAAGCCTAGTGTACATGTAAACACAGGGAGAACATGCAAACTCCACACAGAAAGGCCCGGGCTGTCTGAGGGTCATACCTAGTACCTTCTTGTTACTAACTGCTGCATGTATCATTCACTCAATGACTGACTTGAGTAGTTGGTTTGTGGTATCACTGAGAATATTGGTTTGTGAAGTAAATATGTTATTGTAATTATAAGAATTTATATCGAGTACAGTAAAAACAGAGGACATGGTGGAGTAAGTGTATTAGACACTTTGTGAGTTACTGACTCATTTATTCAATTTTTCAGTCTCTGTATAGAGACTGTCTTTGTCGTTCTAGATGGATTATCGGTCAACATCCCTTTCCGTTCTATTTCACACGTCACCTGGAAAAAGATACGCTGTCCGTCTAGTTGACTGGGGAAATGTTTTTTGTAAAAACACCAAAACAGGTCGAGAGTTAGCTGTTTTGATCACGAATTAACCTGTATGATGGAAGCTTGAGACAGTGCGTTTTTTCACTCACCTGAATGTAACGTGAATGGGTTATAGGGTCAAATTTCTCTTACAGATATTGATTTAGCAGCATAACTTTGTTTTGGCACAGTGATAAACTCTTGTAGTTAGCTGACAACAGCGCTGGCTAGTGTTGCTGCTACAGCTTGTGTCACTTGGCAGTGGATCTTTCTGCTTACCTGTTGCGTGCGCATTTACCCTGATGTTAAACAATAATCCCTTTATAGGATAGAATTCCCATGAACCTGTGAAGTTGCATTCATGTTGAGTCAGACAAATGTTGCAACAGATTTTATAGTTTTGAAAGCTCTTAGCAGTTTGCTTAACTTTTCTACAGACAGCATGTCATCAGTACCACAGTTAATTTTAAATAAGGATACATTCTTTTCATTATTTAATTCATAAAACAAGAAAAGACCTAATTTATTAAGCATTTGTTAAGGGGAGCAAAAACTTGACGACAGACATTTGAGTCACTATAAAGCAAAATTTGAGCAAGTGCATATTAGTTTTGTGATCAATGTTATATTTCCATCTTCCAATAGTAAATTAAGGGCAAAATGTCTCAAATAGTGCATGCAATTTTTCATTTTGTAGTTCACAGCTTGGCACCTGGATTGATAAATGGAGCACTAAGGGCGCTTTAATTTACTGCCCATAAATAAAGCAAAATTGACTTTTTTGAAAAATGTATTTCTCTTGGATAAAAAATAATTTGTGATGTGATTTAGTAAATATGCTACCAATAGGACCAATATTTATATCATCGATACACAATGCTTGTCCTAATGCAGTTTGTTTTTGTAAAGAATATGAATGTTGACAGAATCCAACCTAGACTCTCATGACACGTTGTTTGTTGTGATGACACATTGGTGACTATGTGCAGAGTGGTGGTCTAAACTCCTTGTGGCTGTAAAATGTTGCTGCATTGAGGAATACGTCATTTTGTCGCTAAATTAAGTCCACAGCAGCAGATATAGCCCCTGAGGAATACATGGCTTCAATGAGGTAATGAAGACCTTAGGGGATTGATGGATCATGCCTCCATCGTACATTTACCTCCTTCTGGTACTTACAGCTGTGCCCATTGTCTTGTCTCTAACCCCTACACACTACTTGTTTCCTTTTCTGCTGGCTTGACAGTGTCCATTATGATTGAAAGGCTGTGCAATGCTCAGTAAGAGGGCAGAAATGTGTTATTCATGTCATCGTAAGTGCAATTAGAAATGTGAGGATCCTTGAAAGTGCACTTAATCAAACGCTGGAGACTCTTCAATACACTTGTGATTTTTTTTCTCTTCTAAATCTGAAGAAAAGGAAAGAAGAGAAAGAGAAATTGTTTTCTAATAGTTTAAATATCTGTTTGCTTGTGTTAGTAAAATTCAATTAAAGGAAAAGTTTAATCTCAACTTTTCTACATTTTAGGGTGATTTGATTGATGCTTTATCTTTATGCTTGTTTTTCAGTTTTGTGAAAATCAAAAGAGACCAGAAAGGATAAAGTGTACGTGAGAGGTTAGACCAGTGATTCTCAAACTTTTTACATCATGTACCTCTTAATATAATATTTGACTCACCGAGCGCTAAACTATTTATATGTATATGTAAACTACGGATGGGACAATTCACTTATGTCACAATTCGATTCACTTTTTAATTTTGCAGCCACGATTTTCAATTTTATTCAATTTTATTCATTTATTTCATTTTTTTTTACCTTAAGACACAAAATAAACTATAATAAATTACATTTAAAACAAAGCCACTGTTTTTAGTGTCAGAACTTGTATTTTAATTAACATTTGTAAGTAAATAAGTAATCTTTATTTGTAACACGCATTTCACAGACACAGAGTCACAAAGCGCTTCACAGTGAGATGAACCCCTCCCCACCCAGTGACAGTAAACTGCCCTGGGGCAGCTCATAGGAGGCGATTCGCCTAAACATCTGGCCCCGCAAACCTCCAACTACCACCAAGTGTTCCTTAAGATGTTATAGTTGAACAGTAATAAACACTAATATTTAGTGTCCAGATTTAGAGATCATCAGTTATTGCAACATAATAATGCACATTCAGTCAGGTCTTGCACTAGTTCACACTGTATTATTGTGTGTATTTTACAACTACACAGTGTGTGTAGGTCAGTAGCTGCATAAACTGATCGATTCTGGCCTTTGGGTTTGATCACTGCATACTTCGAACGATTTTCGATTTGTTTTTGAACAATTTCCCATCCCTAATATAAACATATAGACCTAAATTAGGGCTCAATTTGGTTTTAAAATGAGACTGAATCATGTCTAAAACAACGGTAAGCCATTTGTAGTTCTAAGGAAGCTTAGCCCAAAACAAGTCCAAAACATGAATAGACTTGTCTTCTGATAAGATAATATTCATAATGACTTCAAGTACCATCAGGGTGACTGCAGTACTATTAGTCGTCCACATATCACAGTTTGAGAAACAGTGAGTTAGACTATACATTCTTGCAGTTTTTTAATATAGGAGACATGATCATGAAAATATTTTAAATAAAAAATATTATAACAACTGTATAACAAAAAATGAAAAAGATTAATAAATATGTGTTTGTAACTATGGATCTATCTTTTTTTTAACTCTTGTGTACAAAAATGAATGCATATGGATATTAACCACTTTTTAAATAATATGTGAGAACTAGAACTATTTAAGCTAATTTTTCTATTTTGCTGTGTCAAAATTAAGTACCACAGTTTTAATATGAAGAAAAAAAAAGATTTGTATGCACTGTATCTTCCTACAGTCTCTGAAACAAGGTGAAATATTTGGGTCCATAAAATGTATAGTTGTAGCTTTAGTACCCTTTATAGCATCTTTTTGTACACAATTGTTACATTCACTCCTACAGTTGTCTCTTTGACGATGAATTGAATAATTATAGAGAACATAAATAAAGTGAGTTGGTTTGTACCTCTCCTGTAGAGCTGTCATTATAGCAGCATGACTTCTGAACTGCCGACTGAACACAACAATGTCACACAGATCTGAATAAATGAAAATCAGCTTGAGAATTGTGCAGGTGAAGCTTCTGTCTTAATCTCTATTAATTAGCTCTGTGAAATGTAATCAAACTGGAGGCAAAATGCTGAAATTGAAAACACTACAAAGTAAATTAGAAGCTGCCCGGGTGGTAGAATGTTTTTGTTTTTATACAGCTGTGACCTACATTGTGAAGTGAAATGCCAGATGCTTATTGTCATTTGCAAATAATGACCTCTGAGTTGTGCTATTCAGGTGTCTTGGAGAGCTTTGTACTGCTGTTGTGTGATTTCCCTCTCGGATTCTCCTAAATGACTGTTCCAGAGATAATCATTGCTTTTTGTTTATGTTTTTGTCATCAAGCCTCCAAACCTCACAATTTGGATTTGCTAGGATCTACTTACACTAATAATCATGGTATGGTTTAATTTAATGTAATAATCAATTAATTCCTTGCCTATTTCCATTAAAAAAAAAAAAAAAACTTAAAGTATCTTACAGGACAGACTATGCTGTCCTCTTATCTGTATTATAGACGTATAGATCACTCTTTTCCAACATTTTGTTTGTCACGGCACACTATTTTAGTTAAGTTGTTTTATGCGGCGCACCACCCATTCAAATGTGGCCAAATCAAATGTATTTGGAACACAAAATTATTAATTTTTTGCATAGAACATCTAAATTATTCTTTAAATGCATAAATGGTGAATGGGTTTGCTTTCTTTCTTGCTGTAAAAGTTGTTTCAAACATACCCAAATTGTAAATCATTTTATTAAATCTGATTAGCTTATTTTAAAGATTGAATATTGAAACATTGACACATTTTTCAAGGCACACCTGGCAGAAACTCAAGGCACATTAATGTTCCCCGGCACACTGGTTGAAAAACACTGGTATAGATCACCAAAAACATTTTATTGTAATGTTTTTAAACTAGTACTTCTAATGAAAGTTGTTTAGTTAATTGCTTTGTTTGAATAAACTAAATTGTACACAAAGAAAAAGCACAATATGATGCTAGTCTAGTCCATTTTGTTACCCAGTATAGTGATAAAGCAAATGCAATCAAAGGCAACATTCAAAGAAGAATGTTGCCTTTGAAGAATTGGGCATTTTAAAATGTGACAGTGTGCTTAGAGAAGCATTGTCAGACAAACCTACCAGCTGTTTTCTAAAAGCACCCCCCTTTGCCTGACCAACTGGTCAAAAGCCACCTTACACCTACACAACAAAAGACGTGGCTTACAACAAAAACTGGAATTCTAAATGCGGCAATTGTAATCACTGTCAGAAATTGAAAAACACAAACTATTTTTATGATGTCCATACAGGTAGAAAATACAATATAAACTCAGTCATCAACTGTAATACATCATTTGTTGTATATAGATTGGAGTGCCCCTGTGAACGCTTCTATAATGGAAAGACAAAACGTAAATTAAAACATTTAGACTTGTAAAACATTAAGATGCCATAAAGAGTGGAAACCTTTAATATAGTATGGCTGTACACTATGCTGAGGCTGGACATGGGAGCCCTAATAATTTAAATACATCTGAAAACAAACATATTAAAACACCTATAAGAGGTGAAGACAAGTTGCTTTTACAAAGAGAATTCTTTTGGAAATTAACTTAACAGCACAGGAATTTCCTGGGTTGAATGATGATCTATTTAGTCAAGTTTTGTAAATTGTTTTCTGCAGTTGTGCTTGCTGCCTATACTATAACTGTCTTGCACACAGGCACTTTTTAAGCTGGGCATGTGACTGGATCACATGATTGCTTAATATAAAAGAGCTCCAGCAGCCATTTTGTTTCTCTAGCTTGCCCTGAAGAAGGCCCAGTAGGCCGAAATGCGTCAGTGTTTTTTAACCCTTTGCCATGAGTAATAAAGGCTTTTAAATTTTTGTAAAAATCTCTGAGTGTCTCAGTTTCCTTGTTTGACTTTAAGAAGACTTTTATCCCATGCCTGAAGAGCCCAGGAATACACATTTGGATACACTCATGCAGCATTTCAGTTGTTTTTTACTATTTTTTAAATATTTTTAAATTATACATCACTTGTGTTGCATCAACTGCTCAAAATAATAAGCAGCAAGTTGATCAGTTTTCGAAGTATGTAAAATATTATTATTGTAGTTGTTTGTGATGCCAATAAAGCATTACAAACTAAAGCAACATGATCAATTTTCAGTAAAAATCTTTATGATATTTGTCCCAGCTAACAAAACTATAACATACTGTATGTAACAATTTATAATTTGTGTCTCGTTTCTTAGTGCGACTTTTTTCACAGAGGTACCTTGATTATGAAAGATGTTTTTTATACTCATGCAAATAGTCTCTGTTTGCAGAAATCATCATAAATCATTTATGAATGTGCACAGTGAAAAAATCCACTTCTCACCTGTGATTGCCCACCCTCTGTATGCAAATGTGCTTCCTAATAGTTACGCTTGTCGACTGACGTTAGCCACGGCTTCCAATGGGATACTGATTGTTTTCAGAGCTTAATGTGTTATTATGTGACTTTTGTTTATTTAAAAGTTCTTTATTTTTGAATTTCTATGGTCACAGCTCTTTGCTTGATATTGCAGGACAGGCCCGTAGAATGTTATGTTGTCTGAATCTAAGCAGTAGATGATGTTTGCTTGTTCTTTTTAATGTGAGCAGGGGTTTTCTCTTTCTCTATTTGTATTTTGGAGCTCCTCAAGTACATGCTTAAATTGGTGAACATGCATACACAGTATCTTCATTAAAGGACATATCGATAGGGCACAATTCACAGCATAGCTCATGACTGGATTGATTATGTTGGCTCTTTATTGGCAGATGGGAAGTCTTTAAGTGGTGGACTGCGGTGGTGAGGCTCACGCTGCTCTGTTAATTCTGTCAGCGGCTTGTGCCATTTGATTTGTGTGATCAATGCTCTTCGTAAATGTTAACTGTGACATGACTGATGGCTGCCTCATAGCTAGAAAAAGCAAGCTATAGGCCCAGGAGCTAAATATGGCTCCTTGCAATTTTCCATGTGTATGTTTTTAGGGCATGTAACTAATACAAGATTTCAACCCAGAAACCAATACCAAAAAAGATTCTGCCTTTTACATTCACCTATTTTTAAGACAAATGTTGGCGATTATGTAATTGATTGACATTCAGAAACAAAATAGCATGTTCATGTTTTTTAGATAAAATAATAATAATCATGTCCCTGTCACTGATGACCATAATTAATCACACATTTGGACACTCGATTGTGCAACAGATGTCTTTTCTTTACACATGCACCAGGATTTGGAATTAAGTTCTTCAAAATATAGATTTGAGTGATTATTTTGGCATACTTTTGAATTTCATGTCCTGATTTTTGGAATTCCTGCCTAAATAATTTTGCAAAAAATGCATTCTTATTGACTGAAGTAGTAAAAATGGGATAATCAAAACAGATAAACTAAAATTATATCACTGTCAAGTATTTTCTCTTCATCACCAAAGTAGGTTAAATTGGCAGATTACTGTAGCTAAGACTATTGAATATTGTAGTCTCATAAAATTTTTGCATGAATAAGTACACTGTATTGTGCATTGTGTGAATAAATGTCATGTAATTGAAAGCTAACATAGCTGGTCTATCTCAAAATGAGATCTGCCCTGCACCTGCACTGTATTTATTGTACAGATGGGGGTCTATAGAGTGTGTGTACATTATGGCACAGATCACTTTGAGGTTCAAAAGGGGACCTAGTACATGCCGAGAGCTCAGCTGTCTATGCGTGTGTCTGGAGAGCGCTTGACCCTCAATGCTTACATTGCCATCATTTGCCCGAATGCCTCTCTGTTCAGGCGCGGTGTATTTATGGGAGTGTAGTAGACTGGTCGTATATACAGTAAATTGCTGGATACAAGCAAATCTCACATGTGGGTGTTTAGTGGAGCAGTTGTTGCCACTTATCGCTGTGTCTCCTGCTGTGCATTAGCTATTGTACAGTATGTGTAAGTGCTATAATGGTGCACAAGCAGAGTATATAGATTTATGTCCTGTGTAATAAGTAGCCACTTCATTTAATCATTCATTTTTGAGCTGTTATGATCTAACGGGGGACAATTAAATGGACACCCTCTATTTAGGTATTAAGACTTAATGTTAATGACAGAGGTATTATTTGGTTAGGGCTGGACCATAATGACAAAAATGAATATCTTTTTATTTTCGAGCATATGTGCTTGCCGTATTCAGGCAATAATATGTTAAAAGATGTGAACGCAAACCCATCCACAAAAGCCCCAATTATCCCCCTTTTTGAAATTTACAACAAAACTGTTTATCTAGTATTTTCACTGAGACATTACCAGGTCAAATCTACAGAGAGAAGGCCCTGCTTGGCCTGGGATCAAGAGCTTACCCCCGCCTGTGTTTCAGATCAACTCCACAACATACTGGGCAATCAGATTAGTTTATTTGTGTGACACATGAAACAAAGAAGCTGTTTGTTCATCTGTCATTTAGACTAAAATCTAACTTAATTCAGCTCAAATAGTAAAATAGTTTTGTTTTTTGTTTTTTCTGCAGAAATTCAAATGTTTTTCAGTTCCATGTGATAATTTATTTATTATGAATTTAAATTTTTTATATATATTATGAATTTATTTGTCCTAAGCAGCCATGTTGGTTTTATATGAGAGACGATGCGTGTCCCTGATTGACTAATTAATCTGCCAATCATGCCCAGTGAAATTCGAAAGAGGAACATGGAACTTCGAGGCAACCATGAACACTTACTCAGTCTAAAAATGTGTTGAGAGATCCGTGATCTGGAACTCAAACCTTTCACCCATCAGCGACTGTGGCTCCTCGCAGAGAGAGGCCCTGCTTGTGATGAGCTTTATATATGAAAGTAAAACCTTTTAATTCTAATATAATTTGAACTTTCAAAAAAATATGCTTTCAGTGGCTCTGGAGCAGGAAGCATTTATTTGTATTTTTATATGGTTCGTTCAAAGGGGACCATTTATGTAAAATACGCTTTTTAGCTGTGTTCTCTCACCATTCGTTAAAGGTGGGGTAGGTGATTTTCACACTGTAAAGACAATTTAGGTTTTTAATCTGACAACCTTCTCTCATAAATCCTTAAACACATTGTTAATGTCAATATGTATTAGGTTAAGGTTGCAATTTTGACTTGAAACCCTCTTTTTTTCTCTTTTAAAGTGAATCTGGAGAGGAACATCCAAGTTCAGCCAATCAGAACGCTGCATTCTGCTCCTGATTAGAACTAAAATTCTTTATTATTTGATTCAAACAGTACTCTGTGGGCTACGTCTTTCACAAAGTGCTGCATTTATCATATATTTTTTGGTGGAAAACACAAAGTTTACTTATTTACAACTAAAAAAGTTAGCTACCCTAACTTTAACTCAAAGTTGTATTTGGAGCACTGCTGTAATGGATCCAGATCTGAATTTGTCTACATCTGCTGTTGAGTTAAATGTCTTGCTCTGTCAGCTTATTTCTTGTTTTAGCTGGTTGACGAAGATGTATTATGAGAAGTACTATTTAATTTTTATAGCATTGTTAGAATAATACTTTTTTTTTTTTTATTTATGTTTTGCAATGCATAAATAAATGTAGCCAGGCTGGCACCACCTAGTGCCTCCTCTTAATTTCATTTCACTCCAGCTGCATGTCAGGTGTCATGGCCGACTTTGTACTCTGCATGCGCCAAATATTAGCCACTTATTTTAAACCCATTATTTGTAAGTGTACAATTAATATTGTTTATTTATTCTGATATTTATGAATGTATCTCACAAAACTTTGCTCACAGAAGGCCCAGAACGCCACACTTAATATCGCTATTTTAAGCTAACCGTTAGCAACCAGAATGAACGTAATCATGTTTTGAAAGAGTGATAATCTCGCTCTATATAAATTTTTCTGGTTGAAATCTGTAGGTTTAATGCTTTGTGTGTAATAGTGCTGCTTTTTGTTTTTAATTAAATTATTAAAACAATAGAAGAGAAGTAGGCCTAAACTAAAGATACAAAGAGGGCATCCGGTACAAAGTAGGCAATGACATCAGATATCACTGAGATGAAGCGGTGTGAAGGCCAGAACCAACCTGAATTGAAATAACAGACTGCATATGTTCTCCTTCTTTGATTTCATGCCAAATATTAACTTAGAATGATTTTGAATCTTTAATTTATTAAGTTAACCACACAGAACAGCTCAGAACCCTCCCTCTGAATCCCATGATTAGTGCTGTTGTTAAATCTTAAAATAGAAATCTAGGTTGGCGCACAAAGTGAAAAAAACACCTAAATTTAGCTCAAATAATCAACATCACCAACTGCACTTCTTGTAGAATTTTTTATATTCAAAGCAATTATTTTTAATCTCCATGTTTTTTTTAGATATTCCCCACCTCTAGTTTCACCAAGCTTGACTATACATCTTAATGTTTTTTGTGTGCACTTATTCGGTTCTTCGGAGGCTCGTGCTAATCATTTCATCTTTCTTCAGCTGTTAGCGCTCCCCACACCTCCCTCTGTTGGGTTCCTTTTTGCTGTTCCTTCTCCACCTCCATCTCTTTTGTGTGTGTCTCTATTTATTCTCTGCCTCCTCTCTCTCTCTGCTCTCCACGCTGCTGCTGCTTCCTCCCACTCGCTTCCTCGCTGTCTATCTCTCGCTTTTCCATGCAGACCCGGTGTTCTCACGGAGAATTCAACGTATTTACAATTTGCAATGTACGACTGACAAACTAAGGCTAATTACACGTTGTAAACAGGAAAATGGTTTCAAATGCAAGTTCTTTTTTGGCTCATTTCTGCTCTGGTCTTGCAGATGTTAACTTTCATCTTGGTTTTCCTTTGCACATCACAAAACATTATAATTACTATAGTATTCAAAGGTTAAAGATTGAAGCATGTTTTATTTTTAGTTTTTTATATCTTACGTCAAGAGCTTCTCCATGCCTAATTCACTATATTAGCATGAACATCCTCTCATTAAGATACTTGCATTTATCAACTGTTTAATATGCCTTGAGTCATGCTTCGACACACTTGTACGCTTACACAAGAATGCTAACTTCAAAGAATGGACAAAACTAACACGGGAATATGGTTTTACTTATGCCTCTGGTTTAAAGTTAATTTATGTTACTGCTCATTTCTCACCCACAAATTGACTAAAAGAAAAAAAATTCTAGTGCTGAGCAATTTCTCATAATTTTCTTGTCTTCACATTTCTGTGATTGCTAGACTTTACATGTCTCTCATTCAGAGCACGTGTGGAAAATCTCATATAAAATGCAAGAATAAGATAATTTTTAAACTAATGTCTTTTTTAGATCAAATTTTTTACAACCATAGTGGCTTACAAGCAGCAGTAAATAAAAAAAAATCTTTAGACTTCATAAACCAGCAGGAGAATTGTAGAATTGTAGAAAGAACCAGCTGAAAGAACAGGTTGTCAAAAACAACAGAAAAATAGGTGTGTGAATGAGACTGAAGGAGAGTAAAATGGAGAGACATTGTGGCCGGGTCTCTGTGTCTAATGGTCACTTAGCCTGGCGGCAACTCCATGAAGCTGTGAGCCTGTCAATCTGTCAAACGGCCCCTGCGCTGCTGTCTCAACTTTGGGAAAACGCACACACACACAACTGCACACCACTACGCACACACAATGACTGCTGTTCTTTGATGTGTGCCACAGGGTTCCTCAGAGGAAGGCACAGCACAGTGTAATGGATGTGGCGTTGTCACTTGATACTGCATCGGAGCTCAGAGACTTTGCACGATGTAGTTTGATAATGCGGCATTTGTATTTGATGCTATAATAATTAGAGTGAAACATTTTGCCTTTCCAGATCATGAATAGCAAGAATTCTCTAAGAATCTTCTTGGTCATGATCTGCAAACAGGAGGGAGGAATCTTGTCATGAATTGTTCAAACCATTCACATAAAACTTGTACTTTTTTTGTGTGCTTTCATTTAAAAGTTAATCCTGGAATACTTACTAAAACTGTATTTACGCACAACCACAAAGTTCCACAAATTCACTAATGTCTCATGTTGTCTGACATCATGATGTCTTAATATAATCATAAAACATTCAATTACAGAAACATTCTATTATTATTATTTTGACGTTTACTACTTCTCGTTTGTGTCAGAAAAAACTGTTGCATAGCTGTGCTAGTAGTGCTAAAAACAGTTACATGGCAAAGGGGTTTATGACAGCAATTCACAACTTCATTCACAACAGTGTTAATTTTAAAATCAAGTTGGCTACACCTGCATTGAAAACACATACAGAACAAGTTTTATGCCTTCCTGAAATCTATTTTCTTCATTGTCTATCTCTTTTTAGGGACGGATTCCACACTCTTCCACAATGCTTGTCGGCCTCCGGTTGTTTCCCTCCCATCTTCAGAACGACCCCTCAGTATGTTCTCCTCGGTGTCCCTCTGCAGATCACTCCTCTCAGCGTCCTGTGTCCTGGAGAAAACCGCCCCTCCTGTCTCTGTTCCTCTCTATGCTCCTGGTGTGTGCTTTGCTCCTGCCCATCTGCCACTGTCGCCGAGCTGGAGGGCCTGGACCTGGAGGCGCCCACACAGGACAGGGAGGCCAGAGAGGAGGCCCCAATCAGAGAGGGGTGGTCATCCCGCCTCCCTTTTCCCCAGGCTCTGTACCAATGCCACCGATCAACCCCAAACTCATCAACTCTCTCAGTATTGCAGTCATCCTGGTGGGAAACTCTAGTGAAGTAGCGTTAGGGGCAGGACTTGAAAAAGAGGACTTCCTTCACATCCCTTATCCTCCCAAAGTGGACTTGGTCACGATGAATGAAACAGACCCTAAAAGTATCATAAACCGGATCTGCGCTCAAATGGCGAGGAATTCGTTACAAGGCGTAGTGTTTGGGGATGACACCGACCAGGAGGCCATCGCACAGATCCTGGACTTCATCTCTGCGCAGACACACATCCCCATCCTGGGCATCAGGGGGGCTCGGCGATGGTCATGGCTGCAAAGGTAAGAGAAGTTTAGTTGGATTTGAACTATAACATAAGTGGCTCATTATTTTACATTGAATTAATTGTGCACGGTAGAAGAGCGGTTCGTGCTCTCTCAAATCCCGAATCAGACCAAAAATTGCATGGTTTGGTCAGTTGACATTCCTCTATAAGTTTTTGGAACTTTCATTCTGTCTGTATTGCATTGAAACAAGCAGCCTGACAGCAATCGCCTCATACAAATTCTTTCAGTCAATACCAATATCTGAAACAATGCTAGATCAAACTTACACAGACCAAGAACTCATTAATGCATGTTACACATTTCTTTGAAATACAGTATATTTTAAAAACTTCTGAAAGCGTCGGATTAAAGTGATGTTCAGTATTTGCTTTTTCATTTGCAAAAAATAGGAAACAGAAATCTCTGTCAAAATCTCTGACAAGCTGCTTCGTATTCATAGTTATTCTTAGTAATTGATTGATTGATTTTGTGGTTAATTGACTTCTGCGAGCGCCTGACGTCACAGCCAATCCTCTGTCAGCATGTCGGCAAAAAAACTCACTCAAGCGTGTTGCAAAGTAATACACAAGACAAAAGGAAGACACAAGCCAGGACAATCATAGATCTTTAAATGAAGCAGAGCTACACACTCAACACTGGTACTTTGTTACCAGTTGCTTTTAAAGCAACCATGGCAATAAAAGGATTAATGAATAAATTAATATGATTATATAAAGAAAAATTAAAAAGGGTTATTTTAGCACAGAAGCTCACATTTTACTGGTATACTATTATTTTATAAAATCAATACAAAACTATTTAGTAAATGACATACATTGACATAGAATAAGCCCATTTTTAAAATCCTATTTTTAGGCTCTGATTACTTGCAACAAGAGCCCTACAGAATTAACTACAAACTATTTAAAATTGCACTTTGTTGACATCACTGAACAATAAGGATTGATATTCTATTAAAGTTTGATAAAACTCACTTCTTTGTTTTAAGTTCAAATAATCACAACAAAGCTAAACAAGCAGATGTTGCAGAAAATTTTACTTTTTTATGGTCGTAAAGTATACCATGGTAGGCTTAGTGGCTCAGTAGTTGCTTTTTGTGTGGAGTTTGTATGTTTTCCATGTCACACTTGTTATAGACAAGCATCTCTGCAGAGTAATTTTTTATTAGGATCAACATTATGTGATGTAATACAGTGCATCTCAAAGATTATAGGTCTCAAAGGACAAAAGATAGCTGTCTTTGCAGTGTCTCAGGTTGAGTACTCTTAAGAGCACAGAGCTTTTTATCACCACACGGTGCAACATAATAATCTAATACATACCGTTAAATGGACACGCCAAGCCAATTTACCAGACTTGTCTCATTAGACTATACTAGAAAAAGGACAATTCTGTGCTTAGTTATCACAAACTTTCCACTAGGACTATTTAATGAAGATTGATGTTTGCTCTGCATATAAACGTAGTAGGCTAAGTAACAAGCACTAGATGTCACGATTTCCGTGGGTGTGATGGAAAGAAGGGATTTACTTGAACATTACATGCTGCATAATCACCACGTAGCGCAGCTGACACAGGCACAGAGACCCCTAGCATCAGAAGCCCAGATGAAACGCATGTGAAAGTGCTGCTGAGGGAACACAACACGACAGGCGCAGGGTTTGATGCTCAATACCGTTTTTCAGCAGTCACTCTCTGTTCACACTGATTACCATCCACTTCCTCCACAAAACTTTCAGTTTTTGTCCGTTTGATTGTTCCCAGTCAAGCACAAGGCGTGAATGCAGAGACTTGGGTTGGCATGGTAACCTCTTGCTGATAGATGTAGGCTTCATTTTTTCACAATACTGTAAGCAGTTACTAAACTTATGACATGATTGGACAATAAATCAAAGACCAATTTCGTCCCTGATGTAGCCCCGCCTGTGCATGTGCCTTGCTTGTTTCCAGTGAGTTGACTATTTTAAATATTCCTTTCTGTAATACCTGTAGTAAAAACAAAATACTCAAAAATGTACTTGGAGAAGTGTGAGCCCAAGGTTGGATCTTTTTGAATAACCGTGGTTAGCTTTTACACCTCTTTTATCTGCCTGTGCACTCGGCTTCATGAACATAGTGAGAATGAATGAACGATTTTCTTCTATCAATATCTCAATTCCCTTCAGGTTGCTGAGTCCATGTACTATCAGTTGGCAATTATACCAAATCCATTGTGCACTCCAGCCTTTCTACATGAGGCTCATGTGTCTGGGAAACCGCTTTTCTTCATATCAGGTCATTTAGCAATTATGTTACCGTTTAAAACAACATTGAACATGTGTGTCATATTAGCACATTATTCCAATGGCTTCACTGGGTCTCAGAGATCCATGTTAAGGCCAAACATGCTCTATTTTCCCTGCTGTATCACTGGACACAATGGCTGCCCACTTTAATGTGTCCATTATTCCAGTCCATGCCATGTGTTGGTATTGGCAGAGTGGCAGAGTTGGCCCTCACCTTCAGTTCTGGCTCCAGACAGTAATGAGGTCTTCCAGATCCATTGTCAGTATGTGTGTGTACATTTATGTGAGTGTCTGTGAGCATGGGGACTAACATGTACGTACACCATGCAGCCTTTCAGTGATAATCCCACTGTAACCTGTGCACAGGTTGTTGTAAACAGGTGCACACTGCATGTTTATTTCAGCTAAATTGTTGAACTCTTTGGGCTTTGAGTAAGTCTTACTTTTAAAAGTGGATTACAAAAGCGGCAGCAGTCTTTATTTTAAGAAAAAAATACATCTACTTCTTGAGCAAACAAATATTCTTTGCAATTCAGGCTTAGGGTATTGAGTTTTTATTTGACTATATATTTTATTGTATTTTTAAAAATCTGAACCAGAAAAATCAGGAGTGAGCTTAAACAGCTGGTTTGTTTTTGTTTAAGCTGTATAAAATTTGGTAAGCGTGTTCACACAGACAATGTGTATATATGTGTGTCGGCCAAGGTTAAGTTCACAGGGAAAGACCCGGTCAAAACCAGAACTTCCTGTTTTCTAACCACTCAGCGCCTGTGACACAGCAAAATCGCTAATGCTTTAAAACACTGATTCACCACTCCTAGTTGAACTGATTGAATTATGCATCAACTCAGTCTTATTGTTTTTTTATGTCCTTTTTCATGGCAATTATGAGCAATGATTCTTTTGAATATTGATTTTCATGATTGTTTTCTAACTACCAATAATGTTAAATTGTTATATTGTTCTCACTAAGTGATTTATGAGCTCAGGCCTGCATGAATCACATACTGTAACTCATTTGTGAGACTTATGGTGTCTCATGAAATAGACACTGCTGAAATTATTAACAATGCATGTTCTTTCATAGCAGTTTTGGAGAAGATGTGTGTGCATTTAAAACATTTCTGATAAAAGAAAATCTTTTACATTGAAATATGGACATTAGTTTTGCTGTTTAGCATTTAAGCAACATAACTGTAACAATTAACCTTAAAATATGCTAAGTCAAGTGACTTTTATAGCCCCTAAACTTTCTTATAATGAAAATATTTTGCAATAAATTGTTCTGTTAAAAGAATGGACATAATCCTTACTTCTTTCAACGAGACATAGCACTGTGGTGATTATTTTATGGAATCTCAGAGCAGGAAAAAGTAATCTCCGGCTATTGGAGCTTTCTCTTCTTTCTTTTTCTCTCTTCCTGGTAGAGGGAGATACAGTGCGCTCAGACTGTGATGGATGTGCCTATTTCACTCCCTTTGCCTCATGTTTAACCCTTTAAAATTAAACAGATAGAGACCGATACAAAATACATATGCCAGAATCTCTACTTGGCTACGTCATGTGCTGTCTTTGTTATTTACCACATGCAGCTACAACAAGAAGGTTGTTTCTCCAGGCTAGAATCAAAAGAATTCCCTCTAATCTGCAATGTCATGAAACGCAAGGCTCCAAGCATCTTCACTGACAGCTGACAGAAAACAATACGACGGGACAACAGCCTCTATTTCTTTTTATGGAGATATACTTCTTAAATTCTATTACGTAGATTCAATTGAAACCTTTTTTGTCAACATCATGGTCATACAGTTACAGTAAGGAGTATTTGTTAATAAAGGACTTTACAGCCCTGCTTAGATAGCACATACATACAGACAAATAAGCCTCCCTATACAAAATATTAAAACTGAACCAAGCACTTGCAAGTCTATACACCCATCCTGCTCTGTCCGGTCAAGACAAGTTTAGTTCAGCATTCGAAAAAAATATTTAGTCGTTTTTATGCAATTCACTTTTTGAATGAACTTGAATTATAAAGAATAGTTATTTGATCTTGATTTTCGATTCGATTTGTGTTTAACCTTTTCAAAAACAAACGAAAAATGCTATTCAAACTTTTATTATGTCCCATTTATTTAATATTTTTAAAACTATATTTCATTACTTAAAGTTTTTACTGACAAAGAAATGGTTTTTGATCTTACGATTCAAAACCCACCACCAAATAATTGACGATTTTGTTTCCATTCGATCTCTCGATTTTTCGACTAATAGCCTAGCCCTTATAGAAAAAGTACTGCTTCTCTCATGCTCCACGTAGAAATTGATACAGCAGGCTATATGATCGATGTACAAAATGAGTAGCAACACTACAAAACAAAGTAGTCTGCAGTACTTCTTCATATTATCCTGTAACATTCAAACTTTGCATACAACCCCTGGTTTCATGAATGCCTTTTAATGAAGGCCTTGAATACACATGATCCATTACTTATTTAGATTATTCGGATTGTTTTTGCTATGTTAGGTTAGTGTTAAGGTTGCACATAATTCTAAATCCACATTGAGGACATTTTTCCATCATGTTTCTTTCTCACACACCAAGGTTAAGGTCAAGAAAGGTGTTAAACCTTTCCAACCTATTTTTATCCTTCTTTGATCTTTGTCTTCTATCCTCTTGCATGACTCTTGAGTTCGTCCCCTCACATACGTGTTAGCTTTTTCTTTGCTTTTATATATAGGCTATTTGTTCATTTTAATGGTGCCCTTCAAATGGGCTGCAAATCCTCTTCTCACCCTGGTTTCTCCTCTCCTCTTGTGGCTTTCCTTTTGTATAATGAGTTCGTTTTATCAGTGGCTGCTGTGCGTGGACAGAGTGAGTAATTTGGAGATCTCAGGAGGCTTCTCTGCATTGCACTTGGTTACAACAGGTTGTCAGAAAGCTTTGGGAGCCTTCATGCTTTTTCCTCTGCATGGATGCTTTAAACTAAATTTATTTTATGGTTTTGTTGTAGCAAGCCCATTTATTTAAGGTGCTCTGTAGCTTTTTTTGGAGCAGAGTCCATAGGAACATTATTGCTTGGCCAAGAATTTTCTCTAGAGTATGGCATTAAACTGTGTGTCTCCATGAAGATAAAAAGAGTTGACAGGCTGACAGTCAGACAGACACATAGATTACTCAAAAAGTATTTGACTTTTAAAAGTATTTAAAACAATCTAAGGGACTCAGGGGGGGCGATAGATCTTTCCAGAGTCAGAGTGCACTGGCCTAGGATACAAGGACCTCACAGCACAGGGTCTGTAGGGTTGGATCAGATCACTGATGTATAGATAGATGGATGAATGTATAGATACATTGTTAATCCTTCAGGAGGGTAATTCTTTCTCTGTATTTGACCCACCATTCAGTGCCGTTGGGGCATCTGTCAGAAGTAGTGAGCTGATGTGGTTGATGTTGAATTGGTCATGACTATAGCTAGAGGATTTAGTGCCACCAAACTAGAGTGATGAGTACTTTGTTGTTAGAGTAGGAGAACCGCTAAACTCAAGTGTCACCCTGGAATTACTGTCAGGTCCAGGTGGAGCAGGTGAACTGTAGAGACACATCACAGTCAGGTCCAGGTGGAGCAGGTGAACTGTAGAGACACATCACAGTCAGGTCCAGGTGGAGCAGGTGAACTGTAGAGACACATCACAGTCAGGTCCAGGTGAACTGTAGAGACACATCACAATCATGTCCAGGTGGAGCAGGTGAACTGTAGAGACACATCACAGTCAGGTCCAGGTGAACTGTAGAGACACATCACAGTCAGGTCCAGCTGGAGCAGGTGAACTCTGGAGACACATCACAGTCAGTTCCAAGTGGAGCAGGTGAACTGTAGAGACACATCACAGTCAGGTCCAGGTGGAGCAGGTGAACTGTAGAGACACATCACAGTCAGGTCCAGGTGGTGCAGGTGAACTGTAGAGTCACATCACAGTCAGGTCCAGGTGGAGCAGGTGAACTGTAGAGTCACATCACAGTCAGGTCCAGGTGAACTCTGCAGCCAGACAAAGTGACTGGTATATCTGTTGTATTAAGGTATTTTTGGACTATAATAATAACCTTGTATCTTTCTATCGCCTATGTTTCTAATCATCTGATGTAACTTTACTATGTGTGCACTTTTTTAATTAAGACATACAGTGACATATTCTTAAATGTTTTGTGGGCAATGAATGACAACATTGTTTTCTGTGGCCTTTTAAAACAAGACATTTATGATGTTGAGTGATGGACTGCTGCTTTGTGTTGTTGCCTGCTCATGTGCCAATCAGAGGAGCTGTTGGAGCTGGTTAGAAAACACATTAGGATATTGCCCAGGATAATAACACTGACAGTTACTGCTAAAGAGTCTAAATACGCTAATTTTTGTTCGTGATTTAATTTTGTTTCCTCATCAAGAACCTTGTTGTGTTTTGTTTCATTCACAAAAGTGTAATACAAAAATCCTGGATAATACTGGAAACACTCGGTGGTAAATACTGTGATTTTAAGCTCAACAAACCTTCACTGGAATCATCTGAATATTTTCTGAATGCATTTGCTCTACTTTGAAGCTGCAACTATTGTTGTAGGCTTGTTGAAACTGTTACATCTCTGTGCGCCTTAACAGAAAATATTTAGAAAATGCAACAAAGTAAGGTTATTTTAATGTGTTGTAAGTTGTTAAATTTTTAAAACTAATGCTTAAAAACATTAAGGTGGAATAGAGCTTTTTGAGTTTTAGACAGCTTAACACATATTATTTAAGGTAACAACATAATTCTAACATTCTTATAAGTGAATCAGTAATTTTTTTGTGATAGCACACACTTTTTCCACACACTTAAAATAATTTAGAAAAACAGTGAAGTTTATTTAACATTTCTGGCATTTGATTATTTTGTTGTTGTTGTTGTTGTTTTTTGTTATTATAAACTTAAAGGTCCTATATACATTTTCGTTTCCTTAAAAATGCAAACAAACAGAAATAATATAGGACATTTAGACCGACAGGAATGTGCAGACTAATTTCTACCAAAATATATCCATTACCAAGATCTCTGTGTCAGAAGAAATTGATTTTTAAGTTATTTATTGTAAAAAAAAAATGCGTATAGTCTCTTTAATTTTTGTATTTTGTGACAGTTAAGCTCTCTATTGTAAAGACTGGTTGTATTCTTTACCACTATTCTTGAAATATGGTGTTCATTGTGTTCTGACTTATGTTGTCCCAGAAAAAAAAACAGGCTCTGAGAGATAAAAGATTCACAGATAAGAAGAGCAGCGGAGATTGTCCCTTAATGTGGTGGTTTTCAGGCTTTTGCGTCAGGCTGAACTTGGGCTTTTAAATGTGGAGGGGGTGGGTGAAAGAGGATGACTTGTGGGTATTTAATCCCAAACAAGCAGAAAGGTTGAGTTTGTGCTAATTGCATGGAGCAGCGGAGGGCAGTCATTTACATTCATCAGCAGGACTCCATTTGTTGAGAGTGAGATAAGGGAAGGGAGAGAGAGTGGAGAGCTGAGGTTCACACAGACTGTTTTTCGGAGGATTGGAAGTTTCAATGGGCCAATCACTCCCCTGTAACGAGCTGGAGTGACATAAAGGAGAAATGGAAAAACAATCGAGGAAGTTTGACATTGTTCATGCTCAGCAGCTGACTTTTACCCATATGTTTTTACTCAAGTAGTACAAACTTTATACAATTCCATCCAAAGTCATTTCAATTTCCAAATTCATTAAATTCTATAAAATTAAATTGATTCTCATTACAAGATACAGCTAAAAGTTCAGACTCCAGTCGCTTTTAATAATGTTTTCTTTAAAGTTGCAAGATTTAAGTTCTAGACTCTGCACAGTTCTGAAGTAAAAGAATAGAAGAATACAATCTTTGGTAATAATAGTTTATGATTTTTTGAATTATAAATGATGAATGAATAGGGCTGTGTCTGTAAACGTGGTGATTGATGGAGAGAGAGCGAGATGGCTGACAGTGGGAGAGAGTTTGAGTTGTGGCCACACAGTGAATAGTCTATGAGGACCACCTTCACAGCACTCACTCATGTCTGCCTCTAATAAGCCTTGGCTACATTTTCATCGCTCTCTACTCAGCTCAGAGGCATCCTGCTGTGTGTTACAACAACATTAGCTGTACACTTGAAGCCACGCTTGTTTAACTACAGTGAGAGGAAACGACTCTGTGCAGTCATTCTGAGGAAACTTGTGTCATTTGTGCCATTACAGAGTCGCAGGCCAGCGAGCCATCAAACTGTCAGTCTGCGCTGTACTGAGTCCCCCGACTGTCGCTGAGGCAGCCAAACAATGACAATGATGGAATTATAAAATGAATATACCATATTATACCTCAACTACTAAATATCTGTGGTCCTCAACCCTTGGGGCAACTTTCTATTTTTAGTTCAGGAGATTTGAAATGCAAGTGTGCTGAAAATGGGAAAGACAGTGTCAGCTACTGCATACACAAAACTCTGCCAAGAAAATGTTTTGTGGATTTAAAAGTATGATTTGTACATTTATTTCTCATTATGTATGCATAATTCATGAGTAAAAATGTCCCCTACACTTGGTAGCTCTTGCAGTGGGAAGTGCCAGACGACATGTTAAACTTATAACATTAGAAGCAGATTTTAATTTTCTTCAGGGCTTTTTGTGTTTCTGTTTCATCGTCTTTATTTCCTCACAGTCATTCTCTGTGATCTTTTTACTTTTTCTATTTTACATCAAAGTAAGACAAGGTTCCCCAAGCACAGACTCAAAGCTTAAATTGTCTCCCATCAAAGCCATTAACTTTATATAATTACAAGAAATTGTAACTCCTTTGACAGATTAGGGATTTCCAGCACCCAGGAGAAAAATATGTCCCTTAATAGGAATGATTATGATACATTCCACTGATGAGAGCATGATTGAGAGTTTTTGTCATCAAAGCTGCAAACTATTAGCATCTTGTGACTGCCATTGTCCCTTTATATAATATATAATTATGTTCTCTAAACTTGAATGAATGAAGTCTTTATTTCCCTGACAAGCCAAGGGAAGACAAAACACTCCTAAGAATATGGATTTTGAAACTACTGTAGGACTAAAATGTATTGAATAACTTTAGCATAGTGCTTCCTTAGTACGTATCCTTAGTAGAGGCATCATATTTTAGGACAGTGTAGAAGAGGAATCATAAAACGTTTTCAATGATTCACATGTCAGATCTAAACGGCAATCACTTAATAATTAAAAAACGAAATTTAAGTATTATTTCTCAATTATGAATAATCAGTGTAGAAATTGTAGTTGCTTTTCTATATAAAAAATATAGTAATTACAATACTTTTTGCCTCAACAGTATATTTGATATTCTCAAAAAGTGTACTTTGTTGCAAGGTTTTAAAATATATGTAGATAAATTATGATATATATTATTTTTAAAAGTATAACTGAGCAGAGCTGGTAAGCAGTGAGGAAGTAAATAAGTAATCTTTAGCATATTTCACAAAAAAATCACAAAAATCTATGAAATGCTTTGCAAAGAAAATTTAGACTTGGAGTCCTGTTAGCTGCAGCTATGTAACAGCGTCATCTTAACATTGAACAACAACACAGAACAAAACTCATTTGGTAGAGTAAGGAGTTTGGAAGAGAAAGGAGAAAGAGGCAGCAGACGATCAAAGATGAGAGAGGTCTGGGAGAAGAGTGTATAATAAGAGTTTATTTTGAAAATATAAGCGCCATAACTTCAGTGTTCACAGTTCAGCCAACTTTCCTTGACTGAAAAACATTGTGTTTGAGGAGAGAAAGGTATTATGTTCTCATGGATTGCGTAAAATGCCCGTTTTGGCGTGCAATTACACACGCGTTTTTTTCTGGCGTACTATGAACACGCGATGTGATTGAGGACAAACTCGGGGTTTTTCAAGGGAATAACGGCTGAGTTTAGGTCTGAAGTTGCAAAAATGGGTAAGTTTAGGTCTGGGGCTTGGAGTTGGTTAAGTTTAGGATTAGGATTGTATTAGTCTTCATGAATAATAACACATCTTAACATTCACCATTGAAATGAACTAGGACAGAAATGTGTGAAATACACATGCTGTTGATATGACACGCTCTTTACAATAGCGTGGTATTGACACTCTTATCATGAGAAATTCAGAGTCAGTGAGACACATCGAAGTATCTGTGTTCCTGTTGTTTTTCTGATTTTCTGCTACTGTTTTTTCACATGACAGACACAAGCTTAATATTTGATAGAGTTGTAGCTGGTTACATTGACTATGTGTTTTTTCTTATATAGTTGTTTTCTTATATTGATGTTTTGAGTTTCTACAAGAGAAATTGTCCTTTTTTCATTGACACTAATGCATTTTTGCCTCTCACAGCTTACATCTAGAATGGTGTGATGTCACCTGCATATGGCTCAATATCTTGTTACTATTACTATTATATTTTTATTTCAAAATGAATTCAACGCATTATAAATGATGTAACTTCTGTTGACCTGGTTCGTGTTTGGTCAGTGATGTCATTATAGACGCTTAGTTCTGATGAAGTTCTGACTATGTTGTTGCAATGAGCCCTCATTATGTTGAATCATCTGCCCCACCACAGAAGAGACACACGAGTGCTTCTTCATTATAAGCATAGTGAAGGCACATCTTTATATACGGTCCAGTGCTGTCAGCTCCTGTTGGTCTGGGCTTGTTACACAGTATGGATGCATGTGTAATGTGGATGTGTAGAGATGGCGGGTGGTCCAGCCTGCAGAGTGTGTCAGTGTGATGTACAAGTTAACTCCTGTGGTGCGCTCTGAAAGGAACAGTTTTACTCAATAAAATTACACAATAGACATGGACAATGTATATAATATTGTGAAAGTGGTTTTGAATATGCAAAATTTAAATATTGACTCTTCTATTTAGACAACAGCATGCTACAAAAGCACTAGATTAAAGATAAAACTGCACTGAGATTGCTATTACAAAGCTCAAATGCTCCGACTGTAGACAATGGCACAAGATTGTATATGGCTTGTTTGTTAGGGAAAGACTTACATTTGCTAGTAGATTTCAGTCTGATAAATTTGACAAGATTTGGAATAAATAGAAAATATACATTGTGTTAAAGCATCTGGAATTTGTATAACCCTCTAAATTATTTGTAATATACATCATTATTTTAATATTTTTTACGGAACTGCAGGTACACCCTCTGTTCTTTGTTTTAATTGTGTCTATTTTATTTTATTTGTAAAGTTAAAAAACAAACAAACAAACAAACTGCAATGAGATTGAAAAACTGTGGCGATCCATGAAAATGTGATGTCCCATGAGAATTATTTGAACGTAATGAGACAGTTAATATTTGCTCCAGAATATCTGATACTGTGTGAGTTGTAGTCACTTAAAGTTAAGTTGTTTGTTGTAGAAAAGTTAACATTTAGAAAACACGATATTACCCATCTTTGATTAAGCAAGAATAAAAATACGATTTTCAGTCCCATCAATCAATTATGTTGTCAACTTTTAAGCAAGGGTTACAACGATATTTCAGGGGCTTTGAGAGCAATTTTACTGACATTTCAGCTTTGTCTGATCATTAAACAGTCTAACTAATACATTTAAGAATTTTGGTCTATCACTATTTTCCATTCATACCACACTGTACATACATACATACATACATACATTTAGTGATGTAAACAAGTCCCGCCCCTGTGGATGATGTCACTGCAGAGTATCAATAGTACCAGTATGTCAGGTCTTCTCTGGTCGACTCTGTTCCCAAACACGACCCTTTAATTGAGCTCTTGTCGTAAGTGGCCTGTAATGGAGCTACTATAATTGACCTCAAGTGTCTGTTGGATTAAGACCGGACTGAATTTCTTCGCTCCTGCGAGTCGTTTCGGACGTAGGCTCGTATGTTTCTATATTTGTGTGCATACAGTGGCGTATATTTTTTCACACTAATGGCATCTTTAGCCGGACCGTTCTATGGTAACAGAGTTGCCACGGAAACACTGCATGTCTCTTTGAATTAGAAATGTCTTTCTCTATCCCTCACTCCTCCCCCCTCAGCATGAATCCTTCACTTTGGCTTACTTGGTCTCTTCTTCCTCACTTGCCTGTTTTTGACAGGTCAACTCCTGTCACTCACAAACTAGTGCTGTTGAAGGAGCCATGTGCCTCAAATGGAGGAAAAGGAGGAAGTATGGGTTGACGTTGGTGCTCAACAAGACCAAAATAATAAGGATAGAAGACTGGTTATTATGAGAGATTTGATAAACTAAAGCAGCATACTGACATTGGGGTCAAGCTGTTGAATGACATTTGGAGTAGAGTAGAAGCAGTAAAAGTGTGTGAAATCCAAAGGAGTATTGGTCTTTGCAACAGAGAGAAAGGGTTGGCCGATAAAAAAGAAAGTGTAATTGATTTTTTTTCTCTCTTGGTACCTCTGATATCTTTAAACCGTGTTGCCGCACTCCGCCCTTGATTGGATCAACTGTGTGCAAGACAGGACGAAAGTGAAGACAATGTCGAGCAGAAAAGACAGCAGAACGGACATGTGCCGTACAAACTGTTAATAGCAGACACTGATACATACATGAAGTGGCAACATTTTCTCCACAAACTAAATGTCCTGTCATAAAAACAGCTGAAGTTTAGATCTTTGCAAACAAATTATAGTTTACCATTTCATAGGCTTGTTTCAGACTTTTTGTCAACTCTTCCTGACAATTAAACAGAATCTTTCTTCTTAACATTACCATAAGAAATTTCTTTAAATCATCCCACCCTAGAGTCTCAATAAGTATGAAGATGCATAAACTGCTTAAAATCCTTGCAGTGATGTCAACAATCAACAAGTTGCACAAGCACAGCTGCTTCTTAAAATGTCAAATTTGGCTTTGTTTTTCTCTTTGTGAATATTGCATAAAACGCTTGCCAATATTAGCAATTGTAATATCATACAGGTCAAACATAATGGACTCTCTAGGCCGGGGTCTCTACACTTTTTCCTCTGGAGAGCTATTTTTATCGAACAAAAACGTCAGTCAGTAAACTACTTCTTGTAGCGACTACAAAAAATTGGATGTGTTATAGGTCACATTAACCACTATTAATTGGTCCACAAAGTTATGCCTCTATAGAAACAATATCATTAAGCATGTAATTAATACAATTTAAAACTAAAAGTGACGTGTGATTCCTAAATCCTTTGTGGAGAGCTGCTGGTCCCCAAGCTACAGGTTGAAGACCCCTGCTCTAAGCTTTTTTTTTTATTTAATCAAAAAGACATCAGTTGTGCGAAAGGAACATGTGGAGTTTATTTAACACCGCCAACATACAAAAGGCAAATCTAGAATATTCTAAAATGACTCTCTACACACATCTTTATATTGCTAAGAACAAATCAGGCCTCCCAAAACCCCAAACCCCAAAGTGTTTCTATATAGTTAATATGTAATAGTACCTACCAGTGACAGTTTGACAAACTAAAATAAATAAATGAGCAGAAAGAAGTGTTACATCTTTTCAATTTACAAAAGCACTCATTTGAATTTCATTTTAAACATTATGTAATTCACTGCAAGCAGATTTCCATCCTTCTCTTAACCGCAATCTAAATCTCATTCATGCCTGTTTATGATGTTATCTTTACGTATTTCCTAAATGTTTTTACATGAATTATCTCTTAATTTTACTGCCAATGCTTAGTTCTAAATAATTGTTTTTTTCTTTATTTTTGGATGATGTCTATTCCTTTTAAACTATAGTGACTTTTTTCCCAAAGTCCACTGACGGTAATATTTTCCACTTAGGTTTTTTTTATTATCATGCCTATTTGTGAGCTCACTTGAGAAATCCACCTGGTTCGACCTTTACCTTGTGGTTAAAGATGGTCGCTGTGTGGCGAACCAGCGGCACTGTTGTTTGTGTTTTTAGCCTAAATGAACCAAAACAAACGTGACAGTGCTGACGGACATATTTCTCTGCTTTTTCTGCTGTTGTGGTGCTTTTACCAATCAGTTTCAAAAATTGGCCATGACCTTTACCCTATGAGAGTCTATTTAGAGTGTAGACCTCAACTCAGAGTGCTAATAACTTACATGGCTCAGATTATTAAAAAACCTGTGTGGCAAGCAGAATCCAGCAACAAACAAAACAAACAATATAATATTACATTTTGAGCTTATTGTACAATATTAAGATTTATTCACAGCTCATATACTTGAAAAGCTTTGTTAATTATACCACAGGAGAAATTGAAATGGCACAGCTGTGACGCGGCATGACAAGGTTTTGAACCTCATGTCTCATTGCACATTACGCTTGACTTCAGAGTGCTCTCTCACCTGTGTGTGCTTGTTAGTGAGGAGGCAAAATAGAAAAGGTTGTGCGTTTGAAAGTGAGTAAGATTCGACAGAAAAGGTAAAGGACACAGGCCAACTCTTGTTTTGACACAGTAAAGAGCTCATCTTTTTCTCGTTTGCACAAAGAAATCAGAACAGGGATTCTGCAGTTTCTTCATTATGAGCTTACTTGCAAGGCCACAAAATGAACCGACCTGGAGGAGGGCCTTGTCCTTCTGTATAATTCCATAGAAAAGTTCCTAGTTCAGCTATATTTTTTCCATATATATAAAGTATTTTTTAACTTGACCATAGTTCCAAAGTCTCTCTTTTTATTTCTGTTTGAATTGAATTGTGTAATTGAGTTTTTTCCTCCAGTACTTTAAGAGCTTTAAGCCAATCACTAGAAGATTGTTTGCAATCTTGCTTTAAAGTTTTCCAAATGTGACTTTTAATGGTATGGAACTAACACAATACTCTCCCACAGCCTCACATCAAGAGCCTGCCTGGGTCACATTTAATTGGTTCCCTGGCTCGTTTGAATTGTCGGGCTGTGGGCCAATCAGCACACGGCTCTGCCATGTGTCAGTGATTAATTACCTGTTCTCGCAGCTGTGCTAACGAGCTTAATCAAGTCCTTGTGAAGGAGATTTCCATTAACTTGCAGGGCCAAAGGTGAAGCTATGGACTCCTTCCTACTATACCTCCAGCCGCTTTACATTGGACAAGTACAAGTTCAGTAGTTTAGTTGTTTCGTGCTCTGTGCTCATATATCAAGCGTGGCTCTTGCATTATAAATAGATTCACAGTTTCACAAAAAAATGGAAATTGTTACACTCAAGTCTAATAAATAAATTAAAGTAATGTAAGTTAAAATTGTTTGATTTTACTCAGTTTAAGTTTTGTAAAATTCACTTACTTCGCTGATTTACAGCTCCACAGATCTGACACGTAGCAGCTTGGCAGGTTTGTCCGTATGAATACGTTTAATGCCACACGGTGGAACATTCACAGCAAAGCAGCAACAGTTGTTGGAGGCTTCTCAGCAGAAAAGTTACACAATGCTTCTTCAAGAATGATTTTTTTATTATTCTTATTTGTATTGCAGTATTAGTTTTTGTGTTTTTAAAATGCTTAAGCTTTTATGTGAGACTTTTTTCTTTTTTCTGATGTTAGTATTTACTCTGGGGTAGTAATGTTTTCTCCTGCCACATCACACAAATTTAAGTTACAAAAAGATTGAAAAACCATCAACAAAATAATCAATTCAACAACAAATCCCTTTCCAGTGACTTTCATTGCATTACATCGTGTTGTTTAGAAGTTGTTTGTTCCCTCTTAGCTTTTTTTGTCTTTGAACACATCTGTTAGTTTGCTGGACTTGATTTTGTCTCTGTGTCTGTGGGGCTTTGTGGCTCTGGGCTTGACTGACATGATGTGAGTGCTGCTGAAGCGTCAGATGTAACAGTGGGAGATTGAATCAGACAATTAATAGTATCTTCCTTGTGGTGCGCGCAGCAGCAGGGCGATTTGAGCGCTGGAGGCAGACTCTCGCTTCTTTCATACTAGTAGTGTTTAATTTAGATGTGTTCATCATGGGACCTACTTTGATCTAATTAGGCGACACTGGTTGATTATATGTTTCAAAGACTATATGGACAAAATAAAGCAGCATCAAAAACATTGGCCAAAATGACAGAAAAAGCTTTGAAATTATGGCGATTTTGTTAGATTCAAAATGGGTTATAGTCGTAGTCAAAATTTAAGGAAGCATTTCACGCTGTTGAAATATTCTTAGCTATTGAGTGTCTTTTGCTTTACTGTATTGGTCAGACAAAGGAAGTAATAATTTGTTTAATACAGCTTTAATAAGATTAGTGCTTGGCAGAGAATGAGATTCTATTTGCAGTCGGAGCTGTGAAGGAGGGGCTGCAGCTTGCTTTCTTTTTTAAAATATTCAGTTAATTATTGCTGCTACAAATGATTTTTGTCTGTAAGGCATACTGCTATCAATCTGTGGGCTTCAGAGCAATGATAACCAGCTTCAGTGTCAAAGCAAACAATAGGAGATTCGTATTTTTGAAAGAAATAGACAAAAAAAAAAAAAAAATCTACAAATGTATATGGATCTTAGTTTTGTTTTCTGTAGACTCAGTAATTACAGAAATATGAACCATCTATGACGAGAATCTAAAATCTGACAGTTATACAGCAAACACTTGTGTTTTGACTATTAAGCTGTGGATTGTTGTGATGTGTTTGTCACTGCAGATCTGGTTCTTAGCTGTAATCTAAATGCTCTCCTGATGCTTTTAATTTAGTTTGTGTTTCTTATTCATAACAACGTCATGACCGGTGGCTGATTTCAGAACTTCTAATGATTTATTTATTTATTGTTTTTTTTTTTAGATTTTTGTAGAAGTAAAATGTTGTTTTGTCACATTTCTACTTGGAACTTGCTCAATAGAGACACTACACTAATTATGATACAATTGGTACAGAGTTGGGGTGCACGGTAGCCAAGTGGTTAGAGCTCTGGCTTCCCAATAAGGAGGTCGTGGGTTCGACTCCCGGGTCGGACCATATCAACATCTCACGATCTCTCTGGGTGGAGTTTGCATGTTCTCCCCGTGTCACCGTGGGTTTTCTCCGGGTACTCCGGTTTCCTCCCACCTCCAAAAACATGCATGTTTAGGTTAATTGGGCATCACAGTAAATTTCCCTTAGTGAGTGAATGAGAGAGTGAATGTTTGTCTGTCTAACCCTGCGGCAAGTTGGCCACTGTCCAGGGTGTTCCCCGCCTAAGGCCCAAAGTCACTGGGATAGGCTCCAGTCACCCGCGACCCCTAACGGGATTAAGCGGTAGAAAATGAATGAATGAATGGTACAGAGTTGTAGACATAACTTGTGAAATGTTTTAGATATATAAACTAGTCATGGTTTTGTCTGTATGCTCATCTCTTCTGTTTTTTTTATTTTTTGCTTAATTTTAGGTCTTGTTCATAACTTTTGCCTTCTTAGTGTTTGTCAGAGCTGAGTGATTAAGCCATAGACCCCTTTCACCTGTGACAGCACATCATCACAAGGCCACAGCCCTAGACAGCTTCACGTGCAGAGCATAAGATGAGGTCTTTACCTCAGATTTCATTCTAGAGGACTGGATTGAGTGTGTCCGAGTTCAACCTTTGGCCATTTTCCTCAAGTATCTCCCCTTGATAACCGGACAGTAAAGTCTCAGTGTTCAGCATGCACGCATAATTGTTGATCCACTGGGAAATGGAGGATATTATTTTTATTATTTTACTAAGGATGGAGGATACTCTTTTTCGACACTCTTTACTTTGTTAGGCAGATGAGCGTTGCTTGAGGAAGGTGCGGTGATAACGGTGAAGGCTGCTGGATTTTCAGCTAGGCCTAACTCCTCCCGTCTCTAGCTTAGTAGTCCTGAACTAAAGCAGGTTAGCCCAGAACAGCCTCATCTCCTTCATGCATCTGAGGACCACAGGAGGGAGCTTTTAGGGACATGACTGGGCAGGTGGGATCTGCTTGTCATCATTTAGGTCTCTTTCCCCCTCATCAGGCCAGGGTATGTGAAGCCTGATGGCAGATTATTTGCACTTTATTCAGATTGTTGTCCAGAGGAGGCAGGGTGTTACCAAGATGGCGGCGCGCACAGACGCAGCGGCTCAGTGCTCCGTGGGAAAACTCCTGTTGTTGAGTGTGTTGTTTCTGAGTGTGGTGGAAAACGAAACAAAGACTCTTTACACAAGAGAAGACCTCTTGCACATTGGCTCAGTATACAAAGTTCCTGTAACGAGTGCTTTTCACCACTCGCATGGAATACCACCGGAGATAGCAAGATCACCATCTCCCTGGATTACCCTGCCGGAAAATAAGCAGCGGAGAAGGAGAAGAGAGCGCAAACAGAAGAGAGGGTGCCGGGGAGGTCACCTGGCTAGGCTGAAGAGAGCGCCCTGCAGACCACCGCTACCTAGCCTCTTTGTTGCCAACACCAGGTCCCTCAATAACAAGCTGGACGAGCTAAGGCTGAACTTATTCCGCTCCCCAACTATCCGGGATGCGTGTGCAATGATATTCACCGAGACCTGGCTCAGTTCAAAGATCCCGGACGAAGCTATCGAGTTAGCAGGACACTCAACCCATCGCAGTGACAGGACTGAAAACTCCGGTAAGAGCCGCGGAGGCGGATTGTGCATCTACGTTAACAACCGATGGTGTACAAATAGCCTGATAACAGACACGCACTGCTCGCCGGACTTAGAGTTTCTAACTGTCAAATGCCGGCCATTCTATCTACCACGGGAATTTTCTGTTGTTATCGTGACCGCTGTGTATATTCCACCGGGTGCAAATGCAAAGCTAGCACTTAGCCACCTGCTTGCAGCTATGAACAAACAGCTGAGCGCTTACCCGGAGGGTGTCCATATAGTTGCTGGGGATTTCAACCATGTCGATCTGAAAGTAGTGTTGCCACGACTTCATCAACATGTCAAATGTGCAACAAGAGGGGACAATATACTGGACTGTGTCTATTCTAACATCTCTAAAGGATATAGAGCCTATCCCTTTTCACACCTGGGGCAGTCTGACCACCTGTCTCTTATGCTGATCCCAGTTTATAAGCCCAAAATTAAGACATCACAGCCCATCACAAAGACTGTGGTCACATGGCCTGAGGACTCATCTCTACAGCTGCAAGATTGTTTTCAGCGTACAATCTGGGATGTTTTTTTACGATCTGGATATAGAGACTTACACATCAGCTGTCCTCTGTTACATTAAGACCTGTATTGAAAATGTCACTCTCACAAAGCGCATTAGAGTTTTCCCTAACAGGAAACCCTGGATGACAAAAGAGGTCCAGCTTCTCCTAAATGAACGCAATGCTGCTTTCTATTCTGGAGACAGTGAGAGATACAGAGTAGCCAGACGTGACTTGAAAAAGGGCATTAAACGGGCCAAAGCAGCTCAAAAGGGAAGAATTGAGGAGCACTTTTCCACCAGAGACCCAGCCCAAATGTGGCACGGCATACAGCAAATAACAAACTATAGAGGCAACCGGACTGTATCAACAGATGGCTCTATTAGCCGTGCGGAAGAATTAAATCATTTCTTTGCGCGCTTTGAGGTTACAGAAACTGAACAGACATTTGCTGCTGTGGCAGACCAGCCATTGGCACTGAGAGAACATGAAGTGCGGCAGATGTTTAGGTCAGTGAATGTCAGGAAAGCTGGAGGACCGGATGGGATACCTGGACGAGTGATTAAGTCATGTGCCTACCAACTAGCACAGGTCTTTACAAAGATTTTTAACTTATCGCTTGCTCTGGCCACGGTACCCACCTGTTTAAAGACAGCTATAATCATTCCAGTGCCCAAACAGTTAAATATAACCTGTTTGAATGATTATAGACCAGTGGCGCTTACTTCTGTGGTCACAAAATGTCTCGAGAGGCTTATTCTGAAACATATAAAAGCCAGATTACCTGCAGATCTCGATCCATATCAGTTTGCTTACAGAGCACACAGATCAACAGAAGATGCCATCATTACTGCCCTTCATACAGTGCTGCAACATCTAGACCAGAAAGGGACATATGCTAGACTGTTATTCATTGATTACAGCTCTGCATTTAACACCATTGTTCCAAGCAGACTGATAATGAAACTTGTAAACCTAGGGCTGAGTAGCTCGCTCTGTATGTGGATCAGAGACTTTTTAACAAAAAGACCACAGGCAGTCAGGCTTGGACAACATCTGTCATCCACTGTGACCCTCAGTACAGGAGCGCCGCAGGGCTGTGTCCTGAGCCCTCTGCTCTACTCCTTGTACACAGTCGACTGTACAGCTAGGCATTCTTCAAACACAATAATTAAATTTGCCGACGACACAACAGTGGTGGGACTGATCATAAATAATGATGAGGAACCTTACAGAAATGAAATCGAAAACCTGTTAGAGTGGTGTGTAGCTAACAACTTAACTCTTAATATTAAAAAAACCAAAGAGTTAGTGATTGACTTTAGGAGGGGAGGAAGGGCCTGTTCTCCGATTAAAATCAAGGGAGAAGAAGTAGAGCGAGTCCCAAGTTTTAAATTCCTGGGGACTCACATTTCTGAGGACCTCACATGGACATTAAACACCACTGCCATAGTGAAGAAGGCGCAACAACGACTCTATTTTCTTCGGACATTAAGAAACATCAATCTGTCTGCAGAGCTGCTGGAAGCCTTTTATCACTGCTGCGTGGAAAGTATTTTAACATATTGCTTAGCAGCATGGTACGCTAACTGTTCAGAGGCAGATCGGAAATCCCTCCAAAGAGTCGTCAACACCTCACAGAAGATCATCAGGAGGTCACTGCCACCTCTGGAGGACATCTTCAGGTTGCGGTGCCTCCGTAGAGTTAACACCATCCTGGAGGACCAGACCCATCCGTGTCATCAGTTCATCTCTCTGCTGCCGTCTGGACGCAGATTTAGGTGCATTAAAGCGCGAACATCCAGACTCAAAAACAGCTTTGTACCTAGAGCTATTATTGAACTGAACTCACAACAATGACTGCATGTTTGTATGAATGTTTACAAGGGATTTCACCACGGATGCATAAACAAATTTCGTTGTACCTGTGACAATGACAATAAAGGTGAATTGAATTGAATATTGGACACACTGGAGGGTCTGGCTAACATGACCAGAACAAACTGACTCCTTGCATGTAGCCACAACTCACGCTCCTTGCCTTGTGTAGTATTTTTTTTAATGACATGCCTTTGTTACACGTGACACTCTCACTCTTTTCCATTTGTGGGAATTATGCCTGACAAGTTTGTGCTATAGAGTCATTATACTGCTTTTTATGAGACTGAGACACAAATAATTGTTGCAAAATGTCTGTAGTTTGCTTTTTTTTTCGACACTTCTTCAAATTGCAGACAATTTGAAATACCTCTAGTCTGCTTTAGCACACTTTAGCCTAAGCAATGCTTACTTTTGGAGAAATTTCTTCACTGATCTTTGAGTCATTTGAGTTCATTGAAAACAAAGGAAAAGAACAACGCAACAGGAATCTTTCTTTTTACCCTTCACTACATCCAGAAATATTTTCACTTTTTAATGAATGTGTTGAGTGTTTTAATTGAATGATTTGTCCTTTGCATGACACATTGAAGTTTGAAGCGGAGTGCATGAAAGCGTAGCATAAGGCGCCATTATTCTGTGAGTGATGCCTGAACGCAGCCGCCTCCTCTGAATCTGTCAGCTGTGGTCCAACTCTAACTCCACACTTAGCCCACTTTAAGCTGCACTGCTCTCTGTCTTGTACATTTTGCTGCTGTAATTGAGCCCTATTCCTCCCCACTTGGATAGAGATTTTGCACTGATGTCATTGTTAGTGAGTAGCTGGATAAATGGGGAGAAAGTTGACTCATCCAGACTGAAGATGGCCCTGAGTAGCTGATTATGCATAACAGTTAAGTTCAGGCATTTATCTACTCATCTTTTACACTCTTGTGAAGTGGTTGCATGCCTCCAAGCCAAAGTGAGTTCAGTGATTTTTTTATTAGAGAAGAAAAGGAGCAGTCTTTGCAAATGTGTGACCAAGATAAAGGTCAACACAGCCTTTGAAGGCACATTAAATATAGTTTTGCTATGGTTGATGATGATAAAAACTTCATAATTTTAATATTTGCATATCCAAAAAATCCATAGCAAATTAGATTTTGGGTAAGATTTTCTTGGGATTTTTTCGGTTCTATAAAATAACTAAATGTTGGTTTGATATTATAATTACTTTGTAAATTTGCAGTCATTTTTTGTTTTGTATTTTAGCTCACATGATCTATTTAATTTTCTCACTGTTCAAAAAGATACATTTGATCCACTGACCTCAAACTGGCACGCAGTGACTGAGGCAGCTTAAAAAAATAGTATTATTATCGTAATTTCTGGACTATGACAAACTTTGAACTCTGCGGCTTGTACAACAACACAGCAAAATACAGATCCTCATAGACTTACTATTAACAAGTGCGGCCTATGTATGTACTTTGTCATTTTTCTTTTTTAAATCTAGTTGGTGCGGCTTATATTCAGGCGCTCAATAGGTTGAAAAATACACTATATCAGGTTTTTATAATTACCAATATTGAAAATGTTCTCTAAACTTTGAGTGAGATGAGACCGTGAGCAGATGCCTCAGTGTTGCATGTGTATTGATTCTGAATGTATGAATATCCTTCTTTTGGGAAGCTTTGCATTTTTCACACCCCACAAAACCCATGGATTAGGCTTTTGTCACACACTCCCATGAACAGTGGGCTGGACACAGCATAAGTACTGTTTTGACTTCCATGATTTAAATGTTCTTAGTATTATTCAGATTGAGGCTTGAGGTTTTTGAAATCTGCAGGTGGGCTTACTGATTGATACAGGCTGAATTCAAATATTCTCAATTGTTCAGAAGGTTACATTTACAGATTTTGCCAAATACTGTATATTGTATGCTTCTCGGTGGCTTAATAATAACTTCTACATTCTTCACCAAGCACCAACCTTTGTTTTATTAGACAGCCATAGTTTCTCTTGTTTTAGTTTAAAAAGTTTAGTTCAGTGTAAAAAGAAATGTTCAGTACAGTAGAGTAAATCTTAAGTAAGCCTGCTAATCTTCATAAGAAATCTCAAACAGCAGTGGGAGTGATTCACAGTACTGTACTTGTGAAATCTTTTTTTTTTTTTTTTTTTTTTTGACAAACTAAATGTATGTTCTGTCAGCTCAAAATGAAGTGCAGTAGTGAACAGAGCTAAGAGACGTCTAAGAGAGCAAGTGGGGGTCATCGATAATTAAAAGTGAATATGAGATTAATTAAGAGCCTATGTGTGCTTGATTAACGTTATGATGATGAAGCATGTTGGGCTCCAGCGGTCGTTGATTGACAGTGGCAGACTCCAGACTGCACACAGAAGAGACAGACAGACGAATGAAAGGTGATGGAGGATGAGTGTGAGTCGTGTGTAGGTTGCTTATTGTGCATAAGTGTGTGTGTGTTTGAGTGAGTTCTAAAGCTTTACGCGTTTTCTCAAGCAAGACTCTCTATCTCTCTCTGAGCTTTAACAGCACCCCCAACTTGCTTGCTCTCTTTTGCAGCTTTCTTCTTTGTCTGTCGCTCTCTCCCTGTTCTCTCTCTATCTCTAGCCTCCAATCCTCTCCCACCAGGGCTTGTCGAGCACTGGGCCGATATGTCACTCTTCCTCTGCAAATCTAATTGGAGACAGGCTTTCATTGGCATGACATGGAGATGAGTTGCCAAATCCTTTGAGCCCTCCTGCTCGAGGCGCACTTCCCTCAACGCTCCTCGACAACGCTTTGACACAGCAGCCGCCATAGAGCTAGGACGATAGGCACCAAAGAACAGTCTTTGTATTATGCATCTAAATAACGCTTATTATGTTAAAAAACAAAATGTACTTTTTTATAACCTTGGTATAATATTTTATCATCAAAAACACAGCTGGAATCGTCTTTGGCTTCATTCATGCTTGTTTGATGACTTGTTTAGACATTCATCTTACAGCAGAAGATTTAAAAATCTCGTGTGATTTTGAAATGTCTCAAAAAAGTGCAAGATTGGGCTCAAAATAAGGCAGAAATTCCTCTGTGTGCGGAATGCTTAAGTGTCAGAATTTCCCAGATGCCTGACGTCAAATGTTCTGAAAGCTCTGAGTCCATAAATCAACGACAGGCTTGTTCTGAGCATTTCTGCTGACTTGTGATTGCAAATTGGCATCTGTTCATCTCATCTATATTATTCCCTCTGCTGTTGGTAGATGGAGCCAATGTCCGCTCTTTTTGTGAGTAACACCAGAGTATTAGTTATAGTTTTTTAATTTTAAAACTAGTAAAAATGCTCAAGATAAGCAAATGCAATTAACAACACAATTAGTACATAATGCTTATCCTTTGCAGTGTATATTTGCTGATAATAAAATGTAGGAATAATTTTATGATTCTTATTTCAGAGGCCCTTTTTAAGTTCATACTGAGTGCAGAGTCCCCCTTTAACTAGAGGTTAAGCACAGTATACCTCAGGGAGCGCCAGTGGGACCTAAAGGTTTCTGTTACTGAGCTCCTCTCCAGGGCTACATCAGCACAAGGTGAACTAATGTCTCCCATGTGAGTCAATCCTCCAACATGCTCTTCTGGGGGAAATTCACGCCACAAACTTGTTGCCATTTCTGCGATGCTATTTTAAGATGCTTTTGCTCAGCTGAACACCGAGGAATTCTTTGAAGTGAATCAGAAGCAGTGAGCTTTAATCAGGATGTATAGAGAAGGACAAAACAAAAAAGTGAACAATAAACAAGACAAATAAGACGATTAGTATGAACCATTATCACTATGAAACTATTTTAATTTTAAGAAATATTTCAATGCATTTTTTTCTTGTTTTCAGGGTTGGATTTGGTTTACTCTTTGTAGCTGTCACTTTAATAATCATTCTCTTTTCCCATTCATTTGTTTGGAGTCCAGTCTAACCAACCTGACAGCACAAATTACAAGATTCAGCACACCTCACAGACTATAACTTGTGACTAAAAGATAGCAGACAGAAAAAACAGATCTGTAAATTAAGTGACAAATCGCTTTCTGTGCCTCATAAGCACTCAGTGATGTGAAAAGACAGGCAGAAAAACAAGTGTTCACCCGGGCTGACAGCAATGCTAATGGCGCAGGGCAGAATAGTTCACACTACTATTGTATAAAACAAATGGTTGGAGAGTGTTTAAAAATAGAGAATGAAGAAGGAAAGGGGAGAGTTCAAGTGGAAGAAGGATGGTTAAAGGAAATGTAACGTTAATGACATTTGAATAATAGACAGGAGTAGGTGATTAGGACATGAATGGGTAAGTCGGATGAGATGATTAGCAGTAATCTGTAAAGGACAGAATAGTGGCCTAATGATTGGTCTCAATAGCAGACTCACTCTCAGTGATTACACTGAGCCCTCTTTGTGAAGGCAGAAATCAGCTCCAAGCTACAGCAAGAACAAGAGCTGAACCTTACCAACAAAAAGGTGTGAAAGAGAAGAAAATCAACACAAGTGAGAAGGAAATATTGTAGTTTATATGTTTTTGTTCAATATGTTCTCAATCAAGGTGTGAATTTCTCCTAACTCCACTGTCTCTTTTTGCATTAAGACTGAATTTTCACTACTTATCAGTGATGAGATTAGAAAACAACTGAGTAAACTACCAGAGACAACTTTATTTTAGGGCTGTAGTTCTTTAGTCCTTTAGTCAATTAATCGGTCGATGGAGTCTTGGTCGACCAAAATGTAATTTTATTAGTCAGTTAATTATTTTATTTAGATTATAAGGTATTTGTATTCAACAGTAACACAATCATTGGTCTGAACTGCCTTTTTTATTAAAACACACTGTTTCCTCTTCATTTTCTGTATTAACTATAGTTTTTACATGAACTACAGAATATTATTAGTCTTTTTGAGTAAGGTTTAAACTATCAACTTGATTTTGATACCACAAAGAGAATTAAAAATGCCCTTTCAAGAAAGTCAGATTTTTATAAACTGGACTGACATTTTCAACACAAAATCCAAGTTTATGATCAAACATTTTAGTTTCAAACCAGTTTTGATGAAACTCAAGATTATTTTAGGATTACTTTGCAGAAAATATCAGATGTGTTCAAATATTTGTCCTGTTATGTTCTGTATTTGTTCAAATGAGGATCTAATTTCAACACTAGTTTTAATATTGTTGACAACTCTACTTTTAGCTTCAGAGCCTTTGCCACGCCCCCTTTTTAGTCAATTAATCGGTCGATGGGACATGTTTTTAGTCGGCAGCCCTACTTTATTTGTGTCATTTTCTGTTTTATTTACATCTGTAACAATACATCAGTAGGTCTCAAAGGCTTCCAACCAAAGGGCCAACTAAGTACCTTCAATCTTTGATGTTCTTACCAGATGTAGACTATTTCTGTAGCAAAAAGTTTAACAATGAGCATTGGTGACTGTGACAAGCAAAAAAACTACCCAAAATGTGTAGAATGTGTTCTAAATGTAACACTTGAACTATAGAGGAGTCCAAATAGCATCAGGACACATACTACGTATCCACATTTGAGAACCACTATTGAGCTATGGTGAATTGTTCATTGTTGGATATGTCACAGATTTTTTCCCTCTGTGCGTGACCTTTAAAGATACGTTAGTGTGGTGGATGGTTGAGGGATTACATGGTTGGCAAGGTGATCGGAACAACTGGATCTATGGATAATAATGTCAATGGAAATTGTATGTCAAGCCCATCCTCACAATCCACTTAAAAGACCAACAGCAGAAGGTGAGCTGCTCCCCAACCCTGGAGGAGTTGATGAAGCTTGAGGTTAAGGGTGAACAGTGCATTAGCTGTCAGACCTTCATTACCTTTGTGTTCATATATACATTTTTTTTTCTCAATTTCTCACAAGTCTTTACATCAAGAGCAAAATGAATCATGACAGAGAGAGGAGAAAAAAATTAGATAAAGATTAAAATTAAAAAATAATAATAAGAGCAATAATAACAATTATTACAAAAGGAAACAAGAGCAAACATGCTATAAAGACATGGGTGAAGGTTATGGCATGTTTCTACATTTTTATTTATAAAAAAAAGTTTGTTTATTCTCTCACTCTTCTCTTACTCACATATTTTAAGTGTTTCCTTTTCTTTTTTTGTTTGTTTTTTTATTATGAAAAACAAAACAAAACAAAACAAAAAACACAACATCAAACTAAGAACAAAAAGCTAGTGACAGCATTTATGCAAATCTGAGTCTCTCTAATCTAGGCCCTTAAAATTATAAAAAATCAGATCTCAGAGGCAATATATAATGAGTCCATTTGTGCCAATTTGTGTTAATTTTTTCTCTTTGAAGTCTCATTGACATTGTAAGCCTCTCCATCACAAATATTTGATAAATCACATATACAAATCTTCCATTTTGGCACCTCCATCTGAAGCCACTTCCTTGTCAATGCCTTTTTGGCCGATTATAATAAGATCCTCACTAAGTATTTCTCGGCTGTTATAGCAATTTCTGGAATTTCTTGACCCAAATACATGTGCAAAAAATCAAAAGGGATATTGATATTGAAGATAGTTAGGACACATTTATGCATAAATACAGTTTTTATGATCAAACATCAGGTCGTAGTCTCACAGCCTCAACAATACAACCCCCCTTGTTTGTAGCACTGCTCTTCACATTCTATCGGAATACCTCATTACAATGAAAAGTAGGTAATATTATTTCTGTCCCTCCGGGTAGAAATACATATGGAGGAAAGAAAAAAGCACTGATGTTCACTCCACCCGAGGCACTCCTTTATGACAGGCTGCACACATGGATGGATATGCATAACCAAATGTATGGATGCACATCAACAATTTATTATTGACTTATCTTGTTGCTCTGGTGGAGCTTTTTTGACAGACAAATATCAAAACATTGCTGTCAGTGTACTGCAAGAGATATACACATCTGAATGTGTCTCATTGTGTCTCTACCCACTTCATAAAACTGTCTAAACATAATACGTAATCTAAACAAGTAAATTTGATCGTCTTTGAAGGTTTAATTGCGCTAACCACTCTGCTACATTCTGGTTTAATTGTGCGTGTCTTTTTATTTATTTTTATTTTTTTTTGTCTAAAGCATGTATGCTGGTAAGACAAAGAACAGACTGAATGGTTTTACCAAAGGCTATGCTTAACACATCTTGTAAAAACACTGTGATTGTGCACATTACACCCACTAAGTAGCAGTTCATCAGATGAAAAGAAAAAATCTGGCCCAATGCTTTGTACAGTATTTTCTAGCTTTATAGAGACCCTCACATTCTTCGACTTACAGCACAAAGAGATGACAAGACAGCTGACATAAACCTTGCCTGACATGGGACATCTTTTACACTTAGAACTGACCTGATTTTGACAAAATGAGAAGACAGGCTTTTTTTTTCACGCCCACCCCGACCACGAAAATGTGTTTTGACAGAAATGTCCATCCACGCACTTGGTAGTCTTCATCACAGAGGAAAATGTCATTGAAACAGGTAGCGTCTAGCCCTGTGTGATCTGTGTTGAATGGTCAGTGTAAGCTCTGTTACAGCTCCTTGATAATAACTGAGTCACCTTGTCTGCTCTGAATAATAATTAGTTTATGAAAAGGTTTTTGTCAGTGCAAATGTTATCCTGTTTAAAACATGATGAATTAAATTTAGAAGACAGTGTTGTTGTCGCGAGGCCACACAGAATACAAGAGGAATAATCATTGTACCTCGGGCTGCATCGGGACATGCTTCATGATCCTGCCCTACCTTCTGCCTTTCTCATGCCGCATGACTCATGACCTTGTTTGCTGATTGGCTCTGTCTGTCTGGTTTCCAGGACGACCACTCCATGTTTTTTCAGTTTGGACCGTCCATTGAGCAGCAGGCCCAGGTCATGCTAAACATCATGGAGGAGTATGACTGGTACATCTTCTCCATTGTCACTACATACTACCCAGGCCACGAGGACTTTGTCAACAAGGTATGCACATACTCAAATAGACCGAATGGAGGAAATGTCCATGATGCATGTGTGTTTCTGGCTTACATTATTTTCATGCAATAGTGTTTAGAAGGAAATACTGGAAAAATCAGGTAGAAACCACACTCAAAATAATTAATTCAATAATGAAAACAATGTCACAAGTTTTTTCCTGAACAGGGTTGTTTTTGCTCTTTACAATGCAGTGCTAGGTTTAGGTTGTAGAATATAGAGTGTTTATCGGTCATTGTCACTTTCCGCTCTACTGCACATGCCTCATGCAGAAAGATACGCAGTCCGTCTAGTTGACTGGGGAAACTTCTTTGATTAAAACAACAAAACAGGATGCGAGCTAGCTGTTTTGGCTTGTGTAGCTTGAAACTGTGGTTTTCTCACTGTTTTTTCACTCATCTGAATATAACGTAAATGGATCATAGGGTCGAATTTCACAAATGTTAAATTAGCAGCATAACTTTTGTTTTCGTACAGCGATAAACTCTTGTAATTAGCGAACAACAGCACTAGCTCGCCTTGTTACTACACGCTTGGTCAATAAGCTGCAGCTCTTTCTGCACACTGGGTGGGTGCGCATCGCCCGTTTTGACAAACAACTAATCCCTGTATACATCATAACAGCAAACCTTAATGTTTTAATTAGTGAATATGGAACTTAAGATGTACTTCTTAAAGAGGTTCATTAAACTCACACATTTAAGCAATTTATACTCACACTCTAAATGCCTCATAAATATATTTCCATTTTGTCTTCCCAGGTTCGCAGCACTATTGAGAACAGCTTTGTGGGCTGGGAGTTAGAGGAAGTGCTCTTATTGGACATGTCAGTGGATGACGGAGACTCCAAAATCCAAAATCAGTTAAAGAAGCTACAGAGTCCTGTGATCCTGCTCTACTGCACCAAAGAGGAGGCCACCACCATCTTTGAGGTGGCCCACTCTGTTGGTTTGACTGGTTATGGCTACACCTGGATTGTGCCCTCGCTGGTGGCTGGGGACGCAGACCAAGTGCCATCTGTTTTCCCTATAGGTAATGCAATCACACCTGGGTTACTTTGTTGCCTCCTGATGAATTGGAATGTATTTGTTTTTATAATATGTGTTATCAGTATGTATTAGTTCAGTTATCCCATAGCTACAGTATATAACTACTGTATCTGGTGTGTGAACATTGTATATACTGTGTACTACTGTCACTGTCTCCAAATTTTGTCCGTGTAACTAAATCAACTTTTTGAATTAGATAATGAAATAGTGTGATAAGTTGACAGCGCCGATGTGTGGGCACAAGTGACAGATGGGCTTGTTTGCATATATGCAAATGTCCGTGATCCAGGACCTGAGAGAACTCACTGCTTTGTGTTACATCATGGTGGAATAGAAGTCATTGTCTGGCTTTACTCTTTGCTTAGGTATAGAGGCAACATTTTTGTCAGTGCCCGCTGATTTCAGGCAACTGAGCAGTTTACAGTGTAGAACTGAATACAACTGCCTGAAGACATTCAAAAAACATTTCTAAAAAAATTTACTAAATAAATGCTTCTGTTTGTCTTTTGGGGCTTTTCATGTCCATTTGCATATATTCTGTGTTTTCCCATTCTCTGTTGTATATGTTTGTTTTATTTTTGTCTCTATCCACATCACTTTTTCTCACCTTATTACTCCCTCTTGCTCTTTCTCTCTCAGGGCTTATTTCAGTGTCATATGACGAATGGGACTACAACACTGAGGCCAGAGTACGTGATGCAGTGGCTGTCATAGCTACTGCAACCTCCACCATGATGCTCGACCGCGGGCCGCACACGCTGCTCAAGTCCAGCTGCATGGGGACGCCTGACAAAAAGAGCGTAGCCAACACTGGCCACTCCAAGGAAATTCTCAAGTGAGTGAAAGCTCAAGATTCAAGATTTTCTGTAATTAAAAAGATAATGTCTGTTGTAAACAATAAGAGCCAAAACGTGTCTCAGTCAAGTTTTGATTAAAAAAAAAAAAAGAAAGGAAAAATGAACAACTTTCTTTTAGTGGCAGAAACAGAAAACATGTCTCATTCATCTAGCTTATGAGCTTTGAAATGCTTCCTGAAATAAGCAGTGTGTCATGCAGAATTCAGAGACTGTCTAAACAATAGCAGATGAGATTTTTTTTCCAAAATGACTCACAGTCAAACAAACGGCTTCTTTTGCTGAGGCGCAGGAAAAATGTTATCAAAATAATCCCACATTTTTACCACACACACAAAGCATGTCAATGTGTGTGAAAGAAAATAACAAACAGCATCCCCTTAATCAAAATGTGTTTCATAGAATGTTGAAAACGAAAACACAAAATTAGTTTGATCATATTTATTGTTTTTCACTGAAAAATACATACTCATTCATTTTTAATGAATAATTCCTGTTTAAACTTGTTCATAGGATATACTTTTTGTTCATTGTGACTTTGCTGCTTAAAGGCACTATACCTCAAATGTAAGCAAAAATACATATTTTTTTCTCATTTATTTAGCTAATTTGCTTGATATATTTTTAGTACAGTAACGAGTGAGTCAAAATCATAACAACTTAATAAAGTGAATTTCTTGGTATACATTTAGATATAAATGGAACTCTGCAAACTAAATGTCACCTGAATAGATCTTTAACAATCTATCTGTAATGGAGAAAACTAATTCTAAGTTATTTCCATTAAAGAAAGTCAGTGTAATAATAATAATGCATTGGACCCAAAGATGCTTCACATTATTCATTCATTCCACACTACTATTGTAGCCACAGCTGCCCTGGGGCAGACTGACGAAAGCGAGGCTGCCATTTTGCGCCATCGGCCTCTCCGACCATCACCAACCATTCATACACACCATACTAGACAATGTGGGTGAAGTGTCTTGCCTAAGGACACAGCAAAGTGCGTAGTGCGTACAACAAAGCTATTTTACTTAATCTTTGTCTATTAGATGCAATAATGTTCAAAACAATAAGCTCAAATACCAGCATGGTGCCTGCACATGCGCTGCCTCTCTATCTCCCACAAAGCAGCACATATTTTGAGTTTAAATAGAAGCCATTAATACAGTATTGTCTTATATTACTAATTTTATAAAGATTGTTTTTCATGCCGTTTTATATCTGTCAATTCTCTACTGTTCTTACATTGTACAACCAACAAGAACAGAGTAACAACATCCATAAATATTTTACCCCCCAAAGGGCATTATCACATACAGGCCAGCTCTCAATCTTCCTCCAGGCACATCTGGGACTGTGCTGTGAGCTGACTCCCAGAGTGTATTCCAGTCCACCATTTTCCTCAATTCTGCTAAGTGAAGGCTTGTGTATTTGGATCGGTGGCTGGTGATAGTGACCCCAGGGGTGAGCATGGCCCTAACACATGCACTTCTACCTATTCTACCCTGAATCCTCAGAGGTATAAGCAATAATAAGGCCATATGTCTGTGTGCGGCCCTGTCACTCTACAGGTCACTAAGGGGTACATGGTCGCTGCATTAGCATGCTCTCTGTCAGCTCTGATCGACGGAGATGGGACTCCCCAGTAAATCAGGTTTTAAAGTTTGTTTAGGGGCATTTGGGCCTCATGGGCCATGCATACTAACTTAAATATATAGATATATGGTGCAACACTGCACAACATCTGAAACACACACATAGCTCTAGAGGCACGTTGCTGTTCCCTTCCTGACAGAGAGGACAAGAACTGTGGGATAATGAGAAAATGTGCTCCAAGTGGTTCTGGATGAGGCGCTAAGGGGCTTATTTGTGTGAGGATTGTTAAGTGTACACTTTCAAAAGCACTAGCATTGCCTCTCTGATCTCACTATACAATCAGTCACACTAGTTGTAAATCAAAAGAAATGTTTGTGAGATCCAACAGTTATCACCTATATGAACATATATATTATGTTCTTTCTTACGACAGAAAAGGCTCTTTATAACACTTTGTTATGACCATATGAAAGGGGTTATCAAATAAATTCCTCCACTGTTTATTAGAAGTATTGGAAGTCAAGTGGGCTGTTTAATTCACTCTTGGTGGTTTTGCTCATAGTGGATATAGGTGAGTCGTTTCGTATCCTTGTCCTCTCAAAGAAGTAGGCCAGTGTTGAAACTCGCATCTGTGCCATGTACATGTCATGGGATTTTGTTTGTCCTTGATTACCCTTTAAAGTGCTTTTTTACCACATAGCTCCTGATTATGTCGTCTTTTGCTCCTTTTTATTGCTCAGTCTAGTCTGTTATGCTATTAGTTAGAAACTCTTTTGTTCTAATGTGAATATTTGAAGGAAATCAGTTATTTTGAATGAATTACTTTAGACTATACAAAGATGACCCATCAAAATGAAGAACTGATTTCACTGTGCTCATCCTCTCTCAAATTACTCCTGACTCAGGCAAAGCATAGTAGTCTTAACTAATAAATATTTCATATAGCTTGTATAAAATTGTTAACTAAGTTAACTGGATCTCTGAACCGAACTGAACAGTCATGCTATTTCATGGTTATTTGTTTTCCATGTGCGTGTTTACTGGTACTGCTGATGATACAATAATCAATAATGGTCTTTTAAAGGATGAATTTAGTGATTTAATCTGATAGCTTTATTTATAATATAACAATTAATAAATAAAATCTCTCTCTCTCTCTTCTCTCTCTCTCTCTCTCTCTCTCTCTCTCTCTCTCTCTATATATATATATATATATATATATATATTATATTATATATACGTATATATTTATATTATATATAAAATTTGTATATAATTTGTATCTGTAGCTTGAATTTTATAAATTGCTTTTGACTCAATTTTGTTTGGAGTAATAAATAGAGATTGTTTATTACATTAGGTTTTATTAACCTGACCAGCCAGATGGATTATCTCACGATATTTATGAATTCACAAACTCGTTCGACCCAGCGGCCTAATCACATGGAGGAAGTAGCGCCTGAATCAAACTAAACTAAGATGGCAGCTTCCAAGAACTTTTCGACTTTGTTTTGTTCTGTTTAGCAAAATTACAGAATATTTTCTTTTTGAAAGAAGAGCAGAGGTGTGTGTGACACTTGTTCTATCCTCCTCAAACATTGGATACGCCATTACGGTTCGTTGCTGTGATTGGTTATAAATAAGATAGGCTGCACACCCAATCAGCACGACATATTTCAGTTATATTTTTTTATCTGTACTATTATAGTATATAATCGTAGTGTCTTCTGGTGTGACACACACAAAAAACATATTTTTATTTATACCATTAATGAAAAACATTTTTAAGGTATGAGACAGCAGTATAATTATTACTGTACATTAACAATTGCTAAATAGATTTCAAAAATCACAATTGTTTATGTATAAAAGCAGTCTCTCCATGTAAAGATTCCTTCTCTTTGTTGAGGCGTAACTCACTATTTGAGTTTTATCAGTGCTATGATCAGGCTATGAAGGTCACTGTCTTAGTCTTGTTCATATTTGAAATAAGCGAGCAATGCTTTTTGATTTGGTGCTGTGTCTGCGGGCGCCACAGGTAGCTGTGTGATGTCTGCCTTTCAGCGGGACTCCTGATGGGCCTGGATCACATGACTCTGTGGACTCTTATTAAAGGCTGCGGCTCAAAGAGAGGCGCTCACGCCTTTGTTTGTGAGGCACTGTTAATGGCCTGTTTGTTTGCTATTTCACTGTTAAAAGTACAAGTAATAAGTTATTTTTTTGGAATTTATTTTTTTCTTCTAATCATACGGGCATGTTGTATTATGTATTAACTTTGCAATGACTTCTTTTAGAACTTCTTTTTTTAGCTTCTCTACTCTTAAAACAGTTTGTAATATTGACATAGTGAAACGTATCCTTATCTGTCAGTGTCACCAGAACTAGGCAGTGACTGGGGACACTCATCCCAGATTATGAGTCATGCAGACAAACCTGCTACAATATGCACACACGCAGTGTCTGTGCAGCGCAGATGTCTCTCAGCAGAGCTATATATTTTTACATCCCTGCATTGCAGCAACACACTGTGTGATCCCTGGTGTTCGTCATTCACCATAAGATAAAATATTCATGTCATATGAAATGTTTCTGAAATGAAGAGAGTTAAAGAGACAAATGATGATGATTCAATGTCTCTATGGCAAAAATAAGAAATTCCCTCCGAGCCAACGATTAGTTGGGAACAGTTGGTGAGTGAGTCGCGTACATGCACTGCATATGGCTCTGATGGAGCGCATTAGCTTGTGTTAGTATCAGGTCCCAGATGAAAAGTATGTCTTTTGGTCTTTTAACTGTTTCACTGAGCAGTTTATGCACAATGAGGGGTTTTATGCGTGACTCTTAAAAGCTCTATCAATTGTACAGGGCTCTAAGATGACAAACATTGCCGCCCTCAGTGCTCTAAATTCACAGTGTGCCTCAGTCTGTGTGGCAGAGGTTAATGTGCTGCTAGATGATGTGGGATTCAGCGTGCATTAGAAGTGCTGCTCAGAGGTGAGGTGGGGAGATGGATCTGAGTGAGAGACGACATGTGGAGAAGTGGGTAAACACTGTGGATAGACTGAAAAAAATAGTCGCTCTTTCTTTTTCTCTTTCGACCAGCTTCTCTTGGGTGAGATTACTGTTCCCATGGCAACGCAGCTGATTGCATGAAAATTGCTGTGGTTGTGGGCGCCATGGCAACACATTACTTTACATTATACCACCGTTAAGACTCTCTGTGCGTGGCGGTGTGCTTGTTGCCTCTGTGTGCTGACATGAGCTTGGTCACATGGGGCATCACGTCGCTGCCTATGCAACAAGTTGAGCACTGCAAACCCCAAATCATTTCAATTGGTTTGGTTAGCCCATTCAAAGTGAGGTTATGCTTATAGAGCTAATCCCATGTTACACTTGCATTCCAGCACTAGCCAGACATTCTGCAGCTATAGGCATTTCATGGAGGATTGACTCATATTATTGACTTCTTAAGTCTTTGACCAACTTAGATCTTCTTGTGTCTGTGCCCTGTGTTATAAATACAGCCACCACGACAGAGGCACTGAATGTTCTAGTAGGTGGTACTTGTGACAAAATCTTTGCTAACTTACACAGCCTCAACTGTTGTTTTTTATGAACTTACGAATAGATTTATTGTCTGTTTTGCATACAGTTTTTTGTGCCCTGTTCATCTACCTCCTTCTACACACTCACATGAGCAGCTTCTCTGTGCGTTGAAGACAAGATATTTCTCTGGTGGATTGTTTCAGAGGCAGTGTGTCTCCATGGTGATGGCAGCCCACGAACAGGATGTGGAGAAGTGAGGGGAAGAAGGCAGCATGGAGAGAGGAGAAAGTTGGAAAAGCGTGCAATAATCCCAACTTATCTGCACTGTTGTGCAGTGTTGACACACACGTTGCAGGGGTTGATATGGATTTACAGAGTCAGCTAATGCACCTCTCGCCTCCTTTCCCCTCTCTAGCTCTTGCGCTGTTGTACTTGTTGCTCTCCTCACCTAAGCTGCTCTTGCTCACACTCACACCTTCGCCGCCTTCTGCACGTATTATGTAACCATGTAATGATAGCAATTGACGTTTCAAGTAAAAGTAGTGTACTGATGCTTCTGTTAAAAGAAGTTTATTTTGTTTTTGTATCTCATTCGAAAAGAACTATGTTTACGCATAAACAAGAAAATAATGGTCAACACGGAATTGATCTGGCAAACACAGGTAGTTAATTATTAGAAAATCATATTATATTCAATTAAATCACTATTTCATTCTATTAACAGCATGGTAGAAAAAATTATTAGTGTTTACTGTCTGTATTTTTTTTACTTTTAATATTTTGTATGTGTCATATACAGCATTTAATACATCAATATTAAATGAAGTAAGGTTATAACAGTATATTTCACTAAAAGATGGCTAAGGATCAAGTCTTTTAATATTTGTTGTTTTACTCATTATATATATAACATGGTAGTATCCTGAACCAGTCAAAGCCCTTCTCTAAAAATAAACAAAGCAACGTTTTTATTCAGTGATTCAGTAATGATGAAGTGACATTTTCACAGCATGTCTTAAATATTTGTTGTTCTTTGTATTCTCAAATCAAACTGTTTTTTCATGTAAACAAACAGAACACTGCTTGCATTTGTAATACAACGATGCTGTAAGTTTTGGAGTAAAAGCCTCTTTCAAACCAGCACTTCCCTTTAAAACAAAAATCCACAAAAAGCACAATAACCAACCAAGGCCAAAATGAAAAAGCAGACAAACTAATAACTACAGTGGGAACACAGTTGACACCAATTTCTCTGTGTATTACTCTAGTCTCAGTTCAGTCATTTTATTCAAGCACAATTTAGTTTGAGAAGATTTCCTTGCCTAACATTTTGCCTTAACCTTTAGGTATGTTATGAACGTGACGTTTGAGGGACGGAACCTGTCCTTTAGTGACGAGGGGCACCAGATGCATCCAAAACTGGTCATTATTCTTCTAGAAAAGGATCGACAGTGGGATCGGGTAATTGTCTGTTGTTTTGCCCTGTACCTCTTAGTTACAGACTTTTCTGTCTTGTGTATTAATTAGGACCCTCCTACACTGTTGCAGGTGGGCAAGTGGGAGAGAGGCTCTCTCACAATGAGGTACCATGTGTGGCCTCGTTTTGAGCTGTACTCCGGAGCTGAGGCGCAAGAGGACCACCTGTCCATTGTAACTTTGGAGGAGGCGCCATTTGTTATTGTGGAGGACGTGGACCCACTCAGCGGGACGTGCATGAGGAACACTGTGCCGTGTCGCAAACAGCTTAAGCTCAGGTGAAGAAAAACAATCACTTTGTCTTCCCGTTTGTGTCCACTGGTCTGGCTTATGTTCTTCTGATATGTGACCATTGTGTGAGGATTCTAAATGAAAATGTTTTTCAAATAAAAATCTAAAATATTGATTCATATTCAACAAGATAGCTGCAATGTGAATTATTTAGCACACTGCTGTTGCTCCTTTCAGAACGGAAAGTCACAGTATAAACAACAGAGGATTGATTTGTTAATAGTCAGGCAAAAACACTTGGCAAAAATCTATTTCGTTTTTTTGAATTCAAACCAGAAACTGAAACGCTTTTGTCTTTTTCAATCCGCTCTCTCTGACATGCTGTGATTACCTTCCTCTTGTCCTCACTCTGAACCAGATCATTGTCTTAGTTTCTGTCCCTCTTTTGCCCGCTCCTCTGTCTCCTTACCCTGACCCTCCTTCAATCCACTTTTCATCCGCCATGTGATAATGAATTTTCGTCAGTGGCCTATTTCTTTGACCAACTTCAAATCCGTGGAGGACATCCTTTTGCTTCTACAGCTCTGTGTTGCTTTATTGACTGATTTTGCTTTCATTTTTTCCTTCATATGTCTGTGTTTTCATCCAAAGACACCATTCCATTTTGTGTATTCTGAACTGATCACAAATGGAATTTATCTGATAAACTGTAAGGCTAAATAAAGCCCTATGTGCTCATAGTCACATGATTGTAATGAAACTATTTCTTAACCTCAATTTTTTTTTGTAAACGTTATTGTCCACAAATGAAGATTGCCACATCTTGAATACAGAGAATTTAAAACAAGCTGATTTGCCCTTGATCTAAGAATGCATTGTCAGATCTGCTGTGTACCTGTGTTTGTTCTGAAAGTTATACAACAGAACCGACTTTTGTAAAACAAATTGCATAAATATCAAGATAAAGTGCCGTAATATGACAAATTATGCATACTGAAAAGCCTTTTTGAAGTTTTCTCTTATTACCTTAATTGAAATTGTAATTGGATCAGTACATGTTAAAATAATGCTGTATTGTGCTGATACAATTTGTACAGAGTTAGTTTTCTATCCTAAACCACCACTGTTTTGTAACCTCTTCCTTTTCACCTAATTTACCAGCAATTTAACTGGAGATTCAGGGATCTACATCAAGCGTTGCTGCAAGGGTTTCTGCATCGACATCCTCAAAAAGATCGCCAAGACTGTCAAGTTTACATACGACCTTTACCTCGTCACCAATGGCAAACACGGAAAGAAGGTTAATGGCACGTGGAACGGCATGGTTGGAGAGGTAAAGGCATCACTCTTGATATATTTGTGCAAGAAAAAAAATGTTTACAGTTAAAATTACCATCATATCATAGAAGATTTAATGATGAACATTGCTATTGTTGAGCCAGTCCATTTCATAATCTATGTTCTGACATTTCTTCTATAAGATGTCTCAGGAATTGAAAATTATTAGAATTCATATTTTAAGACCATATCAGAAATACTGGGACATGAAGTTGCACCATGTCATATATGTTGTATTGCCATATATGGAGAACCTAATTATTTATTTGAAATTGCCAGTGATGGAACAACATATAAAATAGTTTTTTTTTTCTTTTACTTTACTTATTGCTCGACGTAGAATTCTTTTGCTCCGGAAGCTATATGTCTATAGTATTTCTTGTTTTAACTGCCTGTATAAATGTACGTAGTACACTATCACCACCTAAGAATAACAAGAACTAAAAATAGCTTCTATATGATGTGTCAGGTCAATGACTAAAGTACCATAATGCCAACGTTAGGCAATGAAGTCATTTACATCATACAGCCCTTCACAGGCATTGATCAAAAGTGAGACACCACATTTTCCAGTTAACCTATCCTACATCTAAAATTATCTTCTCTTTCTTGTCCAGAGTTATAATGTGGACTATAACAAAAACTACAATAAAGAGTAATATTTACAAGGATTAAACAACAAACAAACAAAAATAAGCTAAAAACTGTGAATATAAATATTGTCTCTCAACTAGGCTCTGCCTATTCAGTTTATAACCCTCTGAATAAACATTTGTAATTCCTCCATATTATTCCCGTTTCCTCCTTGCATTTATGATTTTCCAATACACTGGTATCCAAAGTCATTAATTACACCGTAGAACTGCAACATTAATTGAAACAAGTTGATAAGTATGTAATCTTGCACCCATTTGAATACTGCGCATCCATGGGGGTTTGTGATGAGCTAATTATATTGTGAATGCATTTTCTTTGTAGCTGTCATGTTATGGAGGATATGCTCTCCATAGCCCTGACTGTGAGATGAGCTGTGTGCAGGCCAAATCAGAAAACAAAAACAGAAAGGAAAATAGTATAGCCTCAGGAAAAACCTACTTCTTGTCGTGTTCATCTACCACTGCCCTCCACAGTGTCCCAGTGTCCTCAGCAGCACGATCAAGCCACTGCAATGCATTTTGTAACTAATTCTAGCGAAGTACACTGCCTGACTAAAACCTAGTTGGCACGTGGATTTACCAAGCAAATAGGTCTGGAGTTGGTACAGTTGGTAGGTTACAGTATGTGTTCAAAGAATGAAATGACTACTTGAATATCCTGAATGACCAGGTAGTTCCTTCAATAGATTTATTCTTCCCTGATGATAACAAGCATATTCCAAGATAATGAGTTCAGGATTTATGAGGCTCACATTGTTAAAGAGAGGTTCATGGAGCATTTTCACAGATGAATTGGCCTTCACAGAGTCCACGTTGCGACGCTTATAGAAACAGTTCCTAAAGGCAGTCCAACAATAACGAAGCCTGTTTTTGTGTTTACTTTTTTAGTTTGTCAGGGCATAAGTGGTAGAGCAGTTGACTGAGAATTGTTTTCTGTGTCCTTAAATGCCTAAACAAGCAGCTAATGGTTTAATTTGTACAGAGAAAAGCGAGGCAGTGCAAAACAGATTCAGAGACTAGACAAACAGTTGTGAGTAAAATGTGACCAGCAGAGAACAAATCGGTGCAAGACTCGCTCCAGCAAACAAGTCCTTTATTATTGTGCTGCATTTGTAATCTTGTGCTGAGGCTTTTGGAACAAACTAAACATACCTGGAAACACGATGAGGGGGCCATATCCTGACCTGCAGTTGTAATAATCTGCTTCTCCTCATGGTTGTCAGGAAAATAGCTTGTTAAACGCTGACATTATCAGTGACTCATAAATGAACTGCTATAAATAAATTACTGCTTGTACCTTTTACCTTTTTTCTTTGAGAAATATGCACACTAGCTCTAACATTTTGTTGTGTTGCATCTCTGCTTCAGGTGGTGCTGAAAAATGCGCATATGGCAGTCGGTTCGCTAACCATCAACGAGGAGAGGTCAGAGGTCATTGATTTCTCAGTGCCATTCATAGAAACTGGGATCAGCGTTATGGTTTCTCGGAGCAATGGGACCGTCTCCCCCTCAGCCTTTCTAGGTAAATGATAAATAATAAATTAAACTATATGTATATACATGACACACATCTATAAATCTCAAAGGCTGTGTAGAAATAAACAGACTCTTGTTTCTCTTGGTGCTCTTGTTTTAAAAACATTTACTTTTTAATATCAGTGAATTATAGTGAACCAGAATTCACCAAGCATTGTAATGTTCACCCACTAATAGGGAACCTGAGCTGGGATTAGACCGTCGTGAGACAGGTTAGTTTAGTGAATGTGCTGATGGGTTGGAACTATGGAGAAAGATTTTTTCAATGTCAGAAATGTCTATTATACTGACATAGCAGCAAGTTCAAATCAAAAATTTTACTTTTCAATTTCACGTGTCCAGATTCGATATAGATGAGCATGTGCAATTAGTTTCTAAACATTTAATCTAGCCCTCAGATTTTTTCTTGATAAGATGAAGAAATAACCACATTTACGTGAACATGATTTTTTGAAGCTTTCAACATCAGTGACATCTGTCTGATAACTATGTGTCCCTACTGTCTTTTTGCAGAGCCCTTCAGTGCGGACGTGTGGGTGATGATGTTTGTGATGTTGCTCATCGTGTCGGCTGTGGCGGTGTTTGTGTTTGAGTACTTCAGCCCTGTGGGTTACAACCGCTGTCTGGCAGACGGCCGAGGTGAGAGTGGTACACTCACACCCCCAAGTGAGTTAGGACTCGGCACTCTAAATTTAAGCGGCTCTTTTCAGATACTTTTGGAAATGTTAACGTTTATATTTCAAATTGTTTTGTAAATACTTTTAGATATTTATATTGTAAAATGGATCAAGAAGCTGTTGTAACCCTAACAAACTATGAGCAATCACTAAAAAAAACCTTGTTTGGACAAAGTGCATTTTGTCGCATTGACAGTATGGCAATGATCAAGCTGGGGTAGAATCACTAACCTGGTAATAAGACAACCACTTTTTACTGTACAATCCAAAATAGAGCAAGAGTGCAAATGTTAAGGCATCTTATTCACGCTAAACACTTAAACTTCACCCACAGTCACATTTCACACAGAGCTTGTTCACTGGGCGGTGCTGTAATAAAGAAGGGGTGAAAGGAAGGGGTGACAGTGTATATGAGCACTGTGATTGGTTTGACAGCAGATATTTGTGATACATGGAAGCCAAGTTTTATAACTGTTTTGACCCCAACTCCCCTTCTTGTTTAGTTTCCTTTTAAATGACTTTGACAATGTCTTCTAAGCCAATTTTACTTGAACTCCTGGGATTTTCTGCTTCTTAACTTGGAGTGTTTATCTACATCTCCACGCACTTAAGCTCTTACGCTAATGACAAGGATCACGGGCAAAAAGCTGATAAGCGATCAGAGCTATCTTTAGCAATTCAGGTTGTTCAAAGGTTCTTGCTGTTCTCATTGTAGTCATCTGTTGCATTGCACATCTGAGCTTGTAGAGCAACATAAACGTGTAAACAAACACCTCATCAAACATTCAAAACACATTCTGTCTGCTGAACACTATCTGCTGAGTGAAATACAGTTCCAGCAGACTGTTCAAATCAATTTACTCATGAAAATCAATGGCTCAGATTCAATCTATTTTTTCCAGGTTTTATAGACCCAGCTCTGTTTGACTCCCGAGATCACATTAACCTGCCACAATTGCAGTCTCTCAAGATAAAAAGTGTTATATTGCTGCTCTATGACTTTTCTTATCTAGTTCCTGAGGGAAATGAGAACAGTCATTTTTAACACTGACAGTTTTCTAGTTTGAACCCCAGTTTGTAATGAAAGCGTTTTAATCATCAGGTTAAGCAAGGCTGTTGTCCTATACAACACTCCAGCTGTAGAATAATTGTAGCCTGCCGCTTGCCTGTCAGCCCCCACCCTCTCGCCTCGTTCCTCGCAAATCTCCAGCTCACAGATGCCAGAGCGCTCCAGTAGGTAGTGTTCCTCGCACACTTCCTTGTCATACTGCCATAGAAGTAGGTGGAGCAGAGTTTGTCTGTAACAGTAGGTTGTCGACAGTGGTGAGTGGTCACATGTGGACAGTTCAGTACATTTATAATGACTAGGGATATCAAGAATATTTGGTTTATGTGACTTATGTTAAGGATACTCAACGTGTCTTCTTAAGTAAAATAGTTCAGTATTTTTCTACATCACACAGTAGTGACATTTGGGCTTTTGTGACTGAAATAACGATACTATTGTATACCTTCTTCAAGTGTAACATACGTGATTACATGACAATAATATATTTGTGCAGACAGATATAACATGATATTCATCACCAATTCCACCTTCATTGCACAGATGACAAGTCCTAAACATGTCTCATCACCAGTGTACTGACCAGTGACTTCAGGAATTCTTATGTTTTTTGTTACAGATGGTTTGCCTGTATCCAGCATTTTCACATAGGAAATACTTCTCAAATTTATATTATGCCTTATTTCTATATAGAAGTCACATGAAGACCAAAAAGACAGAGAAATGCTTTTGGCAACATCTGTGTTATTGGACCTGGACCCTTGTTTGTGCAGACTGTGCAAGTTACACATGCAACTGTGGAGAGTTTTTCTAGTTTAGGCCTGTCCATTAATCAACTTGTGTTACAACTAAAAGGGTCTCTGATTTGCTTGTTTACTTAAATTCATCAGGCAATCGACCCTCTCCCCCTTTCCGTTCCCTTGTTTTTTTTGAAATTTTATTTTTCAAAGATTTTCATTTTTAACACAAATAAGACAATACAAACACATAATGGAAAAGAAAAATAAAATAAAAAATGACAAAACAAAATTGACAAATGCATACCAACCAGTGGTATACAGCCAGACAAAAAAAAAAACAAAAAAAAAAAAAAACAAAACAAAACAAAAAACAGCTGCAGCATAAAAGGAAACTTTACAATGTATTATTGTACACACTTTAGCACTTTAACACTTTTTTCAACTTTTACAATGACTTCACTTTATACCACTTAGCATAGGTGGAAAATACTACTAATAAATAACTATTCACTCATCAAATTCAAAATAACTATTCTTTCAGTAAATTGTAATGTTTCAACATATTCAAGAAAGGGTGACCAGGTTTTGTAGTATTTTTCCATTGAACCTTGCAAACTGTAGCGTAATTTTTCCATTTGCAAACACATCATTACCTCTCTCACCCAGTGAATAAACGATGGGAGATGTGCATCCTTCCAATTCAAGAGTATTAATCTACGCGCTAGCAATGATGCAAAGGCGATCGCATTGGCCTGATATGAGGTAAAGCTGTGTTGATTCAACAGGACACCAAAGATTGATATGAATGGGTCAGGATCCATGTTCCTTTTACAAATATAAGAAAAAGCTTTAAATATGGTACTCCAGAATTGGTGTAAAGCATTACATGACCAAAACATGTGACTTGTAGTGGCTGGGACTGTTTACATCTGGACAACTATCATCAGAAGTATTATATATCTTTGCCAATCTGGCTTTAGTTAAATGAACACGGTGAAACACTTTTTATTAGACAATGGCGTATGCAAATAGAGGAAGAATGAATACGGCTGATACTAAGATCCAGATCTCATCGTAATATGTGTTCCCAGATCTCTTCCAAGCATCCTGAGTTTAGACAAACCCTTTCCGTTCCTTGTTGTCAGATAGGAGACAAAGGGGTGATTAACACTGGAAGTTCACACTGGAAAGGTTCGAACCAAAAGTGTTCTATTTGTAAATAGTTTGGGCTCATTGTTTGGTTGCACACAAAGCCGCTTCTCATGTGCCACACCCAAAAGTCTCACTTTGTGTGTCTGATCATTTTCAACACAGAAAAAATGTAAGACTCTGGAAACATTTTGGAAAAATATGTTCTAAAAATTCTGTTTACATCTTCTTTTTAGCATAAAAAATATTATTTAGCCTACAATTATTTATTTATTTATTTTTATTAAAATAAAGTCCTTTCCAATGCTGGTTGGCCTCCTATATTTTGCTAATTTGATTCCTGTGAGCTTTTAGCTGCATTAGCATGTTGCTACCTCAACAAACCCAAAGTTGTGTTTTCTTTCATTCACAATTGTGTAATCCTGCTGTCTCCATCTGCAAAGCTCAAAATGCTTCGTTCCACCTTGTAATGTCATTATGTGGCAGTTTTATCAATAACAGCCATCTTAGTCTTAATTTAACCTATTCATGCTACAATGCACTAAAAAAGTTTGAGTTGTTGTCTGTTTGATTTGAAATAATCGTTTGTTAGGTTTATAGCTGCAACATTAGGTCATTTCAGGTGATTCAAATTATTCTTTTGAAGATGTGTGGAGTTTAATAACACAAAATGGAGACCTTCCTGTATCACCAGTTCGTGACATCACAAGATGGAGATGGAGTGTTTTCAGGTTGACAGACAAAAACAGAGTGTATAATGTGCAGAAAATGTACTAAACATGTGTAAATGAGACCAGCCGCGTTTTTGAGGAGAACACAACATTATGGAAAAATGTGGAAAAAAAAATAGTCATACTATAGCCTTTTTAAAAAGTTTAGAACAAACAAAAGAACATTTTCAGACTAGGCTAAGGTTCACCTGTAAAAAGAATTATGCATTTATAATCCGTATCTTGATATGTCACATCTGTGGAATGGGATGGATTATGTATCTTGGCAAAGAAGAAGTGTTTACTAACAGGTTTACACTGATCTGTAAACAGTATTTGAGAGAATTGGGTCAAAAGATGTGTTTTTCTTTGAGTTCAACTAAATTGTTTTTATCTTTGTTCACTGTATCTATCACACACATTCATATAAGTGATTGCTGACAAACGAAAACATTACACAATGATAAATTGAAAGAAAAATAGGACTGCCCCTTGAATTATTTGTTAATTAGGGATTTTCATGATACAGATGAAAAATGTGTTTTTGGTTTGTTTTTGTGTCCTCAGAGCCTGGCGGCCCCTCCTTCACCGTTGGTAAGGCCATCTGGCTGCTTTGGGGTCTAGTTTTTAACAACTCTGTGCCAGTGCAGAATCCCAAAGGAACCACCAGTAAGATCATGGTGTCAGTGTGGGCCTTCTTCGCTGTCATCTTCCTGGCCTCCTACACTGCCAACCTGGCTGCTTTTATGATCCAGGAAGAGTATGTGGACCAGGTGTCGGGCCTGTCAGACAAAAAGGTGTGAACTTATGATGGAAATCTGCGTGTTTGGGGACGAGGGAGCTATAGTGCAGTGATAATGCACTTGTTTTATGTTGCTTTTTTCCAAACGATCATACTTGTTTTACTATTTTGTACTTTTTATATTCACTCCACAGCACATTCATATGTATATAAAGTATCTATGAAGTCCTTATGCAAGTATTAACTAAGCCCAACATTGTTATCTTCAGAAATCTGACAAGATTTGGTATTTACTAAAATTGGCCACAGTTATATTGAGTACATCTCAGAAACATTTTAAGAATATAGAGGTTTTTTTTTGTTTCACTAATTGAAAAAAAAAAAGAAAGGCTTCAAAATCAACAAGTACAATGTGCATGTTCTGCTTGGTTAACTTTTCATCCTGAATTTACAATGATCGGTCATGTCCGGACTTGCTCTTCTTGTTTGTCCTCCATTAGAGGCGTTTAGTTAATTTTAAGTGTCCAAAGCAGAGCAGTGTGGTTGTGTTTAACAGTGCATTAAAGTCTATTTGATGCAGCTCAGTGCCTCCATAATGCTAACAAGTCTCTTCTCTGCTGTTTTTCTCCCTTTTCCGGACACACTACAGTTCCAGAAGCCCAACGAGTTTTCCCCACCTTTCCGCTTTGGGACAGTACCTAATGGGAGCACAGAGCGCAACATCCGCAACAACTACCGGGATATGCACGCTTACATGACCAGTTTCCACCAAAGGAACGTAGACGAGGCGCTGTACAGTTTGAAAAATGGGTGAGGATGGAGACAGATGGGGATAGAAGGGATGAGGGAGATGAAAGGATCAGCAAGAAAAGAGAGAGAGAGCTGAGGATCTGTGAGGTACTGTCCTGATGCAATAGAGCGAAAAGATGATGAAGGAGGAAGAGCAGGAGGCAGACGAAGACAGAGTATTCTGGTTAAAGTGGGTGGGCAGTCTGTGGAGGTGTGTATCTGCTTGCCACTGACCCTAGAATAGCAGCAGTGCCTGCGGTTTGTGTTGAAATCTGAAAACTAGCTTATACCTCTCTTCCCTCCTCACACAATTCATCTGCCGCCTCTGTCACTTTTTGTGGTTTTGTATTGTTTAAGGTATTTGATGATTTTGTATGACTTTAACCATCAAATCTGAGTTCTAGAATTGAAAGTTAGGTTAGGTTAGCTGTGTAGATTGAAGGTTATGGGGGAAAACTAACAATGAATGTGGCTGTTAAGTGTACTAAATGTTTTGTGAAAACAGTCCTCTCTGGAGTCTGTAATTTAATGTTTTGTTCTTTAAATAGCAATGAATGCTTGACTAATTGATTATGTAAATAGACCAATTTATGGGATCAGTGAATAATTTTACTACTGCTGCATGATATGCAAAAACAATTATAATTTTCCTCATCATGTTCTTTGTTCACTTGTTCTGTAGTAAACTGGACGCATTCATCTATGATGCAGCAGTGCTGAACTACATGGCAGGCAGAGATGAGGGTTGTAAACTGGTCACCATCGGCAGTGGAAAAGTCTTTGCGTCTACAGGTTATGGCATTGCCATCCAAAAGGACTCAGGATGGAAACGAGCTGTGGATCTGGCCATCCTCATGCTCTTTGGAGACGGTAAACTATTCAATTCATTTGACAGTTGTCAAAACAAACTGGTAAAATTAAAGTATATACGTATATAGTCAAAATAAAACAATTCTTTTGCCTTCTTCATCTTAATCACTACTACTAATATTAAACCTTAATATTGCCACAAGTTCTTTAAATATGCTAGAATAAAAACAAAACCTGATTAGACATAAAGCAGTGATTCCCACTGATTGTTTGAATAATTAGTTGGTTGATTTACCTGTTCATGTCTGTTATGTTAAAAAAAATCTAAAATCTAGAAAGCATGACATTAATATTAGGGGGCCACCACCAGTCATCTCTGGGCTGTTAGGGGGTCCGCGATGTTGCAGAGTTTGGGAACCAGCTGGTTCTTATAACAGCAGCGTCATTTATTGATAACCCAGAACCAACAACAACGCATTACAAAGGCTGTTTGTCAAGACAGTATTGACCTCAAAATGTGTTATAAACGTTAATAAGATGACCTTGAGAGTGAAGGCGCTGTTCAAATTGATGGTCATAGCTTTCATATTTCTCATTGCCACTGTAGTATTCACTTTCTAGAAGCATTTGCATTCGCTTATGACATCAAGGACAAACCAGCATTCACCTGTCTTGGTTATGAACTGTTTTTTTTTTACGCTTTACACTGGGCATCTTTACAGAATCCTGTGAGGTGTCTGCAGTTGCCAAATGTGCTAATATGTCTCGTTGTTATTAGACACTTTGTCTTGAGCATGGCAAGAAAAATATAATGTACTGAATTTGTACTCATACAATTGGCCAAAGCCTGATCCCATCAGAACTCAGGAGCTAAGCAAGATAGGGCCTGGTTAGTAGTTGGATGGGAGATCGTTGGAACACCACAAGAGTGGATTGTCCTTGTGTCTTGGGCAAGACACTTAAACCACATTGCCTCAGTGTCTGCATACACTGGGTGAGTGGATACTAGATTGTAAAGAGCTTTCAGTGCCTGGAAAGGTTGAAAAGCGCTATATAAATAGACCATTTACCATTTTACAATTTGTACTATAATGACTGACAACCAATGTATGACAGCCTTCCAACCGCGTCATTTCGCAGCTGTGTGCCTGACACAGAAGAGTGGTCAAACACTTAGGTGTTCAGAAAGTTGTGACTATGCAGCAGTGTGTTGAATTGTGAAAGCTTCCAAGTACAAGAGACATGAAAGAAATGCTGATGCTTTTGTATCACTCTAAATTTCTTCCCCTGGCACAAAATGTTTATCCTCCAGCACACAAACATTAGTGTGGATTAACACATTGTAGTCCTAAATGTATTCACAATCTTGGCAATGGACTAGTAAAAATCAACAAATTATTAATATTATTCTATTATTAATTGCACATTGAATCAGATATGCCTATAACAGACTCACTGGCACTGGTGCAAACTATTTGAACATGGTCTTTTTCCTGCCTTGAGATAATAGGTTTTAGACACACAACCATCCTCCCAAAGCGGCATCAAATCTCTGTGGGCAGTATATTTCCCCACCACACGGAAGAGGTTAGCTTTGCATAAGCAATTCTTAAGAAGATGATCCTCAAGGGATGAGAGGCTGGATTAGTCAGTGTAATGCAACATGACATTTGTGGCATGTACATGAGACCCAAGTCATTTTTTGGCATCACTCTCTTCTTTGTTTTGAGGCCCTCACCGAGGAACACACCTGAACGCCAGCCATTTACTCACCTCTGTGTGTTTGTCTTCCTGCTGCAGGTGAGATGGAGGAGTTGGAGGCCTTGTGGCTGACTGGCATCTGCCACAATGAGAAGAACGAGGTGATGAGCAGTCAGCTAGATGTGGACAACATGGCAGGTGTCTTCTACATGCTTGGGGCAGCAATGGTCCTGTCACTTATCACTTTCATCTGTGAACACTTATTCTATTGGCAACTGCGTTTCTGCTTTATGGGCGTGTGCTCTGGAAAGCCTGGACTCACCTACTCCATTAGCAGAGTAAGTGTTTGTTTTATTTTTGACAGTTATTTGACAGTCACATTAACAGTTGTTTTAGAAGCTTTGGGCTGAGGTAGTATAGAATGTTTCACTTGAACTATCAAAGACTTTTTGAACCAAGCAAGAAAGACGACAATGTACACTTCTCAATTATTATTTTGTGAAATCAATGCACAATCTATGGGAAAAAACTAAGCAGTGGGATGCATATGACTGGGCAATATGAAGTATTGAAAGCAGGGCTGGGCGATCTGGGAAAAAATATAATAAAATTTTTTCCCTCATATTGACGGTTTCCCTAAGCCTAGGTACCTTGCCTTGCCTCCAAAGCCAGTTCCTCCAAAGTTAGTTCCTTTCAGTCTGAGGCAAGTGTTTTTTCTCAGCCCAATCTGACGGCTAATAGGTGTGTTCAAGATGGTCAAGTCGGTCCAGGCGGCTCGAGACTGTACGGGGGTTGGGTCTGCTTCGACAAAGCAACTGCTGACTGACTTCATCGCCTCGATGACTACAAAACCATGATGCATGATGGGAAATGTAGCTCTTTATTCTTTGCCCTGGTGATGTGTGAGGGATGCATAAATGCTTTTACAAACTGTATGTAACTTTATTCAGTACAAGACTTCGAACAAATGCAAGAGCTGTGCTGTCTCCATTACTCTGGACCTGGCTATTCTCAAGCACAAGAAATGTCCAACTTGAATCTCCTCCCCTCGCCTTACGCTGCCTGCTCTTCTCTGAAATCCAGGCGGAGATTTTCGCATTTTGAACACACCTAATGAAACACCAGAACACACATGAGGAAGGGGCTCATCTTCAGAGCAGGACATATTTTTTTACTAAAGAATATTTTATACAAAATGTATATATATTTATTTGCCTATTTTGCATATTATGTACATTTGAAAGTTATTTTTCCTTTTAAATGATCATTGTGCATTATGAGTAAATTCCCCAGAGCAAGGCAGTGAAGGGGACACTTGTGTATCCTTGGTAGTTTAGCCTCATGCTAACGAAATGGAGCAATCATGCCTGTGGTGGACATGAACATTGGGATTTGACTTGTCAATGTCTTGCCATGCCCAGATCAGACCAAAGCAAAGTACCTGGGCTTTGGGAAACAGCAACTGACTGATCTCTATTTTTGATTTGATTTTATTTAGTCTTTTCAAAAGCAAAGAAAAAAAAAATTTTTTAACATAAACAAAAACTTTTACTATGTCCCATTGAATCAATTTTTTTTAATTATATATCAATAATCTGTCTCAACGTTTGACTTTTGCTCCAAACCACGTGTTTTTAATGACAAAGGATTGATCTTTCGATTCAAATACCACAATCGAAAAACAGACCATTAGCTTTGATTCGATTTGATTTCTCAATGTTTCAAAATATTTGCCCAGCCTAAATTGATAATGATGATGAAAAAATAGACTAGCAAAAGAACCAGTGGAAAAGTAAAAATTCCTAAAGCAGAATGTAAAATAATGCATACAGTTGTGAAGCTATAAACTTTTCCAAATACCTTTACAAAGTGATTAAATAGCTACTGACGTACGATAGGCAAACGTTTCTATTTGGCTTTTTCTCATAGAAAAACTAAAAGATAAAAAAGTAGTTTTAATTTAGTAGTGTTATTGTATTTATTATGAATTTCTTTAGTAAAGAGACAAAGCTATTTTTGTCATTAAGATAGCACAAACAATCTGACAACTTATTGTTTTAGTAATTGCGTTTGTAATAACCTGCACTTAGCTTGGGTTAAAACTTTACCTCAACCATGTACAATCAAACAATGACAAAAGCCTTATTTATTTACAAAGCTTTTATACTGAAAAGTGTTGTGGTGAGGAAACAAAACCAGATCAGCTAGGGTCAGGTGAATTTAAATTATATTGATTAAAGCTATTGATTGAGCTTGCTGTTATCAATCAGGGGTTTGATTGAGGTGAAGAGCTCAGCGGTATCTTTACAGGTTCAAGATGTTCCCCTGAGGAAAGTCGTTTATGAACTCAGCCCCCATTACCATTTAATTATGTGTAAACAAGTGGGTGGTCAGAGAAAACATAGCAATGTATTAACCTCTCTCTGCCTCTGTCTGTCCCTGTTTGCCTCCTCTCTGTGTCTGTCTGTTTCTGTGTTGACCGTTTGGTGTTGGCTGTATTCTCTGCACTTTACCCATTATGCTGTTCACACTGAGCCTTAAGCCGGACGGCTCTCATCTTCTTCCTTGACCTGTCTCACATTCTTTCTCCTTGTGTGTCTTCTTGTCCCCCTCTCATTTACTCACTCTAGGGAATCTACAGCTGCATCCACGGTGTTCAAATTGAGGAAAACAAGTCAACGGTCGATTCCCCTTCGTCCACTATGAAGAAGAACATGAACAATACCCACTCCAACATCTTGCGCCTGATTCGCACTGCCAAGGATATGACTGCTGTGCCAGGTATCAATGGCTCTCCGCATGCTGCCCTGGAATACAGTCACAGCGGCCGTGAGTCTGCTATTTATGACATCCAGGAGCACCGACGTAGCCTGGTGGGTCACCCCATGGACTGTAAGACTGCTCCTCCGTACATGGCGGAGGACAACATGTTCAGTGACTACGTTGGAGATGTGGAAAGGACTTTTGGCAACTTGCCCCTGAAGGACAACAACTTGTACCAGGACCATTACCGGCACCACCACCCGGCCTCAGCTCTGGGTATGTCTGGCCCCCGCCCAATAGGCCACGTAGTTTAGGCAGCGCTAGCTCTTTGGAAGGGGGTATGTTTGATTGTGATAGTTTAGGGGGTGGAGTTGCACCCATCTTTACTACGCAGCCCCGCCCATCCATGACCCACAGGAACACTAATAAATTTGACTTGATTGCTGGCCACGCCCAGGCAGACTCCAGCCAGGGTGGGTTCAAACCTGGCAATGTGTACGGCAGGTTTTCTTTCAAAGGAGGAGCATCCAGCACCGGCCTGATCGGCAGTCACGAGAGATACTGTAGTGGAGGCGGGGGAGGGACAGGATCGGGGGGCGATGACGGAAATGTCCGCTCTGATGTCTCGGATATCTCCACCCATACGGTCACCTACGGCAACCTGGAAGGAAACAACAAACGACGTAAGCAGTACAGGGACAGTCTGAAAAGAGGCCTGCATCGGCCAAATGCAGACGGGAGCATGACGATGTAGAGCTGAGTGGCTTCAGGAGGAGGCCCCACCACCACACCGTCCACCACCACTTCCCCCACGGGTCCCTGGCACGCCGCGCGGTCTCTCCACCCCTGGAGCGGAAGAGGGGTGCTGGTGGGGGTAATTCTTCTCCTTACGTATTCCGCAAAGACAAAGAGAACCTCAGAGAGTTCTATGGGGAGCAGTTCCGCTCCAAGGAGGGCAAGGCCATGTGGGAACAGGAGGGAGGAAGTGGAGGAAGCGGTGTGGGCAGTGCTAGTGGTGGTGGTGTCTGTAAGAGTTTAGTGCCAGTAGAAGACTTCCTCAAAGGTAAAGTCAAGAACACAGTGTCTGCAGGACAGCAGGCCCACAGCTGTTGGGAAAAGGGTGTTTCAGGGATCGGAGGTGGGGGTATAGCTGGTGGAGACTGGGTTTGTCATCATGGAGGTGGAGGTGCATGTCCAGCTGGTGGGATCGGGGGCAATAGTAGTCGCCCCAGCTCTGCTTCCTGCAAACGCTGTGATTCTTGTAAAATTCAGCCAAGCAATCTGTACAATATCAGTGAGGATAATAACATGGTATTTTCTGGGGGGAAAAGTAGTGTAGGAGGACCCCAAACACAAACTCCAGCGCAACGAAGGAAACTAGGTCCAGGTGGGAGGGTCCTGAGACGGCAGCATTCATATGATACATTCGTGGACTTGCAAAGAGAGGGAGAAGGGCGCATGGGAGGCCCAGGTAAGGGTATAGGTGAACAGTATGTGCAGCCTCGTAGTGTGAGTTTAAAAGATAAAGACCGCTTTATGGAGGGCCCGAGTCCATATGCTCACATGTTTGAGAGGTATTCAGCTGACAGGGACTCCCCTATGTTTGGAGGACTAGGAGACAGGGCCAAAGCAGGGTCATCGTTCAGTTTGTTCCATGGAGGTGAAGGAGGGCTGCGTCAACGCTCAGTGGGGGAGCGAGATTTTAGGGAAGAGACAGGGCAATGATGGGAGGTGGGGGCTGTGGTGGTGGTGGCGGCAGAGGGGCCGGGACTTACTCCTTGTCTAAATCTCTCTACCCAGATAAGGTGAACCAGAACCCTTTCATCCCAACGTTCGATGACGACCAGTGTCTTTTACACGGTGCCAAACCGTACTACATGAAAAAGCCACAGACGCAGCAACAGCAGCAGCAGCTTCTCAACAACATCCGAGGAGGAGGTGACTTCAGGGGCTCAATGGGAGCTACTTCCTATTTGCCTGCATCTGCCACTGCAGGGGTGATGTCCAATATGACCCCCAGGTACCCAAAAGAGCTCTGTCTGGGTGGGGTGGGAGGTCCTATGGGCAACCACCACGGGAACAACAAGCTTATGCCTGGAGGCAGAGACACTTTAGGTTTGGGCCCGGGACAGAGACCTTTCAATGGTGCCAATGGACATGTATATGAAAAGCTGTCCAGCATTGAGTCAGATGTGTGAGTACCCACAATGGGTGCAGAAATTTGGAAGAACGAGAATATACAGGCCAGCTCAAGCGGGTGACCTCTCTGTGTGGAGTGAATGTGACACAATACTGTGTATGTTCGACTCCAAATAATGGATTATTTGGACAATATACACAGGCCACATTATGTTAAGCTGTGGCAATGTTGTTCAAGAGAAACATTTTGATGAAAGGGAGAGGTGTTCGGTGCTGTTCTGATATTCGTTAGGAGGGAGGGGAAAAGCGCCTCCACCTAACTCTTTGTAAGCTCAATGTCTTTCCCTTCCTTTTGCAGTCTGACACAAATAAACCTTTTTGGGTAAGAAAATACAATCACAATTGAGAAATCACATTTTCTGTTGTATTAACAGGGTAAATGAATATTTGTATTTATAATGTTGATATTACTGAATATTATTCCGGTGTTTTATGATTGGTTTGAATTGTTTTAGCCATTTGATAGTTCATGTTTCATATTTGTGTAATGTTATTTTCTGAGCTGACCATTTTTGCGGGAGACTAGTAGAAGGGAAGTCAAAGTGAAGATTCATGTCAAAATGATATTTATAAGCTCCAGTCATTCACTTTTCTTATTTCTCAGCGCTGTGATGTGTAAAAGGCATGGCTTCTTGGGTACATTAAATGTACTGTACAATTACAAAATAAGAAAAGGTAACATCAAACTGATTTGCCTTTTTTAGGTCAGGCAGTACCAAATGGGTTCTGAATTTTGAGCTCTATGTGCCTTAAAGGGTTGATTCAAATACATGATTATCAATATTTTCTGTTGGTAGAGCATATGCCCCAGCTCAACTTTCAACTACAGGTCATGACAAGACCATCCATAAACCGTGTGTGTGTGTGTGTGTGTGTATATATATATATATATATATATATATATATATATATATATATATATATATATATATATATTATATATATATATATATATATATATATATATATATATATATATACATATACGTATATATATATACATATACAGTATATACATACACACATACATACACATATATATTTAAAGAAGGTAAACCATAGTGCCAACATTCCTATCACAAACAAACAAACAGACAAAAAAAAAAAAATACCTCGTCGTTGTCTAAGCACACAATAATGCTAGGGGACATTCCCATGATTTATTTAAAAATCTTTAGACATTTTAAAGTTATTTGCCTGTGACAGTTTTTTAGAATATGAACAACACAGTGGACTTTTGTCAGGCAGTCAGGCTTTGGTACAAAAATCAGCACCTGACATCTTAATTATTATGTGATTACAGCTATAAACACTGCCTGTCTTCAAGATAAGTCCCCTTTGATTGAAGGTGCATGATTATTCAACTTAAGGGCTGCAACAAACCCTAATTTTACATACTTTTCCTGTGGTTTTATTGATTCAGTCAAACTGAAATGTTTGCTCTATATATGAATTTATTTAAGCTGTCCTCTAATTTTCATTCTGATTAATTTTTGTACTTGCCAAGATGTAGAATTTGCTCACTGCAGGAGCAGAGAACAAAACACATCAGAAACACCATAATAAGTAATATATGGTGCAAAAACACATTTAATGAGCGGCTGCTATCTTTGAGTTGTAGTCATAGACATACCAAGCACAATCTGACTCTCAATTTATCTAATTTGTTGTTCTTGTTAATAGAACTGATTTATTCTCTTAGCTGACAAGTCAGTATGTATGATAGCGGTTTCTAGGATTTGCATGTGTAGATTTATAGTTTCTTTTTCTTGTTTTACATCTTAACTTTCAGCCCACAAACGGGCAATTTTATGATATCTGGATTATTTGCAATTTCATTGGTACTGATCCATGTAGTACTGTAGGTGTGTGTGTGTTTGTGCAAGAGAAGACTCCAATTTTTGGGTTTAATTTAGTTTAAAAACAAGACTGAACTGATGAAGATCTTATAAGGATAAGAGTGCTTTTACTGTTATTGTTTTTCAAAACAAAGTTTTCTTGATATAGTTTATGTAAATTGTTTTAATAAGGTTCTTAGTCACTGAAAAGCCTTTTCATTTCATCTACTTTCTATTTTTTCCCTGTTGTATGTGCCTGGATACATACGCTTGATTACCTCTGTGTGCTCATTTGGACGAGAGACAGTGTGCAAGACAACTGTTTATTGTACTCTACACGTACTATAAAGCTATGTACATACCTCACACAGATTTTTGATAAAAAAAAAAAAAAAAAGTACAACTAATCAGATTTTAAAACTATTTGGAGTTATACTTTGATTAGGTTTAATTGTTAAATTTGTTGAGCTACTTCTAAGGACAAGACATGTGCAATCCTTTATTTTGCTACAAATGTGTTTCATGATAGATCAAGATTCTTGTGATTTGTTTGCTTTTTGATCTGGTAAAATGATCAGTTGTTACACAACAAGAAAAGCACAATAGATTATCATTTCTACAATGACTATGTTTCTCTTCGACTCAATCTGTATTTTCTGTTTGCCAGAGAAGATTGATTCTTTTTGTCCCTGAGCTGTACAGATTGTGAAAAATGTAAATACGTTAAAAACTCTAATTCACCCTCACATTTTTGTATGAAGAGAAATTACTTGTGTGAAGAGAGTATTTCAAATTTGACTGAATATTTAGTAATATTTAAAAAGAGATTACATACAGTCAATGTGAAATAAGTGCTGAGAAATATTATTCTTCTGTCTCTTTGGAATAAAAGTGTTAAGTATTAATAAAAAAGGTCAAATGTCATCTGGACTTTTTGCATTTGTTGGAGCAGTGTATTTGTACATCACGGTCTCTTTTCTCCGACTGCGTCACAGACGGAGCATATTATTTGGCCTTATTAAAGATAATGGACACAGGCGAGCGTCAGCTTTTGCTCTTCATTACATCTTTTGTTTGTGCCCTGGTCGCCTTCATAAACAAGATGTGCATGTGAAATTGATGTTATTCACCATGCTGAACAAAATGTTTTAAGGACTATGAAAAAAAACAAGACATGGGGAAAAGTGTAACGAGAAATGGTCTGAAATGGGAGAAGTGATGCAAACCGAGCAGAAGAGATCAAAGCACCTCAAAACTCCTCCTCACTCCACTTTACTCCTCTGAACGCCCTGTCCAGCAACAGGAGTTATTTAAAGAAAGTTCCAAATCTGCTCTGCTCTATACATATCTTCGTACACTTTTCCAGTTTTGTAGGTAGAAACATAGTGTTTGGAATAATTTCATAATCAGTCACTTCACTTGCTTGCTTGTTTAGTCCTCACACCAACCCAACAAGCTCAGGATGCATTGCAACACATGTAACTACTTCTTGACAATTAATAGTTACCTAGCAACTGGCTCTTTTTCCATAGACAGAGAAGGGAGGGTGAGCTTGGAGAGACAGAGAAGATTTATACTGTATTCCCACAGCATCATAACTGAATTGGATGGAACAATGCATTGACAACACAATACTAAAATGGAAAGTACAGCCAGAGCTTACCGCCCACATGTAACAGTAAGCAGTGGAGAGGTGGGAGGAGGGAGGGCAGCCATGGGAAGGAGGGGAGGCTTGGTGGCATAGGTTAGGCTACACTATGAAGGAGAAAGCAAATGGACAACAAGATAAACAGCAGCACATGGACAGTAGCACATGCAGCGTGTGATCAGCCCAGGTCACCCTGCATACCTTGAGTGTGATGTTTACTCACTTACAGAGAAGAAAATGGTTGCTGTAGAAACACTTGGCAAACTTTTAATGAAGGCATGAACTTCGATATTATTGCCCACACAATGCACGTGCCGTGGCCGTAAGCACACAAAAACTATCATTGTTTGAGACAATAGGCACCCCCTACTGGGCCCTTCAACCTTGTGTCGAGCTAAAACTAAAGAACAGCCCGGTTATTTGTTGTAGCATGATTGAATCTTACAAAAGGCTGCAACCTGTTGGTACGCCACAGAGAGGTAAATTGCTAACCTACAAAGAAGCAATGGCTCTTCTTCAATGCCTTCATTATGGTTGTGTATTAATTAGACTAGACTATTTTTCTTATTCGTAACATTAATTTACTAACTTTTAGGGCCTGTCAAAAATCTCGAGTGCTTTTTAATAGGCCTATGATAGATCCATGGCCTATGTAAGCTTTCGCTAAAGCATCCTTCTGAAAATAAAACAAGCTCTTTCCAGTCTATTTTGAACCACGTGGTCAGTCTCTCAAGTAGGCCTACGTCCTTCTAAGTTCTAAGGTAAGGAGTTATTTTAACAATACAGTTTTTTGTTGTTTTTCGAGTAGGCCCAAGTGTAGGCTATGCAAACTTAAGAAAGGAAAAAAATCACAAGTATCAAACATTTATTGATCAGGTTTTAGGAATGCGGCGTGGAGGAAAGTTTACGTGTCCGGCTGAAACACCTGGACCCCACCGTTGTTAAAGATCTTAACTCGTCTCCTCCGCAGGACCCGTGTGCCCCTGGATGTACCAGGCCGTGTCAGGGCTGGTGCGTCCCCCCTGATGCTCAGAGGCGTCACCGCCCCCTCCTCCCCCTCGCCACGGTAACCGTGGTGACGGAGGAACGGATCCAGAGTTGCTAAGCGATGGGTGAGCTCCGTGATGCGCCGATGCAGCAGCGACACTTCCCTGAACAGATCGTTGACAGACTCGGACAGAGGGCGCACCCTGCAGGACAAACCAGATCACTGCAGTGTTTAGTGTTGCATGTGTGAGTGCAAAACATTTTCACTTTCCTAAATACTTCATACCATACCTATTTATTTCTTTGTGTATTTATTTATTTATTTATTTATTTATTTATTTATTTATTTATTTATTTATTTATTTATTTATTTATTTATTTATTTATTAACATTAGACACAGACCTGTAGACTACATAAAATGCAGTAAATTTTCAGATCAAGTTATGTTGCCTATTGTTTTTGTACAATTGCTAATATTGGGAGTTTAAGTTGCCTATTATACAAACTTCAAATTACAAATTCAAGACATTTTATGTGATAGCTTGTGATTCTGAAGAGTAATGTAGTCCCATTCCATTGAGGGACTTAACCTACTGGTAAAAATAACATGAAGAAAGTGAAAGCGAATGTAATGTTTACAACCAAGCTAATAACTAGTTGTATACAATATGAAACAAATATAGCCTAGTTGTATACAATAGAATACAAATAGCTAGTTATATACAATACATTATAAATAACTACTGTAATTTCTGCCCTATTGAGCGCACCTGAATATAAGCCGCACCCTCTAGATTTAAATAAGAAAAATGATAAAGTACATATATAGGCTGCACTTGTTAATAGTAAGTCTATGAGAATCTAATTTTGCTGCATTGCCTTATAAGCCGCATAGTTCAAAGCTTGTGAAAAAGTAGCGTCTTATAATCCAGAAATTACGGTAGTTGTACACAATACACAATATTAGATAAAAAGTTTTTGGTGGCCTTAGAGTTATAGCTAAATGCAAAAACAATTTTAACGTTTTTAGTCTAACGTTAACAGCATTTGTAATACCAACTAAGCTCAGTGTACTATTACATTTAATTCCTTGTCTTGATGTACCTGGAGTAGTCTGGCAGCAATGTACTTGGCTGAGAGTGCAGTAAAGTTTTAATCTCATTAAAGATGCGTTTCCCCCATGCATCTAGCACTCTGGTCACACTGCGCACTGTAGCCACGTTGACATGGTCAGCTGTAAGCACAAATATAGCACCATCAGGATCTAATTTTAAAACAACAGAAATTCTTGGTCAACATCATAGACTTGCAAATTAGAAAAGTATGTTGTTATGAGTGTGACCTGATTAGGATCCAGATCTCTTGACGTCATTTAAGTGCTTCATGCCGTTATCATCACTATAAATTATTCCTTCAAATCCACAGCTTCAAACATTTTGTCACTGGCAGATTTACATGCCCCACGTCTTCACACAGCTCAGATCAAACACAAACTCCTGGTGATTTACCTCCCTCTCTGTAGTTCCAGTACCCATAATCCAGTTCATTCTCCTCCACACCTGAACGGGCCCCTGTTGCCATGGCAACCAACATCAGCAACAATAACAGTATGGTTGGGGGCATGGCAATTTTCAGACGCTCCTCCCTTAAGAAGAAGCAAAACATACTTGTTTTTAAAAATGTGTGCACATAAGAATTGTCTTAGCATTTAAATGTGTAAATTGACGTACTATGCTTCAACCTATATTGCCATAGTAATATAGGTTGAAGCAGCCTGTATTACTATGGCAATAATATAGGCTGCTTCAACTTTTTACTGTTTTTGTGATGAGTGGAGTTGGGTGTTGAAGTAGACCTAGACTATTTTTGAAGAAGTGAACTATTTAGTCTTCAACTTACAGCCTACTGTTACAATTTGGATCAGCACTGCTCAACCACAAACAGGACATATTTTTAAAAATATTTATATTTTTTCTATTAGCCTTGATAGGTAGTTTGCAAATTCGCAAAAGAGCAGGACTAAATGACTAGTTAAAAACAACATGGTGAGTCAGTAGAGATGTCTTGTTAATATTTTGAGGATGTAAATTTGAAGTTTCCTAAAAGGTGCAGCACAAATTACTGCAAACCTTTTGTAGCTAAAAAGATCATTTGCACCAAACAGTTGGCATAAACAAACCTATTCTGGGACACTAACACTATAATTGAACCAATTTCCCTTTTCTGTCCTCAAAAAGAACGGTGTGAAAGCACAGCCATTACTGAAAAGCGCAAACGAACACTCACTATCTGAAGGATGAGGCTGCTTCAAATCTCAGTGGGAAATCCTCAGCCGATATGGTTTTGAAGCCCAAACACTGGAGTTGCTGCACGTTATTATTCCCTTCAACTCTTGATTGCTGCTTGTAAAATAGTCATGTTTTGGAAAGAAAAAAAAAAAAAAAAAAAAGAACTTCAGTAGGACCAGTGCTGTGAGTTGGTCAGCATGGAAGTTCGTATGTCAAATTTTGTGAGCTGAAACTCTCTTTTTCTTCTGCCAGATGTGGGGCACGCCTCTTGACGATTGACTGTGGATCATCCCCTCACTCCGGGACGCAGGTATGAAGGGCCAATGACTGTGATTCATTCAGGAGATCTTTCAAAGTTTAAATATAAAATGATAGGATGGAACACTGAAGTCATTACATGTTATACAAATAGTCATTGTAACCTGTTTTTCTATTGTGTTTGTTGTAATTGCATAATACATATTGTGATTAGACTGTGAGACGTGGAATCGATTATGTCTGGCATGCAGATGTTTTTCCCTCTGTGTCTTTTTCTGCAGTTGAGATCAGTGTTGGCCACCAATGAACAAATAGGAAAGTCATGCACAATGGAGAGAGAGACTGAGAAAAAAATAGAAAGACAAAAGTGCTTTAACGTCTGCTTTTGAGAGAAAGAGAGCGACAGAGACAAGGAAAAGAAGAGAGAGAGAGAGAGAGAGAGAGAGAGAGAGAGAGAGAGAGAGAGAAAGTAGGTTCACAGCTGGATCACATTAACATTAGATAGCCATAGTCGTCTTCACAAGGATTCTTCACTTTCTCTTACATCAGTTCTAGGTTAAGGTGGAACTGAAAAGTGCCTAAACCATGTGTTTGTGTGATTAGTTTGTCTCTATACTACCCCTCTGTGGAGAAAACAGAACATAGTTTTATGCAGTCAAAGCTGAAAGAGCTTGTCAGTACCATAAAGATAGAATGTGACAACATAATCATTTCTACTGAGCAGTGAAACGCTCTCAACTTTATCTTAAAGGTGAAGTTACCAAGCAGTTCAACAATTTAATTTCTAAACTTGACGTTTAGATTTGTTGTGTAATTTTACACTTAATCCTTTTATTTATAATACTGTTTAGAAAGTCAGTTATTTTTCAACTTTTTAACTGCGCGTGCTAACCCTAAATGTAATGCTTGGCCAAGACGTGGGCCTGGCTTTTGTTTAACAAAACATTTTGAGGAAGTCTGAGTGCCTCAAAGAGGAAACTCCATATTACAGATAACTACAAAGCTTTTTATCTGCCATAACGTGAAAGCTATGGGCCATGTCACAAAAGGCGATAGATTTGGCTGTTTTGTCTTTTTAACATGGACAATATTTTTACTTTCTTCTACAAGTGGACATGAACTAGGTAAGATAACACCTACTAGGGTCGAGTGATGTTCATACATTTACATACGATTGTGGTCTTGTTACAGGTCTAAGCCTTCGAAAGCGTGTATTTGTGGCTCTGAAAGGAGAAAATCTAAGCATTACATATCAACTGAACAAACCTCCGAATCTAGCCGAGGACACCCTGACTTGTTTTGATCCCCATAACAAATCTATCTATCGTTTTGTAATCTCAGCAACAGCAGAGAATGAAACTAGTGACAAAATAGTTCTTGAAAACATGACTGTTTCTGGGAAGTATTTTTGTCAGTATAAAAATGTCAAGGCCTTTTGGTTTCTAAGGATCAGAGGTAAGTACAATTCAAAAAAGGTTTTTGGTCACCTGAAACTCAACCTGAAAAACATGATGTCATAATTTATTATCATGTTTCACACTTTTTGAAAATCTCATTGCATTATAATTATACATCATGTAGTTAATGTTATTTCAAACCGTGGCACCTTTTGTGATTGAACAACATAAAAAAAAGTTTTGTGCTGCCAATTCAATCCATTCAATAATGACAAGCTTGTTTTATGTTGACTTTCTTTTTAATGTTAACAAGTTCTACCATGTGGGCTACTTTTTGAACTTATTCTTATTTATTCAGTATAAAATGCTACAATGGAGTTTCCAGGCTCAATACATACATTATTGTTTTATAGATCATGGTTATAAGGAGGCGTGGAACTTCACCGAGATCATTGTAGTGTCTGTTATCACTTGTTTGCTGCTGGTCTTCAGTGTGGGAGGAACCGTTTATGTATTCAGAGGAAATTGGGTAAAACTGACATAACCATTGAATGATGAAATCTGACTGTGAGATTTACAAATTTACAAATACTGGAGCATTGTTCTAAATCACCTCCAAAATGTTTTAAAGAAATGTTGCACAATTCAAAATAAGGAAAGACTTGAAAGTCAAAAAGAGGATGGGGGCACTGCAAATGCTGAACCAGTTCAATCTACGTCTTTCTATGCTGTAAGAAAGTTCAGGATATATGTGTATGCCAAAAATTTCATATTAATAATTTCGGAAACTCTCAGAGCCTCAAGGCTCGTCCAAGGTCTGTTTATGATGTATTGGACCACCCCACTACTGCTTCTGTTGATGGAAAGAGAGACAAAATCAAAGCCAAAACAACGAATAAAAATGAACTTCAAAATACAGTAAGTGACAATCATTGTAATCTATAAAATGGAGCATCCGAACATGTTATAATGTGTTCTAATTACAGGTGCATGGCATTCTGCAAAAGCAAGCCGAAGAAACATCTACTGTGTCTATGAGAACTTTTGAAAGTTGATTTAATTTGTTGTCTGACCCGATATTTATACATGCTAATAGTGAATACGCACATATATACGCATAAACCTCTATTATAAGATAGCATAAGATGAAAGTCTTCTTTTTTTATTTTTTATGTTATGTTTAATATGCTCAATATTAACCAATGGCAACGCACCACTGTCTGCTGACTGACCAATGAAATCGCTGTTAACAAAATTACTTCCGGCTTTAGTTTATTTTCATGTAATCATGGCTGCGGAAGGCGATTTTCTTACAAGATATCGTGCTGTATCACTGAAACTAAAAAAGTAAGACATTTATTTTCCCGCATAGTCTTTGTAACAGCATTAAAAACAATACTAGGTTAGTTATATGCTATAAGTTATCTTAACGCTGGAGGTTTTAATTGCGGCTAGTTAGCTTAGCTTTTGGAAATGCAGACTCGGGGCTAACAACACTGTCCTTTTTACATTGTGCAGCTGACTTGCTTTTATGTCATTCATAGTTTCTTAGCTAACGATTAAATGCAATCCGTATTTTTTCACTAGCATTAATTCCGAACCCTAATCTTTTTTTAGGAATTTGATCTCGGTTAATGTAGCGTTAACACATAAAAATACAGTTAACTTTAGTTAGAGTTTAACTAGCTAATTTTCTGTAACTTAACGTTGGATGTTAACTAGTAAGTTAGCCAAGGGTTTCATATAACAAAGCAGTAAGTCACGTCTTTGTTTTGTGGGGGCATTTATCGCTCTACTGTCCTGGAGTAGGACCTCGTTTTTTTCAATATGACGCTAAATATAACTACTTTTATAAAGAACGTTTCTTAGCAATCACGCAGGGATGTTTTCCTTATTGCTTTACGGGACAAATATGATGCAGTATTTGTATTACTCTCATCTTTCAAACCTGCTCCTGATTAGTTAATCGCTCATGATAGCCATGTACTTCCCACATCATAAATTAATTGAAAGCTCCAGCTAATAACTACCAAAGAAATTATATAACGTTAGAGGAACTGGTATGAATGTTAGAACAAGAATTTGAATACAAGTTTAACTTTGATAACAGCTGTCATTTAATGGTATCATTATTTAATAACATGAATAAATACTGCTGATTTTACATCAAAGTACACCTGCAAATGCTAGAGCGCATTATAAATCAGTAAGATATTTCAATGTGAAAGTGTGTTCAGTGTATTTTAAAGGGAATAGATGTATATATAAAGTCAAGTTGTATATATAGTGTAATGTATTTTTGCATTTGCAGACGTTTTCTTCGGAAACCAAATGTTGCTGAAGCAAGTGAGCAGTTTGGTAAGCATCTTCTCTTCTAAGCTACACAATATTGCAGTGTTTTAAAGGGGTCCTATTGTGTTTTTTTTATATTTAGTAAGAATTTAGAACATATGCAGATCAGTAAATTACCTTTTGTTCATTGTAAAACACAAAGTTGATCTAAAACAACTTAAAAATAGGAACAGCTCTACTAATCTTTTGAAATATAACAAGTAAATACAGACAAGTGGGAGGGGATAGGTGGTAGGTGAGAACAGGGATTTCTGAGCGCCTGAGCTCCAGCTGAAGAACAATACAAGATTACTCCAACATGCACGAATCAATTCAAATATAACTTTGAGTAAACTAATGGTGAATGAAAGCCATCATAACAAGGTTAAAAACTTAGAAAAGTGAATTTGACATAATAGGTCCCCTTTAAGAACATTTTTGATTAGTTTGTTTATCCTGCTTTTCCAAATATCTTGTGTTTTAGGCCAATTGGGGAAGGAGCTGAAGCAGCAAGACTGTTTGCAGTATGCTGCCTTTTGCAACCTGGCCATGGCTCGGTAAAAAATTTACAAAGATAAATACTATTGATTACTTTTTGCACATAATGACTGTGCAGTGTTTGAAATTAGTCCATATTCAATTATTCAATATCTGTCTTATAGAATGTTGTGAGGCAGCACAGCCTGTTGCAGAAAGAACAAATCTTAGAAATGAATAAACACTGTTAATTTGTCATTATAATGTGCTTGTGTGTCTATGGGTACCAGTAACCAATAATCCTCTTGCATATTAGCACAAAAGTTTGGACCTACTGCTCTATTTTGTGAATGTGTTGCCTGCAGATGTGAGCAGACTCTCTTTAATGCACCCGGTGAAGCTCTAGCACTAACAGATGCTGCCCGCCTCTTCCTCACATCTGAGAAGGAGAACAGGGCTATGCAAGTACCAGGTTTTGATGAACACCTCCAGGCTGCACTCTACTGCTGCTGCTTTGCTACTAAGGTGCGCTTCACTTCATCCAGATGTTTGATTTGTGAAAAACGATACTGATGACATGATAAACCATAATCAAGTAAAATACTAAAACACCATGTGACTCTGCAAGTAATAATTTATAATGCGTGAGTTGGTAATATAAAGAGAACTTGCTTGGTTTGTGTCTGGAATGATCTCATTTGTGTGATTATGAATTGATGCAGCTGTACAAATGTCTTGCAGGTGTACTTTGAGATGAACCAACCAGTGATGGCCGCCAGTCTGTGTCTTGAAGTTGGCAATGCGCTCAAGGTAAACTTTAAAGAACCAGTCACTGCTCATTTGATTTATATTTTACAAATCTTTTTATCCTCAACTTCTGATCTTTTTTTTTTTCTTAGGAAATGAACAGACCAGGAGAGGCTATTGTTCACTACCAGAGGGCAGTAGATTTTCAGTCCCAAACACCTATTGAGGCTCTGTTGTCAATGGGTGAAATAGCCACTTGTAAAATTCTCACACGTGAGTTTTTTGTCTGTTAAGCTCAAGATTATCATTATCATAAGAGATTAATGTCTAATAAATTTATTTTCTTAGGAGATTATGACGGTGCATTATCAGTGTTCACAGAAATGCAGCTTATATGTCAAGAGCGAGGACTCCAGCTTCCAGGCACGAACACTCCTGTTGGTGAGGCACAAATTACTTGTAGATGCTCAAGTGTATAATAAAACTTAATGTTTTCTTTTTTGTTTCAAAAAATCTAAATTTAATTCATGTTTTAGGGGCTTTTCTGGACATTGTGGCCAAATGTGAGATTTCAAGGGTCTTATTACTTATGTTGCTCGAGGTAAATACATATTTTGGAACTAAAATAGTAAAATGCCCTACCTTTGTGCAGTTTTGAACATCACATCAAATGAATATTAACTCAAGTCAGTTAACATTAATGGCTGTCCTTGATTCTTTCCTTTGTAGCCGCCGCCTCAGAAACTACTCCCTGAACACGCACAAACCCTAGAGCGATATGCATGGGAGTCCTTTGACCCACACAGTCAAGGTGCTTAAAACACATGGCTTATAGTAGTGGTTCTCAAAATGGGATCCTGGGGTGCTTGTGCCATATATTTGTCCAATGTATATATTTTTGAACCCATGGCTCAAAGGACCAAACATCTTTAATAATATACACAATAAGTAAAGATAAAATATAAGCATGACAAAGTTTTTATGAGTATATTCTTTGCCCTTCAGTGAATTTCCTGCCTGAAAATGTCTTCCTGCTCCTCCAGTCAGTTGTGGTGAGTGTCATTCTTTAACATTTTACAGGATTTCCTGATTCTTCTACCTCATCCAGGATGAAGAATGGCAGTTATTATAGCAATACAAGATTTTTTTGTCTTTAACCAGCACAATATTTCTATTTGTTTAAAATATATATGTATTTTTACTAAACTGATATCAGTCATGATTGCTTTTTGCACCCATTTCATCAAAATTGTGTCAGTAAATGAACTGTGTATAAGTAAAAAATGTGCCCTTTTTTGGTTTGTTTTGCAGATGGCTTGTCAGGAAAAAGACACAGAGTCACTTAAGTCTCTTCAAACAGACCTCTGGTGAGTCAACTACATTTGTAATGCAACATTTGTTTTTCTTTTATTTCAACTTTGCATGTTTAAAATGACTTTTGTTCTTTAAAAGGCCGTTTTTGACTGCTGAGCAGAACCACCTCCTCCATCTAGTGGTGCAAGAGCGCATTACACCATCTGGACAAGGCATTTAGACAACTTTGATTTTACAGGCTTCCTTTGAGAACTATTCTTATGTAATGGAAAATTCCTGTTTGTGGCAGGGTCTGTTCTAAGACCTGATGTTTTTGTCATCTTATTATTGAAAGTTTAATGTGTAGTGAGGCTTGAATAGAACAATCATAATTTATATTTTTACGATAGTTCTTTTTGGTTATTATCAAACTATGTTTGATAAATAGAAGCTACATGTTACATTCCACACAAAGTTTTAGTTATTGGTATGTATTTATTTGCATGTTAATTAGAAAAATAAGAGCTTTGTTCATTTCATATTGTATTCATAACTGACATGGCTCAAACTCCTTAATTTACAAAAAAAAAAAAAAAAGTCAATGAAATCACACACCAGCATTGTCCTCCCTGGTTCTATGTTGTTCACTGTAGTTTAACTGTATACATGTGTATAGAAGCCAGCATAGACACAAAAGAACATGTTAATATCACTTGGTACAAAAACAACAATTATGGTTATAATGTACATATGACACCTATAAATGCACTACACTTCAGAAAAGTAAAAAAACAAGACTATAACAACATGCTGCATAATATAAGTAAAGACTCTCCTGATTGTTCAAGTACTGCATTTATGTAGTTGCTACCACACATTAGCTGTTTGGGTACAATGCATCATTACAGTCAACTATTCCTTTTTTTGTTTTATTTACTTTGTGTCTATTTTTTCTTTTTATCCCTAATAGTTTTTTTTTTTTTTACTAAACATGTTACCCTTTCATCGTACAGCTCAACTTCCCTCTAAATAATTGTTAAAGTATAGCTGCAAATGGCTACTCATAAACTTGACAGCCATGTTTTAAACACAAAACAGAACTTGAATTTCTCCATTATACAGTCCCTCCTTTTATTTACTTTTTTTCCGTAGAAGAACGTAGAAGAGGGTTAAAATAAAGGTGCAGACAAAGGAGATCCAGGCCAGCACATGGGAGTGTCCGTATTTACCTTCTGTGTCTGTGATGTGAAACTCAGCCGTGTAGATCGAGACTGCTATCAGTATGCACAGGCCTGAGGAGACAAGAGAATACTGTCACACACACCCAGGCATCTAAGAAGTCATTATTGTGTTAACTCAAGGCTATAGCTCACCACAGAGGAATATAGAGCACAGACGCCTGGGCTATTATTATGACAAATGACTACTTCACCGTACTCATTTTCTACTGATATCTACTTATGACAATGGTGCTCTCTGTAACTGCACATGTGCCAGCTAAGCACTGTAAATAATTGTTTTACTTTGCAGCACTGTGACAGCAGCGTCCCATGAAAACACATGTCTGTCTTGTTTTAAAAGCCTCACATAATGTCCAGTATTCTAAAACATGATTCTTAATTTCAGGTTTACATTTCTTGAGCTTGTTTGTAGGCTTTTAAATGGCATTGTGGATTAGATCTTATTTCACTTGTATTGGCTTATCGATGTAGATTTGGAAACGACAAGTCAAACTACATTTTGTTCCGGTAGATGCCCTAGATTACTTACAAGAGATTGCCTGCAGAATGCCAGTGAAGGTGAACCTGTGGTTATTGGGAAGAGTGAAGAGCTGACCAAAAAACACAAACAAAGCCAGGATGGCAAAGATGCAGGCAAGAATCGATGTGGCTTGAACAGTCTGGAGATACTCTGCAAAAGAAAAGTATACCAGAACTATTTAGCAACTCTGATTATATCAGTACCGCATACATCAGTGCCTGGTGTCAAAAATCTATCATCAAAAAACAATGTTCAAATATTTGTAATCGTTTACCTTCTGGGTAGTTTTTTAGGTCGGTGTAGTGCCAGACTGAGTTGCTTATTTCCCAACGGCCCCACAGGTCAGTTGAAAATTTTTCAGAGACCCACCAGGCCTGCACACATTATTGCTGATGTATTACTGTAGCACATGAGGCATGTAGACTTACAGTAAATGTAGTTTATATATGGAATTTATTACAGTGTCTTTGCTATGACACATTAACACTATAGCCTATTATGTGTACTGCACAGCTTAAATGAGGTGAGCATAGGTTTGACAAATAGTATTTTGAATACAACCAAGATTCCCTTTAGGGCCAATAAAAAACCTAGAACCCGGGCATTATTACTGTTTGAGGCGTCTTTGAAGATAAGGGTTGAAGACTCACATTATCAATGGTGGCCACCAGCAGCATGATGATGGTGGTTATGTGCAGGACGACAATTCCAATCAGCGCCAACATTTTGGCTTTGTGAAACTGATAAGGGAAGATACACATAATTTAGTTTTTAGATAAGCTCTGTTCTCAAGACTTTGCAACACGCGCGCACACGCACTCACAGGTGTATATCCTAAATAATTGTCCAAAAACGAGGGCATGCAAAGAGGGGGGTCTCCACAAGCCCCAACTCGCCCGAGTATAGACATTTAAGACTTCAAACCAGCGCTTTCCTGGCTTCACAACTAATAGCATACTAGCATGTCTATAACTCCAGTCCAAAGTAGAAGTAAATGGCTTTTAAAGAACCTACAAAATGTTTCCGTGACTTTTTCTTTTATGGATCGGGACTATTTCCGTCGACAAGAAAGACGCGTTTGTTTGGAAGGTGTTAGGGGTTCACCCAGGCCAAAGCCTTCACCAAATAACAACTTTGGAAAAAAGCGCGAGAATACAAGCATGTAGGCTGTGTAAATCTTTAAATAAGTATTTTTTGATCACATTACGGATACCACAAACCAACATTCTGCCGACACTTCACTAGCAACCAAACTACGTCTTTTCAAACTTTGTTGCATTCAGCCACATCCAAAACGCCTCTCTCAAACGATGTTGTAATTTGACACTATTTCACGACTCCTCTGTAAAACGCGAGAACTACACACAGTGGTCATGTCTAACCTGCACCAAGCAATGCAAAGTCGTTCAAATTGGGAAGAGATAAAACGTTACCTGAAAGCGCTTTTACGCACGAGCCGTAAGTTCCCTGAGAGTGTGAAACACGTAGACCCACCCAACATTGAAATCACAACTCACACATCATTCTGTTTTCCCTCTCCATCGCCTCTTTGCCCCTCACAAGGCCCCACCCATAAACTTAAAAAAAATCTAATAAAATGCCCGAAAGGTAAACGGCTCCACGTTCACGTTTGCGATTACGCACCGTTTGTAGACGTAATAAAGACACAACAATGCTTTGGATGATGTTAACAGACGCGCTGAAGCCTTTTGTTGACACAGATGGTTTTTTTTTTTTCCCTCCATCACTAAAGTTTTGTCCCTGAGGCGGCGGCACTTAGCAGATTCTCTCCTTTGTGCGCAAATACAGCAAGTGGCTTCTTTTTGTTGTTGTAAAAGATTTTTGCATTTTGCAAAACTATTGCCAAAATTACTATTATTATTATTATTTATTATTTTTTTTTTTTTACAAATAATAATATAGGCTATAGTTTTTGCCAGAGGTTGGAGATGTATGTATGTATGTATGTATGTATGTACTTGTTTTTCTATCTTAGTGAGGACCGTGTTGAGTTTTTAACCAACAGAGTGAGGACATTTTGGCCGGTCCTCACTTTGCGAAGGGCCTGTTTTGGCCTGTTTGAGGGTCAAGATGAGGTTTTAGAGTTAGGGTTAGAATTGGGTTAAGGTTAGGATTAGGGCTAGGGTTAGGGCTAGGGGGTTAGTTTGGATGGTTAGGGTTAGGGTAAGGGGCTGGGTAATACATTATGCCTATGAAAGTCCTCACTAAGATAGAAAAACAAGTATGTATGTATGTATGTATGTATGTGTATACATGTATGTATGTATATGTTCTTGTTTTTGCATCTTTGTGAGAACCGTTTTGAGTTTTTAACCAACAGAGTGAGGACATTTTGGCCGGTCCTCACTTTGCAAAGGGTCAAGATGTGGTTTTAGAGTTAGGGTTAGAATTGGGTTAAGGTTAGGATTAGGGTTAGGGGCTTAGTTTGGATGGTTAAGGTTAGGGTAAGGGGCTGGGTAATACATTATACATGTACAGTATGTATGCATACATGTATGTGTATGTATGTATTGATTGATTGATTGCACTAATGATGAAATAGAATAATGTATTTTCTTTAATTATTAAATGTATTAAGGTGGGGTAGCTAACTTTTTTAGTTGTAAATTACTCAACTTTGTGCTTTCCACTAAAAAGTATATAGTAAATGCAGCACATTGTGGAAAAAATGAGACCTCTGAGTACTGTCTGAACTGAATAATAAAGAATTTTAGTTCTAATTAGGAGCTGAATGCTGCGCTCTGATTGGCTGAACTTGGGCGGTCACTCCAGTTTCACTTTGTTGTTTGTAAAAAGAGGTTTATAAGCCATAAATGCAACCACAATGAATACATGTTGATATTAACCATGTGTTCAAGGATTTAAGAGAGAAAGTTGTCAAATTTAAAACCTAAATCGTGTTTGCATTGTGAAAATCAGCTACCCCACCTTTAATGAATTTATTTATTTACTATTATTACTGTTGTTGTTGTTGTTGTTGTTGTTGTTGTTGGGTAATGACCCACTGACTTGGACTTACTTGTGACTTGCACATGGACTATGTGACTTACTCTTGGTTTTGATGTGTTTAGAATGTTCCACTGTAAGGCATTAAAATAATATAAATTTGGTTAGCTAAAAGTGTTCCTGTTGGCTTGTCTCTTTAGAGATTTATGAGTTGTGGTTATGCAAATGACAACATGCAGTGCATCATTATTAAGCTGTTGCACCCATCAAGCTTTGGAGTTTTGGGAGCGTGGCTTGTTCCGAGCAGGATACATTGTGTGTGTTCAGCTATTCTATAGGCTACTGCTCTCTTATGTATGTTGACGATAAGAAATCAAAATTACTCGATTCCAGCTTTGGAGAACCATTTCCCTTCCGCCACAATCACAGTATTCGATTCATACAAAAAAAGTGATTTAATGGTTTATTTCTTTAGGTTTTGTCTTTCACAGTTGAAGTGCGCCTTTGATGAAAATTACCTGTCTCTTATTTTTAAGTGGGACAACGTATACAATTAATTGTTGTTCAAATAGATCTACTTGTATAGTTCACATGACTATGTATCTTAGCATGATCACTTTTGCAACTAAAGCAGGGGTCTCCAACCGTTGCTCGGGAGCTACCAGTAGCTCACCACCACCTTCCAAGTAGCTGACCAAAGGATTTTAGAATCATTCAAATTCTGCTTTATTACTTAAATTGTATTTATTGCATGGCTATTTCTACTGTAAATGTAACTTTGGAAGCCCAATTGTACCCACTCCTGAATAGATATTGGCAAAATTTTCATATAGGCCTTTTAACTATGCAACAGTAAATTTACATTTTTGATTAAAAAAATTGCAAAAAAAATAGTACAAATACAAGGACAAGGCAACAATTCTCGTTTCTGTTTTTGCCTAACACCTTTTCAGATTATGAATAAAACTTGTACAGTTTAAAAGAGTCATGGAGCTCATTTCCAATATAAAAACAAGTACATTAAAATCTACATTATTTGTATTATTATTAAGCTTTATTTCGAACTCCTGGTAGATTTTTGGGCATTTTGGATTCAATCTCTGCTCTGTAATGTATATATAAAGGTAGATTACAGAACCACATTGTATGTCATATAGTTTACTTTAATAAAGTATAGTATAGTAGTGTACTTAGTGTTGTAGTCATTCATCCATCCATTTTCTTCCGCTTCATCTGGAGTCGGGTCATGGAGGCAGCAGTCTGAACAGAGAGGCCGATATCTTCCTTTCCACACACACTTATTTTATCTCTTCCGGGGGAATCCCGAGGTGTTCCCAGGCCAATCGAGTGAGAAGACCCCAGAATGTCCTGGGTCTTCCCCATGGTCTCCTACCGGTGAGACATGCCTGAAACTCCTCTCCAGGGAGGCGTCTAGGAGGCAACCGAAACAGATGCTCGAACCACCTCAGCTGGTTCCTCGACGTGGAGAAAGAGCGACTCTACTCTGAGTTCCTCCCGTGTTACTGAGCTCCAGGGCCGCTGATCTTGGGTACCATTTTGGTACCCAAGATTTCAAAAAGGTGCCCCACACACACTCACACACACAAGCTAAAAAAAAAAATTCCAACTTCTAACTGGCCCCCCACACACAGACACACACTACTAACCCTGGAAATGTATCTATTTTTTAAAGACACAGGGTCTGAGAGTCTCCTTACAGCGGTATCTTACAACAAGATACCGAGATACTTGAACTCCTCCACTTGGGGCAAGGACTTTCCACCCACCTGGAGAGGGCAAGGCACCTTTTTCCGGTCTAAGGCGGAGGGACGCGATCCTCTCGTCCACTGGGGTGTACTCCATCACATGGCGACTGAGCACAAGCTCGCCACCTCATTGACGTGACAGTCCTTGTGTTGTAGTCAAGACACTAATTGAGACCAAAACTTTACCGAGACCACAGAGTTCCAAGACCAAGACAAGATAAGACCACTGAGAGTCAAGAACAAGACTTTTATAGATCAAGACCGAGACCAAGACGAGACCAAGACCACTGCCCATCAAGACCAAAATCAAGACCATCTATGTACTTTTTGTACAATTATCAATGTCTACATGATCTTATTGTGCAGTGCTTATTACAAACTGTGCTTGGCACATGTCACTGTGCTCCTCGGGCAAGTTAGGGAGCATAGTGGTAATGAAATGTGGTCTCTGTGTCCGAAACAAGACAGAGTCCGAGGCCGAGTCCAAAATAAGACAAAGACAAAACCGAGTCCAAATATGCTTGTCTTGAGACAAAACTAAGTCCTTAAAAAGTGGTCTCAAGACCGATCTAGGTTAAGGTTAGGTTAAGGTACACTTTATTGTCCCCGTAGGGAAATTTGTCCTCTGCATTTGACCCATCCTTCAATGCCTCTGGAGCATCTCCTCAGGAGCAGTGATCGCCACAGTGCAGCGCTCGGGGACCCATCTCCAGATGTTCTTGCTAGGCTTGGTCAGGACTACCGTAGCTGGAGGATATTACCCTAACATGCATGTTATTGGTTGGTGGGGGAAACCGGAGTGCCCGGAGAAGACCCACCCAGACACGGGGAGAAACATGCAAACTCCACACAGAAAGGCCCGGCCCGTGCGGGAATCGAACCCGCGACCTTCTTGCTGTGCAAGGCAAGAGCGCTATCCGCCCAGCCACCGTGCCGTCTGCTAAACTAAATGGTAAAAACACAATATGTCAACATCCTGTTCTCTGCATGTGCTGTAGAAGTTACAATTGCCATTGTCATTAATCAACCTGATATTCTTATACTGCCTAGCATCCATACAGCTCCTCAATGAATGCTGTAAGGTGTATATTCATGTGGCAGTAGGAGCATAGTAGATAAACCGCTCAGGGCCAGTCAACTTGCCTCCTTGAGATCTTTGTCAATTGGTCCAGCAGTTATTAGAAATGACAGTCCCAAGGTCCATTGCTGAAACCCAATATTTCCTTTTGTGTGACTAAATTGCAACCAAAGTTCACTCGGCTGAACAGTAATAGAGCTATTAGAGAAAACTCGGCAGTAATTCAGATATGGAATCCATTGTGAAGACATATTTATGCCAGAGGGGAAGAAGGAGTGCAGGCTGTACATGTGAATAGTGGATTGATTTCTTTACAGATGACCCTGGCTGGCTGGTTGGTCATGTCTCACAGTGAATGGTGAGTGGGTGAAAACTCCTTCCTCTCTCACAGCTCTGCAGGACACACATCCAACATCCTCTGCACTGAGACAGCTCTGCCAATACAGGCAGCAGGCCTTTAATGTGAGCAGTTTGATTAATCAATCCTATTTAGTTTCAGATGAATATAGAGAGTCCAGTAGTCTGTAGGAAAATAACTTGATATGTCATTCATGGAAGCAATGTGAAGGTTGTTTTAATTGCAATCTAAAAAATTACCTACTTTCATACCAACTTTTTTTTCCCAAAATTTAAAATTCTAACCCCAATGTTGTACAACCTATCAAACCAAAATAAAGATTTTTTTTTATTAGAAGTATTACATGGGTGTAAAATACGCTTGTTTGCTTAGAGCCCAGTGGAGATATAGGGCCATCAAAAAGCCTGCAATGTGCATTTGTGTTGAGATTTAAATTAAAATAATAAAATACTAAAATACTTAATAGAATCTCTTCATTGAAATTCAGACAGTGCATCAGTCATTTCCATCTTGAATTATTCAAGAGAATCTCAAAGTGATTCCAAAATCTGCAGGAAGTTGACCATGTGATCGGGCTGCAGCTGTTGGAACAAGGGCTTTGTGTAATTTATAAAGTGCTTAAACCATGAATTCAGACTGTTGTCCTCATATTTGTAACGAAAAGGGAGCCCAAGAGTCAAGCAAGCTTTTTTATTTATTTATTTATTTATTTATTTATTTATTTATTTATTTATTTATTTATTTATTTATTTATTTATTTATTATTCATTTATTTGTATTAATACTTTTCATTTCTTTATTTTTTCATTGTAGTATTCATATTATTATTTTTAATTAAAAAAAGATATAGCCAAGTGTGCTTTGACTGGGTAAGACTTTTCCTTTCCGGAAATACACCTTTTTTTTTCCCCATCAACAATTTTTACACGTTTTTTGTTTGTTTGTTTGTTTGTTTGTTTTTTTTATCTCAACGTAAAAAAAATATGAATAATGACTAGGCCTACTTGTCACTACTGGCAACTAGGCTACTGAGTGTGCGTTTTAATTGGTCCGCGTCTTAATTGAACGTGTCATCGCAGGTGCCGCCTTGCGAGCTCGTGAACCATCGTTGTCCTCGTCCCGGAATGTCTGGCAAAAGGAAACGAGACATTGCTTTTTTTGTTGCCTCTATTTACATCTTGACATATTACTCCGCTGGCTCGGTGAGTTTGGAAAAGTTAGTTGATGATTCTGGTACAGAAAAAGTTCAGGACTCGACCGCGCCCAAGTGGATTCCCTTTGATCTTCCCAGTAAAGCCTCTACTGAGCAAACACACAAAAGTGGGGGGGTTAATTTAAACAATCACGGGTTTGAATTAAGCGATCTCGACAAAGAAGCTCTTAAGCGTCATTTTGAGGAAATTGGAATTCAGTTAAAAAGCCTATCATGGACTTCAGGTAACGTGAGCAAGCACCAAAGTTCTCCCACCTACAAGTCTGCCAAAGGATATCAGTCTGACTACGCAGGTAAACCACAGGCGATTATGCATAGGCTTCTGACAGCTTTCCTAATTTACATGTCATAATTTATCTCCTTGAGGTTTTCGTCCTGGCCAAGGAGAAATCTTGGGCGTTTCTGCTGACACCACTCATTTGTCTGAATGGCTGGCAATGAGACCTTTGGTACAATGTGATCAAAATGTCATGACCTTCACTGCCTCTGGAGAAGGATTCACAAACCTGTTTGTGGGCAGGGGTAAGATTCCCTGTTACTGAACCAATCTAAAGTATGTTTGGAGTGGAAAATATTCATAAGTTATGAATCTTTTTGCTTAGTATGTTGATAAATATGATCAATTAAAAGACAAGGAAAAGCTGTAAAGTTACCTACAGCAATGCAGATTTACCATTTATTTGAAATGTACATCCAACCTAATAATAATTTAGCTTTCCTTCAAAACAACTTTCAGACCAATATTCATTATTCTTTTCTGCATATTAATTTATGTCACAGATGGAGGTCCACCTATCTCACTCTTTGATCTCCCCTCCCTCTGTGGTTTCTCTGTGAAGACTTCATGGGGTGATTTGGAGATGACCGTGCCATTTGATGCATGTTACATTATACAAGAGGTATACACAGCTGCACAGCACACAGCACTTTACATTAGGGCTTAAGTGTGCTCATCTCATCCTCCTTGTGCATGCAGGTGATATCGATACATTAGCCTAATGATATTTACACTTCCAAATTATTACATTTTCATGTATGCATATTTAGTCGCCTTATCATGTGTGCTTCAATACTCCTGTAAATCCTGGTAGTGTTGCGTGTTTGTATTGTGCATAGGCTTACATCTTGTTTTGCTATGGTATTTTAAGCCTTTGAAATGACTTGGCTCAAATGTTTCATTGTGCATGGACAAGTCAAACAAAAAAAAAAATCAGTAAATGTATTTAAAAAAAATGAAAAGAGCATTCAATATTTTAAAAATGGTGTAAACCTTTCAGGATGACAACATGGTTCTGCCTCTGGAGTGGTGGGGCAGCCCTCTGAAGCTCTCCTGTCCCATGTGGAGACCAAAACCAGCTCCCACTGTGTTTTGCTCTCCCTATGGCATGGTGGTGCACATAGTAGGTCAGGTGGAGGATCTACCTACATTGGGTTTCAAAGGTATACTGTTTTTTTTAAATATCTCACGTCTTTGCTATTTATGTGTATTAACTCCTAAATTCCACTTATTTGTTTTAGTAAATGGGCGCTGGGGACCGTTGGTGGCTGATGAATGCGCCAGTCTGGTTCACTCCCATTCTGGGCAGTTTCTTTTTTTTATATCTACCACAGCGACCTGTCTTACTGTTGAAGTAAGTATGAAGTAGGGCTGCAAGATTTGGGAAACATTAGTCTTGTGATAGCGTTTCGATTTTTGAAATGGGATTATGTTCAGGGTTCACATTTTAAAGTTGCAGTAACTAAATTCTTTAGTTGTAAATTAGTAAACTTTGTGCTTTCCACTAAAAACTATATGATAAATGTATCACTATGTGAAAAAATTAGATTGCTGTTTGAATTGAATAATAAGAATTTTAGTTTTAATCAGGAGCCGAATGCAGCTTTCTGATTGGCTGAGCTTGGGTGGTCCTCTCCAGTTTCACTTTGATGTTTGTAAAAAGACGTTTTTTTTTTTTTACCCGAACTGCAACTAAAATGAATACAGTACATGTCAATACTAATCATGTGTGGGAGGATTTATGAGAAGAAGTTGTCAGATTTAAAACATAAATTGTGTTTTTAGTGTGAAAATCAGGTACTACACCTTTAAATGTGCTCAAGAGAATTGTTAAAAAATAAAAATAAAAAAGAAGCCTTAGAACCAACAAATAAAGAATCATGTATTTTTAGTCGTTTGTGGAGGTTTGTGATTTCAATTGCAATTTATCTTGCAGCCCTTAAATGAAGATTACATGTTGCAAGTAACAGTTGTAAACCATTTTTTAAACATGCTTTCAGTTTGGAGTACACCTATGGCTTATCATTGACGAGTGGGAATTCACCCTCTCTTGTCCCATGTTCCTGCCTCCCAGCGAATCTTCTTCCCTTTTTTTCCTGAACCTGTCGGACCTGCTCCATCATTTTCTCCTCCTCAGCAGACGCCACAGTTTTTGGACCCCATCTACCTGCACCCTCAGATCTACCCACCTGCACCACAACCACTCCGGAGTCCTATGCCCACTGCAGATGCCCCTCCGGGACCTCAGCCTGATATTTTTGTGCCATACTTCGAAGATTTAATCAAACCTTATGTAGCTCATCCAGCTCCGATAAAGATGCCACCTCCAAAAGAAACTAACTTGAATACAGAACATGATATTTTTATTTTTCGCCCAAATCCTCCTGCTCCTCAAGATCTCTCATACATGTTAAACCCTTACGCACCATACTTCCTGCCTGAGTTTTCTCCCAGACCCACAGTTCCTCACCAGTCACCTAATCTTCAACACTATCTCAATGCTCATTTTTTCCAAAAGCCCCATCATCTTGCACCACCAACACACTCAACTCCACCTCAAATCCCCCATATTTGCCCCCCAAAACTCCTGGGTTTTCAGTTCTCCCAGGTTATTTTCATCACCCATCTTATGCCGGTACTTACAATCCATACCATTTTTACCATCAAACGTCATTTAATTTAGGAACCCAGTCTCCAGCTGTTCCTGACACTTATGATAAACACTGCTCACCTTATGGAGGCCCAGTGTGTTCCTACCACCCCAGTTTATACTATCCATACCATCCTCACCTCCCACAACGTCCTCCCTTGTCCGGCATATATCCTCCAGAGACCGTTCCACAACCTGCTGTAACTCCAGCTTCAAAGGAAGTCCAACATTACTGTCAAGGCAATGGGATTATTGTTCGTTTACCGTTTGCACATTCAGACTCCATACAGGTCAAGGGTGGGTAACATTTATCTTACATGAGCCAAATGCACAACACCGTAAGCATAATAGTTTTGTTTTAATTGCCAGGTGAAACAAACACGTGGCAGTTTATTTCTGAGGCATCTCCATTTTGTCGATACAATCTGCATTCCTCTGATGGAGATGAGATAATCCTTTACACACCTCTACCTGGCTGTCACACACATCTAAAGGTAACTATCATCCCAACGTCTTTATCATTAATCAATTTGCATTTTGTACTGAGCATTTAAGTATTTCAATGGCATGATGACAGTATTGTGAAGTTGCTTTATCACTGCAGCCCAGGGTATACTGTTGAGAGAGATGAGTTTTATGATTTCTATATGGGCCCACAGGATTTTTTTAAACGTAATTAAGCAAAAGTTTAGACCACAAATTGTACATTCATGCATTACTGTTTTTTTTAGCCTGATTCTTCCACTTCATTGTCTCTGCGCTTTTGGGATATGTCTATTGCGCACTTCAGGACTGTGGAAGTGACCTGTCCTAAAGAACCCAACATCACTCCACCTTCATTTCCTTCTCCTTCTTCCAAACCTGAAGTGATCTGCACTCTCCATCACATGACTGTAATATTTCCCTATGGAACCAGCTTGGAGCTCTTTGTTAAGGGTACATTATGCGCATCTAGAGCTGTATGACATGACAAAAATCTATCACACTTTTCTTATATAAAAAACAGGCTTAAGATGAATCTCCTGAACATTTACAATGCAGATTTTAGGTTTTTCCCCTCTAATGTCTGAGTCCTTCTCCAAATCATGTTTTTATTGTCATTAGAGCTTGAAATCTCAGATTTTCAGTCTTGATTTAAAATCCAAATAGTTGCACAGCTCTATATGCATAAATGTGGAGTAGCTAACATATTTCAAATTGAGCTCATTCTTTTTTCTGTTTTAACATGTTTAGATTTTAATGGAAACCAGCTAAATCTGCAGGATTTTTCAAAGGACTGCGGGTATTATGCAAGCCTAGTCAAAGATGCAAAGATCCAGTTGAGCTTACCCTTACATTCGCGTTGTCACATGACATTACAGGCAAGGACCAACTCTGGCTTCACACTGAGAAATAACCTTTTCATATTGTACCTAACACCATACGTATAAACACTGTCTACGTTAAGGGTTCAATGTACGTCATCACCGTAGTGTACAAAACACATGATGGGACAAAGGAGGCTCAATTCTCATGTCCAAGGAGGGCTGTCCCAATCACGAATCATGGTACTTGTATATTTAGTTTAACACACACAAAAGCTTCGTTCTGTGTGCTTGACCTTTGTCGTGCTGTCCCTCAGAGTGCAACCTTCCCACCGAACAACGCCTCCCCTGTGGACCTGGCTCTGTGTCTCAACCACAGTGCCTCTCTATGGGCTGTTGCTTTAGCAAATATCCTCCTGCCTGTTTCTACCCCATGGATGGTGAGCTGCATTTTGTATTCTCGATGGTAAATTTGAACTAAAGTTGATTTGAAAAAGCAAAAAGAAAAGCTATGTATTTAACTAGGTGTGGACTGTGACAACAAAAATGTTGTTTTATTTTATATTTAATTTTTTTGCTCATTCATTTATTGCTAATGACAATATTCAGACCATAATAAGCTAATCCAATAGAAAACTAGTCTTTAACCTTTATTGAGGTTTACTTATTGGACAGAAGTTATTTTTTCCCCCAATAAACAGTATTTAGTTTGTGTTTTTTCTTAAAACTAATACTGTATATTGCCTGACCTCTATTGTGATTTTTCTGTACATTTAGAAATAAATTATGGAATAAGTAGATCAATAATTCAAATTTTGTTCACAAAAATGATGTAAAAAGGTCTATTGACTTCCTGTTCAAAATGGCAGAACTGATAAGCCTCGCCTCTTGCTTGTAAAATTAAACCACATACACAATACTTTTTATTGTTGGAAAGTGTCTACATGACATTTCTGAACCCTACATGTTTTTCTCGCAATCCTAATTTTTAAGTAATTGCAAGTAATTACAGTCAACTGGGCGGGGATAGTGGTAGGTGAAGACAGGGATTTTTGGAGCACTGGAACATCAGCTGCATTTCTTGTCCTCAAACAAGATTTATGCATGTTTGAGGACAATACAAGATTACTCAAACATGCATGAATCAATCCAAATACAATACAACCATGTTACACTGCTGTAACATGGTTAAAAACTCAAAAAGTAGATTTTACACAATAGGTCCCTTTTAAAGATAATTGCTTAAGTCTTTGCTGGAAACACAAGTAATTCAAATTTCAAACAGTGTATTTGTATTCCTCTATAAGTTTGTAATGTTTTGTATTTCTGCAGAGTGCACTGCTGACAGACACTTCGTCTTCTCTGTACCTGCTTCTGTCACGGAGCCACCTTTGTCGCTCTCTTCTCTCGTTGCTGGTGGTAACTCATCCTGCACCCCCCTGATGGTGACGTCTGACTATGCCTTGTTTAAGATTCCAATGAACGCCTGTGGAGCACGTAGGATGGTAAAAACTATAGTTTGTAACTGTAGGCAAAGGTGCTGCTTCTATTATATGGATGTGTTTTGTGTCCTTCTACAGCAAGTAGGAAAAACTCTGATTTATATGTTAGAAGTCAACAACATTGTCAATAGCGTTAGCCTCAACTTTGGTACAATCACAAGAGACTCGCCTGTTAGGTCAGTGCACTGAGGTTTAAAAATTCCTATGAAGTTCAAATTGGAAGAAAATTTATTTGATTACTATACATTTTGTGTGCTAGATTATTGGTGGAGTGCCGCTTTTTGCCAGGCAGTGCACTCACTGTCAGCTACATGGTAAAAACACCAACTTTGGGGCCTGCTGTTCAAACTCAGGGAACTTTTGGAGTTCAACTAAGGATTGCCAAAGGTAAGTCACAATACATGTTTCATACTTTACAATAAACCTAATAAATTCTTCACGTTAGATCCTCAGTACAAAAGCTACTACCCACAATATCACCAGCCCTTGCAGATGTTGTTGGGTAAGCCACTTTATCTGGAGGTGCGGTTGCTGAACTCCCCTGACCCCAGTTTGGTGCTGCTTGTGCACTATTGTGTGGCCTATCCACGCTCTGGCAAAGCTATCTGGGTCTTGCTTTATAATGGGTGAGCTATAATTTCTGTCAGTGAACCAGCCTTATCAGTAGCATGACCATGCTTTGTTTTGACATTTATTGATTCTAATTTGTTTGCTAAAGATGCCCAAATCCACTGGATCCTGATCCTAACCAGATTGTCCGTTCGGATCCGCAAGTGCCAGCTCGTGCTCAAACTCGTCACTTCACAATCAGCACTTTCCAGTTTCTTCCTGATGGAGAATTTAAGGATTCAAACGAAGAGGTAAAAATGTTTCTTATCTCGACAATATTTTAGATTAATAATTGATTTTGTTAAGGATTCATAATTTTGGAACAATATTAATTTTTTGGTTTTGTTTGTTTCCTCGTGTTTTCGCGTTCATCGGCAATTAGTTTTAAAAATCAGCTTCTGTTGATTTAAAACACCTAGGAAAGAAAAAGAAAAGTAGACCTATCAACTAAGTAACAAAATATGTATTTTCAAACATGGTTGTACAGATCTTCAGAGGTAGCTGTTTTTATGCAAAATAAGAAAAAAAATTGTTTGCGGAGGAAATAATGGTACTTCAAAAACGACTGCTTTTGTGATTTGCTAATTGCTTCCATTCAAAATTGGATTTGATTATGATTAACCTTATTCAAGAAAGTAGGTGAACTTTCAAAAAATTGTGAGAGCATTAGAGCTAAGGGCTGAGCAAAAATATACTCATGTTTTTTTGTTGTTTTTTTTTCATATTAATCGATCTTGATCAATTTGTTTTTCAAAAACAAATGAAAAGGCCATTCATGAACATAAACAAAACAAAAACTTGTCTCAGTTATTACATTTTTTGGAACTACGTATATATCAATATTCTGCTTCAAAGTTTGACTTTTGCTCCAAACTATACATTTTTACTGTCAAAAGATTGATTTTTGATCTTTCGATTCAAAACCCACCACCAAATAATTGACGATTGGTTCGATTCGATCTCTACATTTTCCGGTTAATGTTCCAGCCCTAGTAGAGCTGTAATAAATTGTGCTGTTTAACAAACCTGTATAGATTTTTACTGATTTACCAAATGAGAAAATGTCGTTTTAAACTGAATTAATAAATAGTGTATAGAAAGCATAATGTAAATTGATTTTTTATTTTATTTTTTTCCAGATCTATTTTATGTGTTCTACTGAGATTTGCTCACCACGGGACGGCCCCTGTGTAGAAGGATGCTTCGGTCACTGATGGTAAGCAGCAGAGTCCTCTCTTCACACACCACGCTCAAAAATCACATCACCTCTTCAAATTGTCTACTGCGATTTTTGTGGCCGTATTTGAGAGAAGGAAAATAATTTAGTTCAAGTTTTACATTATTAAGATTGATGCATTTTCTGTTTTTCAGCTATATGTTGAAATGATAATGAGCTGGTAAGTTTTGGCACTGCGTATCTGGCGTTGCTAAAGAAATATGAACTAATTGTAAGCATTTTCTTTTCTTTTAGGTCTCCACATTTCACTGACAAAATAAAATATTTGATAAGACTCTGAGGGAGTGTTCATGTTCACAATTTACAGTCTGCCAGAATGAGTTTCTGAAAATATACATTAGCAGCACTTTTTAGGTATGTAGGAAATGAGACTTAAACAAATACTTTATTGGCCTTTGTGGTGTGTGTATGGATCTTTTGAAGCCAGAGTCTAATTAACTCATTTAACTTTGAGACTAAAGGGCAGTATTATAAACACAGGTCTTTATGGTAGAGAGTGGCCTACTGTAAAGCCCTTCTAAAAAGCTGTGCCCCCCCTTATTGTGCCGATGACCATCTTCTTTCATAGTTCATAGATTTACAGGCTTATAACATTCAACTAATGGCAAATATATTTTGTTTATTTATAGCTGGAACAACTTTTGAAAAGTTTTTGACTGCAGTGTAAAAAAACAACGACAAAAAAAATGTAGTGGAGTGCCTCTGAGACCAGGACCCCACTATGGGGATTAATGTAGACAACTAATTTGTAGCGGGCACTTCCCAATTGTAGCCTTTGGCCACTGGGTGTCATCCAAGCAGTAAAAATACAGTGGGAACAGTACCCCGCTCCGCATTTACACCTGGGTTGTGTTAAGACACTGTTTGTTAATAAATCAGTCGTTAAATTGTAGCTGTCGCGTTAAGAGTTCGGCTGGTTTGTGCCTGTGGTCGAGTGTGATCAGCAAGGACAGATTCTGTAGGAAATGCACGCATTATTGTTGGCTATTCTGCGGCAAAATGTCAGTTTGGGCTTTGGGGATCATCCACTCCGAGAGCATGACCGTCTTGGCACAACAAGACCCCCTTAGTACACGCGCACAGTTCCCTCCAATGAAATGTATGGAAGCACTGCGCACACTGCGTTTGTTTGCAGGCTGCGTGGCTGCATGGCTCAGCGTTCAAAGGGAGAGCGGAAGATAGGAGGAGGGGAATGACTACACCAAGAGGGTAGGAGGAGGCAGTGAGGACAATTTCCTTTCTGAAACACGCTACAAGAACACACCGGGAAAACGCAAAGAGGAAAAAATAATAAGGCTCAAGGAAACGGCAGCTTGAGGCAGAACGGCGTCCTTTCTTTACTCAAAGTAGCGGACTATGGGGCCAAACGCCAGCTCTTGACGAGGATCTGCTCTTTATGAACCTCTTCTCTGTGGTACAAGTCTGGCTGATACACAGAGGAAAGGCAAAGGGAAGACATGTTGAGGGACTTTTCATCTTAAGGCTGCGGTAGGATATCATGTTGTGCTCTTATAAAAACGCCCCTTAAGAAAAAAAACAGGGCAGATGGGAATAAGGCGGTAGATTGTGCTCAGGAGCCAATGGTTTGATCGATGTTTGAATAATTAGTTTGTTATGAGCTGGAATAACGTAGGCCTCTGAGGCAACCCGCAGTAAATAAACACGGTCAGCAAACGGGTTTGTAGCTTCACATTGACACTAGCCTTTGTAGATGGCTTTTCCGAAACTGCTGTTTTACATAATAGCATTGCTCGAGTACTAGACTCTTTTTGCGTATCGAGTCGCGTTTTATGGGAGTCTCTTGCTCGTTTTGGGCTTAATTTGAACTCTTTGGGCTGATACTGAGGCCCAGGGAAGATAGCGTCTCTACAAGAGTTGGGAAAAAAATTATCCCTGGACAGTAAACTAAGATCTGTTCCAGTTAGGCTGGAATTGTTGGCCTGTTTTCCGTGTAGATAAAAACCACATACACGATTTCTAAATGTTAATGTCGACCGACGTTGCCTCTATCATGCTGCCGGTGTCCCGAGCTCTCTTGGATCGAGAGAGAGAGCTGGACCCCATGGCAGGTGTGCACCCAAACCCAGGGGGTCCACCAGCGGCTGTTCGGGGCATGAAGCGAGGAGACCCGGAGCCTGACGGACAGACGACGGCTGCTCTGCTGGACACCTCTGGAGCTGAGTGCAAGCGCCCCCGGATGGATGGCACTGGAGGTCTCGGAGATGTTGGCCAGGTCAGTATTTGAACAGGAACACCAAATAATAGTGCTACAAAGTGGTACATGGTTTTCTTTGGTTGTGACAATGTTATAATGCTTTGTGTCTGTGTATAGGCTACATTTCACATCCGCAGCTGTAGCTTACGTTTACATTCTCAAATAACGAGGATGTTGAAATGGTTAGGGGCCTCTAGTCGATCCAAACTAAGGTTCATAAAGGGACATTTTCACCATATGTCCACAGTCTTCAAAGTCTTTAACCTCAGGTGAATGCATAGCCTACCCTAATGCATGAGGCTTCATTATGCAAAAATACTACCACATCTGCACTGTACCCTACTTGTTTTAATACAATTTGTACCAATAGGTGGTATTTGGTAGCCAATATGTATACAAAGATTCGTTCTTAGTTTGTAACAAGTCGTCAATCTCCAACCCACTCATGGTAATTATATTGATTGGCTGGGCTGTTTTCATTAACACTATTGCAGTTGTTGTTTTTTTCTGTGCTTGCTTCAGCAATGCTGTGGTTCATTAAGCTTCCACTGACTCTCCTAGGCAGCCAAGACATTATGGTATATTGTGGAGGATGAGAGGCTCCACTGAAGTACTGAAAGCTATTTCTTTGCTGTTGAAAGTGCCCATAATGGAGGTAGAGTGGCCTATTTGCTCCCGTTTGGAAAACTAAACGAGTGGGGTTTACGTGGTGGGTGCAGTTGGTGTGTGCTGACAGGCAGGCTGGGAGCGTAATGCACTTTTAAACACACGCAGTGGATGAGAGTGTTTGTGTGTCACAGTGAAACCCAGATCAATAGCTTCAGCCTCTAAAATGTATTGAACGTGAGCTGGCTGGACAGTCCGGAAATGAGAGTGGGAGAGAGCCCCCCTCACCCTCCTCACTCACTGGTTTTGCAGCAGGAACAGATTTGCCCTATCACTGGCAGTAAAGAGGCTTTGTTTCCAGCTAATGGATCACATCTCAAACTGGAGGGGGCATTCTATCCACTTGATCTCAGATCCTTATCTAAAGCAGAGGATTTATACAACACTTGTGAAGGCAACAAAAATTAATACAAAATCAAATTTTATTCTGGCTTCAAATGTCCATAAGTTGTTTATGGTGTTGGACGTGTCAAAGATCAAGCTCCAGTAATCATGTGAGGAAGAACTGAAAGGATGACAAATGTTTTCAGCTTTGTAAAATGTCATCATTAATCCTCCATTTAATAAAAGGATTGACATTTTTGAATTCTCCTGCCTCAATATTAATTGTAAAGTATTGGTCCTTATGCCTATTTGTGTTAAAATCTTGCACAGATAGATCAAACAGCAACGAACACTCATTTGGCCTGCTGTAGAAATTTTTAAAATGAAATATACAGTATCTCAGACCAAACCTTGCTTTGTTTTCTTTTTTTTATATTGGCATGGAGCCTGACAGTGAACACACAGCGTTGTGCTAGGAACCACACATGTGCAAGTCCTTAGTCCAAAACACCACCAGCGAGCACCAGACCTCGCCTTCTAAGCCCTCCGACCACTCATTAGTTCCTCCTTCTCATTGCTTCTCAAATATGCGTTCTGCTGACATGACAAAAAGCAAGTCTCTGAACTGTAAATGTATCAATACAGTGGGGTGTGGCAGTAGCGCAGAGTAATCCATTTGAAGCACTCAGTTCAATAATGGGATCTTTCCCACTTGGCCATTGACACTGCTGTTTTTCTCATTAGTGCCTGGGCCGTGATGTCATCGCAGTGCGGGGGTAGAACGTCTCTGTCAAGGCACATCAGCAAAGTTGAGGCAGAGCAGTAAAGCATGTAGAAATGAGCACTGCAGTGGGGCTATGTATGACTGAAGGCTCCGCTAACGCACACAAACTAAGGGAGGCATCCAGCAGTAAAAGAAGTGCGCTTTCAAATCAGATTTTCTCAGCCTTTGCCCAACAGTCCTACCACTGCCTGAAGATTATGCAACTTAAATAACTTGCAGTGCCACAAAGAAATTATGATAACAAACTTGTCAGTTTATCACAAGGGTTGTACTGTCATGGCAAAGTCTCACATTTTCAACCTGAAATGTATAGAAAACTGTCTGCCTCAGTATCTCTGGCATGTTGTTAGCGACCTGTGTTTTGTTGTCACGTTTCGTAAGAATCGGGGCACTCTCTAACCTAATAAGGTCTTGCCTGAGGTGACAGTGAGAGGACAAATGACTGGACAGGGACATTAATGTAGGTGGATCACTACTCTGTATTTTCATCTCAGTTGTGCTGAAAGAGAATGAAAACGTCAGCAAGAAAAATGTAGTTTTGCTGTATGCGGAGAATATTTGAGTCATTTTTGGATGCCTGTTTTTGTGATAAATGATCGGCATGGCTCTGTTGACTGAGTTATGTTCGGCAGAGTGGGCTCAGGACGCGTGGTTCTGCTTTGAAGCCTGCTTAATGCGCTGCTTCTCCAGATCAATTTCACTTAAGTCGTTTGTCTCTCAGGCAGTAGATTTTCTGTCACTATAGTGCACATTAGTATATTAATAATTTAAACTTATTTTTCCTAATTATGCTGTCATAATTTCAGACAAAAGCATTGCTCCGGTTTCATAGATAATTTAAGCATGCTGCTACATAATCATGGCCTCGTTTTAAAAATTGCCTTGCATGTTTTCATTTCAGTCCGATGTGGAGAAGGATCAATGATAATGTAGTCATGTTACCTTGGCCAGTGTGCAGCCACATGTGTGGGTTTACTATGGAAAGTAAAAAGGAAGTGAAGGATGGAGAGGGAAAATAAAGGCGAGTGGCTGCTTGTCTGTTATGAGGCTTAACACATAAGTGGTCTGTGGATGAAATGGCTTCACATCCTCCTGAGTGTGGAGGAGCCTCCTCTGCAGTTTGGACTGTCAGAACAGCCAGTGTTCTTTCTAATCTTTTTTGTCGATGAAAGGCTGTCCCAAGGCATGATAGGAATAGACGCGAGTCTTGTGACCAAATTAGACACAACTCACAGACTCCAAACAATCTAATTTAAGCTTATACCTGCATTTTTTGGAGAGCACAAACAAGATCACTGCAGCACAGCGTTTCTGAATTTATCTCCTCATTAGAAGTGAACAATGGAACAGTTGCAACTACCATGAAGTGACTCATTTGTCTTTGTCATTTCTGACAATACTTTACATTACAAGTTTTAAATACAACTGAATTTTGGCAGCTTACTCAGTAACACTCCCAAGCAGATGAATCAACAATGTAAATGCTTGTTGTTTGCATCCGTACATCTTTTGATTGCGTTTCCCATCCCCTCCCTCTCATCTGCACACCCTCCCCCTCCGCTACCATCTGTTGACTTTGAGTCTTTTTGTTAATTTTCTGATTTCTGATTGCTCAACCTTTTTCCTCTCTTCATTTACCCACCTTCACTTTGCAAAACACCGTTTATAGCTCCAGCAACAATTCTATGTGCTGTTTGTCACTGCTCACAAAAAAGAAATGTAAAAGGTCAAAGTCATCATTAAGTTATTGTTGTGAATAGCTGAAGAATCAAAGCTCAAAGTTTTATTGCAGTGTCAGGGAACCTTTCACAAAGAACTTGTTTAGGTGATCATTTGGGTTCTTTTTGGTGCGTTAGATAACTGAGCCAATGCACACTCCTCTCATTCCTTCAGTTCCTTAAGGAAATTAAACACATGACTCTGCTCATGCATGAGTCATTGTGTTCAGTGCTACTGCTTTTTTCTGTGCAGACATTTTACTGTTACATTTCCAGATGGAACTCACACAAGGCTCTGCACCCCAGATGTTCATTCTGTACCTCCCTTTTCCACGCAGCCCCATTAATTTCCCGTCTGGTTCAGTTTTGTCTTTTTCAAATATTTTTTGTCCTATGCTTTTAAAAGTGTCGCTCCATACTTTAAGGGAAGTACATTTAGTTTGGCCTAGCTGTAAAATCACGTTTATACTTTATTCATGTTATTCAACCCTCTAAGAGGTCATTCATTATTTAGTGCTTCTACCTCTCAAAGCCAGCTCACTAAGTACATTTTTGGCTCAGAGATACACTTGCACATACTGCATTTTTTTCAGTCAAGATGGTACTTCCTTTTCTTATGATCAAATCGCTCACATTTTGGGACCTTGTGCTTAGTTTTTAGTGAAATGGCCCCATGGGGTTCCCAGTGAGATGGCTACAGTATTAATCATGCGAAGTCAAGCTGTGAAGCGCACAGTGCAAAGTGTTCCCCCCGGGGACAGAGCAGACGTGGGACATTGGTTCCAGATGAAAGGAATATGGGAAGGGGGGAGTGTAGAGAAGGGGGAGGAGCCCAGTTGTTTTCTAATCTAGTGTTATAAAGCCAGGGTCGAGCAAATTTGTTTCCTCATATCAAAGTGCATTGTAATTGGTATAAAAAAAGCTTTTTTTTTTTTTTTTTTTTTGATAAACAAAGCTTATGTTTGTCAGCAACTAAATACAGTATTTTAGAGAGTTTTATTTCTGATACCTAGTCGAATGAAAAAAAATCTTCATCCTGTTACTGTACCCTTAATTACTCGCCAGATGTTTGATCTATTGGCCTTAGTTTCACTGAGCAGTGAAAGGAATGTGTGGAGATTTCATCAAGGCTCATGATGCCATTTCATACCAATAGACTTCACGCACCCTGACATCCCCCTGACCCATTTGTGATTTAAGAGCGCCGGTGACACCCGTGATTCCTCCGCATCTTTTCATCTTCTGCTCGCATGATCTCACCCCCTCGCCCCCGCCAACACGTCTTTATCGGCTTATAAAGAAGCTGCTGGCTGGAAAACTCACTTGTAAGATAACGAGAGTGCCGGAGTTAATTTGATTAGCACTGCAGAAGTGTAAAGTTAAATCCAGTAGTCCAAAATAAGTAATGGCTGCAAAGAATCAAGCACTTTTGTAAGTTGTAGCGCTGTAATTGGCACTTGTGTAAAAATGTACTTTTTCTTTTACAGAACAATGACCCTTTGACTTTGGGTTACCATGGATATCCTACTCACAGTCAGGTAAGCACTGTTTTTGCCACAAGCCATGTTCACTGTATTCACACCAGATTTAGTTTTTTTTTTTTATTATCTGGGAGACACTTGAAATACTATTGTTTTATTGGCTCAGTTTAGCTCAACAGACCACAAGGTGGGGGTGTAGATTATAATTTTTCTTGAAGAAACCCTTAGCTATATACCTTATTTAGATCTGCAAAATGTGCCAACAAGATTCCACTTGTGATTGTTAATCCCTACAATCTGTTTTCTTTAGTTTGTATTTAGGTTGATTGTGCTAATAGGCTGCTCTTTTTTGTGTGGGTAATCCTTAGATCATCTGCCGTTCATCCACTCATCCTCTCCTGCTATAACCATAATCCCTTCTTTTGCGACTCCGTGTCAGCGATGCCCAACCACCCCTGGCTGTATATCAGCACACTATCGCATACTCCAACCCCACCCCCCTCTTTTTTTTTTTCTTGCGTTCTTATTGCCTTTGAGCCAATCAGCCACTGTTCATTTCACTGAGAGGAAGATAGTGCTCTCAACCACTTCCTTCCTAATGATAATGTTGGTGGAATAATCATAAAGGCTGCGCATATTTATGTAAAAATGTAAGTCAAGGTTTGCCGCATCACACCATTTGAGAGAGGGGAAAAAAAGACCTGGGAAGACAATACTGGGCAGTGGAGGCTCCCATAGCACAGAGGCGCTAAACTGTCAACAACCGTGTGAGAATGATGTGATCAAAGGAAGAGCCCAGAGAGCAGCGTGGAGCGGATGTGTGAACACGGTACAGACACTTTTCAAACTGAGAAACACTAATAAGTATCTATCTGTCAAATCTCTGCCAAGTGGTTTCTTAATGTTTCCTAATGGTTTTATGCTAGGCTGCGGAGAAAATAGATTTGAGGTTGGCTTAATTGGTGACTGCAGTACATGCGAAGAACCTGTAATCTTATTGCATCTTATTGGATATATATGTATGTGTACACTATATACAGTATATATTATATACAGTACTCGATATACTCTAGATAATAGAAAATTAATAATAAAAATAAAGTAAGTCATTTTGTATACCTTCAAATATACATGACAAGTTTATGTGTATAGCAGAAGTTGTACGATAAGTAATTCAAAGTGCTTTATAAAACAGGAAACGCTTATGTAATTAGTTTGACAAATATTTCACATTTGTCTGAAAATTACGCCTCAAATAATACATTTGAAGACGTAATTAACACATTTATGTTAAACTGACAGAATATCATTCATTATTATCGAGGAGGTACATCAAAAACGTATTGAAAGATTTATATACTTCAATATTGCTCGCCCTATACTGATTCTGGCTATTACAAAATGTATGCTCATTATGTAAGATTGAAATTTTATGAAGTGTGCTTTTAATAATGCTTTACTTAAATAGTAATCCCTATTCTTTAAAATCAAAATGAGACTGCATTGTACGAAATCTACTTATTTCCCAGTGTGTAGCCCTAATCCTTACATTTTTTATATCATATTTTATTTTTTCTCCTTCTGGCTGAAGTTTTTTCTTTTCCTTCAAAATGGCTTTTCGACACATTTGCATTCAGTAATTACCTCTCTGAGTTGCTATTCATGTAATTGTATATATTACAAGTCATTTTCCCCCATTCCTGCGCAGAATGCAAATTACGTTGCCACAAGCCAAATAGATTTGTGGGACGCTGAATATGAATGATAACATTGGAACATGGTGAGGGTGCTGGATCAGACATGAATAAAAAAAATGCTTTAGATACATTTTGTTCTGCAGCTGTTAAGACTTTGTTGCTGCCCCCAATAGGTTGTTGTGAGCGAAGGAGCGTTACATGGGTGCATGTTGCTATTTAAAATCTGTTGTTGTGAATTGTTTTCTCATAAGACGGTCGTCTTTTTGCAAAAGGGCTGATCATCTGTTCAGAAGCACTCAGATTGATTACATAATGGATGTTTTTCTTAAATAAGCAGCGTGTTTATGTAACACAGTAAATGGTGACTTCTCACGCAGTCTCCCAGAAGCGCGGAGCCCCAGTTAACTCACCTACATGAAGAAGGAACTCTAGGATGTAGAGAGAGAGAGACTGCGACACGAGCGAGGCCGAGGGGAGGGGACAGTCTGCAGGTGTGACAGAGCAGTGGGAGGAGTGGAGCTCAGGCAGCACAGAGATGAGCAAGCAGCAAGGGCACAGCCGCACCGTAGCAGCACAGGAGCAACCAGAGCTATTGAGTGGGAGACACCGTAAAGAGAGCGAGTGACAGGGGCCGGAGGAGGAGGGTAGACCAAGTGAGTGAGCAAGCGAGTGAGCGGGGGCAGAGAGAGGGAGATTTTGAATCTGGGAGACAAACAGAAGAGAGCGGAGCTGGTGAGGTGACACAGACTCGACGGGAGAGAGGGAGAGAGAGAGGAGGAGAGCGGAGAGCCCACACTCTGAGTTGTTGCACAGAATACGATGATGGGACTGTACTATCCTTCCGTGTTGTCGGTGAGTGTTAGCGCTCCGCTCTTTCATATTGTCCGTTGTGTGTGTCTGTGTGCGTCACAACTCTCACTGTAAATGAAGCGGCATCAGAGTGCCCAGCGCTGTCACTGAGCATGAAATGTTAATTAACTACTAACAGATGAGGACTCTACTTGACCCCTTTTGTGGAGTGGTCCACTCAGGGCATTTTTGACTACTGTTAGTTGCTGTGAGATACACATTAAGAGAAACTCATGTAATGACTGGAGATGACAAGGCGATACAGGCTAGAGATTGTTTCTGAAAATTAGCCATTGCATTTTGGACATGTTGTTATTGTAGCATCTGCTCCTCTGCTCTGAGCTAGTAGTGCATGCAATGTGAACATTGGCGCTACTGTTGCCAGAAAGAGCAGTGCCATGTATTATGTATGCTTAGAAGAATCTATGTGAACATACAGTGCAGAATGCGTTTTTGGATGTAGCGGGTTGTTGTGTGCAGTCTAGGTCTACCTCATATTCGTTTGAGGCAAAGTGGAAGCCCAAGCAGAGAAGGGGAGGAGGGTTAAGTCAAAAGTCTTTATTGCCCCAGCAGCTGTCTCCGTACATTGCTGAAAGCCTGTGAGTGAAAGAGACAGGTGTCCATAGAACAGTTGTCTCTGTCTTTTGTTTTTTCTTAGTCCCTATCTCTTCCTGCCTTCTGCATCTCTTCTTTTCAGCTCACACCTCCTCACTGTAATTTCTGTGTCACACGTTTCACAAACACACACTGCTTGAGACACAGTGGGCTGCAAAGTTAGTGCATGAAGTGTCATGTTTGTGTCATTAGATTTCATTGGGAGTGAGTCAGGCTCTTTCTGTTGCACCTTGGATTCCTACTCTTTACTGTTTGACCTCTTTTCTCCCTCCTCACTCTCTCCCTGGGGCCCTGACAGCTGTTATCTCATGTTCCTTAAGACCCTGGAAGAAAGCGGGAGGAGAGGGGGTTGGGTCAGAGAATACAGAATGGGAGAGGGAGATTGGAAATTGATTTTAAAGGTGATGGGACACCCTCAGTCAGCTGCCAGGGAAGCCAAGGAAACCCAAATTGTGTGTGGATGAAGTGAGATAAGCAGAGATCAACACAGCAGAGCTGTCTGCAATCAGGCTATATCACAGGTCAGCTGCCGAGAGCTACTTCAGTGTGACGCAATTTCACACAGTACAGCTGACTGTGCACTTACATATGTGCACAGAGGAGCCCACTGCGTCTTCTTTATCCCTACAGCAATGAAGCCTGCGCCACCCTGCTTATTCTGCTTTTATACGTCTGTTCTGAACTGGATACAGTGCAAAGGACAACAAAATATTTTCTCAAGCCCCACCTAAGCATGTGCCCCCAGGCAAGGGAGAGCCTTCTACCTGCTGCAGAACTTTACAAACTGGCACACTTTCATAAATGTATTCAGGCCGGGAGGAGCAACCCCCTTGCACTGCTCCTCCCTTCTTCTGCCTTACAGTCTGTCCTCCCCCTCTGATCATGTTATTGATTCGTTGCAGGGTTAACAATAATGGTTGTTAGATGATCCCAATGAGCTGTGTTGCCGTAGCAACATGCATGAGTCATTCATTTGTGCAGAATGTTAGACAGTTTGAGGGAAACATTGATGGGAGAGCCCTGTAGGGTAAGCACCTTTCTAATGCTGCTCCTGTTAGAAGCATGATTATGAAATGAAGCAGACCTCACCTGCTGAGAATATCTCAAAGCATTTGTATAATGAGTCTGCAGCATCGTATACCAGCTTTGTGTACATTTCTAAGTCACAATGGCCATCCAATAATGAACTACATAGCCGCAGAACTAGACTGACTCGATTCATGAACGTGGTTAAAAGGTGTGCTGAATGTTGGGTAAACATGCTCTTCTGTATCTGTGTGTTCAGCTGCACATGTGTTTGCATACATCTTTTAATGAGCAATTATGTGGACAAGTCATCTCAGCAAGCTTTTGTTGAGAGTTTGCTTTTAGTTAATTTCGCAGTGAAGCTGAGGAGGAACTTAATACAGTCAGTTGATGAATAGCAGGGGTGACAGTGATGTAGCGTGTGCTGTTGGCCCATACATGCATGCACGCCTCTTGTAAACAGGCAGCAGGAAAAAGAGTCACCGGGGGTAGCATGCACGGAGAGGTTGGTGGTAGGGGTCATACGTGATTGAAGCCTACATGGGGAACAGCTGTGGGTGGAGTGGGTTTGACAAGCACTTGTATTACTCCATAAGGAAACAGAGCTGTACGTGGGAAGGAGGAGCCTGAGATGCACTACAATACTGTTGCTATGAAGCCATAAGATGATTGGCGTTTATGGGGGCGGGACATATGCAAGGGTCCCGTCTGGATTTTATGAAGCGTAAAGAAGCAGAGCGGAGAAGGGGAGAGTGGGAGGAAAAGGGAGAGTGCATGGAGGGGAAAAATGGGAGAAGAGCCGCATGAGGGGGAGGAGGATGGTGAGGCAGGGCTTGATGTAGGATGGAATAATTTAACAAGAGGGTGTCTCCTGCCTCATCACTATGCCACACACGCTGCAAATGCTTCTCCAGCTGTTTCTCACTTAGATAACACAATAAATGGGTCGCAAAGCACAAAAAATGACCCTGGTTTGTAGTAGTAGTTTGTTGGTAGGCGCCAACAGTGTGGATCTTATTGGCCAACATCAACTTTGTTGAATGAGGCTATAGTCAAATGGCTTGGGGCCCGTGAAAGTAACATCCTGAAATGTCATTATTCATGTGAAATGACCCAGCGGTGCCCTAGTTAGCTCTTAGCCACGCTCCTCTCCTCTTCCTTGTCTCCTGTATCCTATAGTGAGACTGCTGCAGACTAGCACATTTTATAACATGCCTCCTCAGACGCACTTGCTGCTGTTAAGTGACCCGAAAGTAAGCCAGCTACAGCTACCACTCTGAGTCACTGGCTTTTGCCTAGCTAACACATAGCCTACACTTGCACTAGAATAACGCCTTATCACCAGAAGTATGTGTGCCCAAACATACAAGATGAGAACCACATTGGCAAGCTAACTGTACACAAACCTGAGTGCTGACACCAATGTGCTGCTGACAATTTAGCTGCAGGTTTTATCCCTTCAATTGACCAAGACACTCCTCCCGCTACATCTCTGTGCATCCCTCCTTTCATCTCTGCCATTTATTACCACATGCTTTTATCTCCATCAAATCACAAAGGCCGCTAGCAGTCAGGAAACTAGACAGTGAAAACTAGCGAGGAAGGCAAGCATACACTATTTTTGTAACTACAAGCGCGGTGATCGCATTTCAGGTAGAGGGCTGCCCGTCGAGTCACTGCAATAACGGATCTGCGCTGAAAAGGCCAATCGTCAAACACAAATAAAAGGTTGTTTTTGGCCTGCGTTCTTGCGTCTATTTCAGGCTGGCAAGAGAAACAGCAACAGCCGGGGTTGTCCATTCTCCTGCTATTCTCTAGTCTGTTCTTCAGTGTAAACAACAACTGACACAGACATGATTTAATCTGCCGCACACATGGACAAAAATGTACATCACTGGTTTTGAATACATCCAGACTTTGTAATAGGGCGGCATTGTTTGAGTTGGATGAAGAAGTTGTAAAGTCCACTGAGTCATCTGTAGTGACTCATTAAGACTGAATATTTTGATGTACAGTAGGATGGCATATTCAAACCTTTTTAGCCCTGTCTAAATGCCTGATATTGTTATTTGTACATAGGTATAATATATTGAAGCTGCACATACACCACAAAGCCACTTCTGACTTTGGAGGAAGCCACTGCCTCTGTCTTTTAATAACATTGTGCTTTTCTCATTTCCCAAGTCGCCCCAGCCGAGAGATCAGTTTTCTCTTTCAAGACAGACATTCTATGGCTGTTTGTCATCTGGGTTAGCGATTACCTACATTGACCCCCTCCACCCACTATCCATTTCAACTCCACAGCAGAGAAAGTGGTGAACTATTTGGAAGTTTAAATGTATAGATGGCAGGTCCGCCCTTCTATTAGCGCAGACCTGGGCAAACTGCGGGGCTCGGACTGTTTAATCCAGCCCCCAGCACATTTTTTATTACGTTTTTTATTTATTTTATGTGATTGATTTAGCTATGAGCTCTGAGACTTTGCTTGTTCTTATAGTTATCATAATAAATGGTTCAAGTGAAAAAGCACATGTTTTACAAAAAATTGTCACACTGATGACCACAGTCTGGCCCACCACTTGTCTGAGTTCAAATATGGCCCAAGGGAAAAAATAACTGCCCACCCCTGTTTTGCGGCATAATACTAGGTAAACGGACTCACTAGAAAGTGATTGCATTGGGGAGTAGATATCTCTTCTACATCTTTTATTCTCACAGCACAATCTTGTTTGGTGGCCTGTGGGTGAGATTGGAAGTGGTTCTTGCAGCTGCAGGGTTTTGAAGAGACGACACAGTTGTCTGCTCATAACACAGAGTTCATCTCAAAGTCTTTGGTCAGTAATCTTGTGAGTGATTGGCCACAGAGCTGGTGATGAGGCCACAGAAAATGGAGAATGCAGTGCTTTTGGAGGACGGAGTGCATTAGGAGTGTTTTTACCTGGCAGGAAAGCAGCGTGAGATTCGGCCGTGGACGACAGTGAAGAGGGGACTCGCAGTGTGGTGCCAACACTCAAAAATGCTCTACTCTGTTGGATATCACAACAACCAAGCAAACTGAAGTCCACAAGAATCTTGATAAAGACTTTTGATTAAAGAAAAAACTCAAACATGCACTAATCAGTGGAAAATGTTTTGATGTAAACTAATGGGGGAAAACACAATATAAAATTGTTAAACGCCTCTAAAAGCTGATTTGACATGTCATTAAATTTAATGTGATGTAATGTTGCGTGTTGTGGCATTTAGACTTGCTACCAAAACATTGAAATAGTGCTCATACAGTTTTATAACTTAATTGTGATCACAGCATTAATAAATACGTAACTGTAAGTCTCAAGTCTTGCTTCAGCACAGCACTATTCACCAAAAACTGTAAATGTAAAATGAAATGTCATTTTGTAGCTGGATACCTGTTCTCCAATGACTCTTGTTTACATGTAGTCAGTGCAGGACAAAGTCCTCCTTGTATTATCTGTACTGTGTCATAATATGAATGTGATCCGTGTCAGCCGCACGCCTCTTGCTGTTGGAACGAGGGTAGGGGCCGGTTTCAGTGTCACAGGTGTGACGTTGAGAAAGGTCAAAAGCTGGAAGACAGATGGCACACTCGCATATACTCTGGAGCTCTCCTCCCACACTTTTAGCACTCCCAAAGGGACAGAGATCCATTGTGAACTCAGATGGGCATCGCTGCGGCCTGTCACTCACACGTAGCATCAGTGCAGCTCAGCAGATGTTGAGTAAGCGCAAGTCTTTAGAGGTTATAGCATTCAGGTGGAAAAAGACAACAAGTAATACTTTCCCTAATGAAACATTAGTCCTGAGTGCCTGTAGTGTCAGCACATCATTAAGCCTTTCTCATTACCAGTAACGATTATATGGAAAGTGATAATGATGGTAAGTTATAATTAGAAGAAAATGACTGTAATTGTTTGCAGAATGCCTCCATATTAATTGGTTGTCCCTCCACAACAGTTATAAAAAGATGCACTACAGCACTGGTCAGTTTATCTGTTAGTTATGGCCTTGTCTCTTGCATAAGTCAGCACCTTTATTGTCCATCCCCTTTTCCTCTCCATCCCTGCTGTCTCCTGCTGCTCTCTATTACCATTTAGGGTAGCCTTGCCCTGCTGCCAACAGCGAGGAATGCACGCGTGTGTGCCTTTGCTTGAGTCGTGCTCCACCATGTGTTTGTGGGAGCTCAAATTGTATTGTTTCTCCTACGCTCCATTTATAAATCATTTCTGGGGGTAATAATGATGCTGGAAGACTTGAACATGCCGTCTTAGTAACAGTTGGTCCTTGCAAGTGTTGAGTTGTGTGGGCGTTGTGTGTCAAAGGTGACTTGTGTGCAGAGGTGTTGGTGAGTGTATGTGGGCGTTAGCGACTTAACTGTTATAGAAAACATAGTACATGGAGGCATCTGACCCTCAATAATAGATATGGTTACAGTGAATATTTAATGGTTGGGGGCTGGGCCTGTCGATAACATCACATTGACTTATACGCGAATACACTAGGATGAGGAAATCCTATATCAATGCTTGTATGACTTTCAACTCTTGGGAAAATGGTCCCAGAACAGTAAGGTGACGCTTCCTGTAAAAGATGAGGCGAACCTCTGGATGCCTTTGACTTAGCTTCTCTTCTTTTTCCTCCAACAGGGCTCTCAGGATAGTGCTGGTGGTCAGGAGGGACTTGTGCCTCCTCCCTTCTCTGCCTTCCCTCCGCCTCCGCCTCCACCTCCCCAGAATGGTCTGACGCTGGATTACGGGGGCAGCCTGTACGCGGCGGGGGCAGTGCAGGGTCCCGTGGAGGCCGGTGGAGTGGCCAACAGCGCCAACGCCAACAGCCTCGGTGCCCAAGTGAGTACCAGCCGCTTCCCCTGTGCAGCTCAGCCCACAGCAAGGCCGCTCCGCAGTCTCCCTGAACTGTGAAACCGCACAAATAATGCAGTAAATAAAGACACATGGAAAGCTCTGGTCTCAAGATACTTTCCTGTCACACAAATGGAAGAAAATAGACAAACCCAGTGTAGTAAAGCAGAAAAGACTGGTTAGTGATACAAGTCAGTCTGTACAAAATGTCAGAACAGCATTTTCCATTTATACAACCATCTAAAATAATCAAGCAGTGCTTCGGAGACAGCAGAGACAATGCTTGTGTGTTTTCTTCATAAACACAGATTTTGACATTTTCATAAAAGGTTAGTAATGACTGAGCCGATGGAAAAACACCATCACTGCGCCGCCTTCTATTACTATCAATGGTCATGATTATTTTGGACACTTTTAAACCCACTGGCCTTTGCACACCAATTTTTTTTTATCATGAAGTGAAATTAAAATGTAGATAATATTGTGAATGTTTTTCTTTTAATATTTGCAAAATTAGAAATTATAATTATCTTGCTTATCATAAAAAAGGTTCAAAAAGTAATTAAAAGTAAGCTCTCTAAATAAAAAAGGTTTCTGTGTTTGGTGATTAATTGTAGAAAAATTTCACATAATTTATCTGTTTAATTATTAAACTTCAACTAATACATTTGAAGGCACATTTCCATTTTTGACATTGTCAGTGGATATTTTTTGATAATTTTTTTTAATAGTGTCATGCTTTGTATATTTATTTATTCATTGGGTTCTTTGAATAGAGACGGATACAAAAACATTGACTAACTGTAACACACCAGTCCGATGCAGGCATCATAGTGCTTATAGACAAAGCTAATTTGCAGAACTTGTCTCTAGAAGAACTTTTAACACACAAGAAATATACAGCAAAGAGCTATTAGGCTTTGCAAGACCTGGATAGCTTAATAAAAATGTAATTGTTTATTGATAATATTTTGATTTATCTGATTTGCTAATTTAAGTGATTCCTTTATTCTGATAGAAATTCACGCATGCAAATATTTACCATACACTTGTGACTTACTCCATTTGTTTCCCCTTCCCCTTTGCCTTTCTGCTGTCTTCGTCCCAACAGCCAGATGGGTCTTCCCAGATTGACGGTCAGTCAGGGGTCGGCTCAGGCGGCGGTGGAGGAGGGAGCGTCGGAGATGAGTCAGATGCTAAAGGGGCCCCCAAACGCCTCCACGTCTCTAATATCCCCTTCCGCTTCCGGGACCCCGACCTGCGACAGATGTTCGGGGTCTGTATGGGCTTCATGTTCTTGTTTTTTTCTTATGGATTTGACTTTGAAGTTTGTTACAAAGGTTTAACTGTTAATTAAGGGAGAACAAACATAAAGTAAAGTGAAATATTTTATTTAATGTATTTGAGTAGATCATCATACCCAAAGTATCTTACTATATTGTTATTGTTGTAATGTATTAAATTAAAACCTGATATGAATGTTGCATGTTAGGGCTGAGCGATTGGGAGAAAAATTAATCACATTTTGATTGATTTTTATGTCGTTTTTTAATTACTTTTGCTACTTTTTAATGACAACCTCAGAGACAAAAAGTCAGCATTTTGACTTTTTGTCTCTGAGGTTTAGCCTAGAAAAATTTGAAAAAATGACATTTCTTCTTCTAAAGTTAAACTTCTGCTCCAAACAATGTTTTTACTGGCAGAAGGCTGTCTGTGGACTTTTTCTTAAAAAAGTAAATCAAAATAAAAACACACAATTTGAATATTTGACATGACTTTTTTAGGTCTTTCTGTTAATTGCCCAGCCCAAATGACTATTACTCATTTTGCGTCCCTGTAAAGTGAATGAACAAATTTCTTTGTAAAGCATTAAATAATACAAGACCATTACGCAGGAATTAAATAATAAAATGCCTTTTTATGGTGGTATTCTAAGCTCAATAATGTAATGTGTGTAGGTCTAAATTTAGAAGGAGAACTATTGTGGTTGGTCGCTGCTAAAAACGGGAGCCTGGCAATCTCGGGTAGTAAGGTGTGAGGATTTGGTGTAATGCGGGACTGTTACATAAGCTATGTTTTTTAAGTGTGGTGCAGAGAAAAGAACAGAGGCAAGCAAGATATGGTGGAAGAAAAGACTAGCAGCATTGGCCGCGTGCCAGCTGCTCATGCTTGAACAGTGCTGACACCCCGTGGCAAAAGGCACCACACGACTCCTCCTCCTGCAGATTCTCATTTTCCTCTCTTGTTTTTCAGCAATTTGGAAAAATCCTTGATGTCGAGATCATTTTCAACGAGCGGGGATCCAAGGTAGGACGAAGAAACCACACATCATTAGAGAAAGACGTGAGCGAAGCAGAAGCTTTGAAAGCCCTTTTTATGTTTCCATTTTCTCTTCAGGGCTTCGGCTTTGTGACGTTTGAGACGAGTGCGGATGCCGAGCGAGCCAGAGAGAAGCTCCATGGCACACTGGTGGAAGGACGTAAAATTGAGGTAACTCGCAGCCCTTGGCCCCCCTTTTGCAATAAAACGTATTCCTATGTTTCCCCTCATGTCCAACAATAAAAATGAATTTGTCACGGTGGGTTTGGTGCCAAGAGGTTTTTTTTTCCTGTGTGACCCGGGTGGCTGTAACTGTATGCTGATCTCTAACCCACTTTGGCTTCAGTCTGGCATGGTGCAATGGTGTCGCACGCACAGACGTCTTTGCAGATTGGCACTTTCTGTCGATGTTTATGCCAATGTTGTTCCGATGTGGTCGTCCTGGGCTGTGTGTTGCACTTTGATCTTGTAGCAATGTGGTTTGCAAAGCATGCTGGGTAGAGGGGCTTCACAATTGGCATGGCCAGTGGGACCTAGCTGCTGACTCTTGATTCTCGCTTCTGTCTCAGCATGTAGGACATTTTCAGTTTGTTTTGCTCTCTTGCTCTCCCTTTTCCCATCACCTTTGCCATCGTCACTTCTATCATTGCAACGAGCATTTTTGTTAACGGTTGTGTGGACAGCCAGCCTCTTTTCCGCTAGCTCTAGACGGCGACGGTAAGAGGCTACTGTATGTTGCATGGACAGAGCTTGAGATGGAATATGGACTTTCTTAAATCTAACACATTCCCTTGAGGTGTGACTCTAGACGTGTGATGTTTTAAGAGACTGATGCATGATGGGAGGCAATTTGTTAGGAGCAGTTTTAAGGAATGAGACTGCCGTGAGAAGTGTGGTGTTTATGAAGATGCTCTCAAAGTCAAGTGGGACGCTGAAAACTTCACAAATGCGATATGGATGACAATGTTTTACACACATGCTTGCATCTATCACTCTTGTTAAAGCCACACCAAATCTCATGGAAGTGCATTTTGTTGTGACTTTTTCATTTTGTCAGCATGAGCTCCAGAATTACTTGCAAATGGCTATTGGCAGGGGACAAAAAAATCTAAAATTTGCTTTTGCCATTTGCTCTGGTCTGCTTTATTTCTGTTCAAACATTTTTACTTGCTACTGAAGCTCCTTTTTGCATGGTATGGAATGTCCTGCACTCTTCTTTCTGTGTGTGGGTGTGCTGGAATCAAAATACGGAGGGCCAAGAGAGAATGAGGTGAAGAGAATGCACTAGAAACTGTAGCTCTCAAAACCTTTTTTTTATTTTCTTCCCATCTCTCTCCATTATTATTCACCTGGCCAGTCTGTCTGTCTGTCTGTCTGTCCTCCTGTCCCGGGTTGTCTCATGTGCACCTGTATATGTCCTGTGTTGTCCATCCCTGCTCCATATCTGTGTGCACTCTAGTTTTAAAAAAGGTAGCCAAAAATAATAGAACAGGAATATAAATAATGTTCAGTGGTAATTTTATGGCAACTAATAGATATAAAGTTGGCAATTTTTTCTTTGTTACACATGTCTTAATGCAGTTGTTTGCAATAGCCCAGATAGACATGTGACTATCAGACATATTGCTCTTCAACATAGAGTGGGATTGATTATCATACCTCGTTTTTCTCTGTTAAGTTATCTTGTTTTTTTTGTTTTTGTTTTATTTTTTATTTTTCATCATTTCTTTCTCGCATATATTTTCTCTATTACCCTGATGATTTTTGTATGTTGTTGTTGTCAGTCTCCACGGTAACTGCTCGCGTGTCCTCACGCCGTTTTCCGGGCAACGGTAAGTTGTGTACACATGGCATCATCTTTGAATGACCCCTCCCCCACCCCATCCGTCCAAATGAAATAAAATGCACCTGACACCCAAATGGACGCCTCCTGCTGGGAGCTTGATTTATTGAAACTGATTGGCTTGTTCTCTGTGATTTGATTGATTTACTGGGGAGGAGGTGAATGAAATGATTACTATGTTAGCTGTTGACAGCATGGCATTATAAGGCCACGTATATAGCTGAATGTACTGCATCTATCTGCAAATGCAACAACTATAACTACCACTTCTTATGCATTCATTCCAGTCACCTCTCTTAACTTGCTGCATTCAGCGTTTAATTGAGAACTGTATATCCTGCATGGTTTACTCTTTCTCGTCATCTGTATGACGTCATGTAGTATGTCATTTCTCTGTCATGTCTCAAACAATATTTCATTTTTTGCACCTTAGTGGGATAGCATGCTGAGCATGAGAGCTGTTTTAGCTTGACTGGTAAGAAGAGTGTAGTTGTCTAGTTAGACTTGTGGCACATATCTAACTTGGTGATATTAATATTAAATAACCTCAAAAGCATTTATTGCCAAACAATCTTGAAATCCTCCCTGTGTGAAGAGTCACAAAGCTTGAAGCAGTTTTTTTTTTGTAAGAGCGGAGACAAATTTATTACCCGGTTTACTTGTTTTACCTTTTCTAAATGGTGTGTTGGGTGTTTTGAGCATTGCTGTCTGACACTGAAACTGATGCCTGAGTGTTTTACAACCATGGGATTAAGTTAATATTTTATGTTGATCGCTTTTGGAGGAATGGTTATCGCATCCACACCCTCTTCATCTTAGGCTCTTTTTTTCCTTATATATTAATTTCTGTTTCGATTGTTGCTCTTGTCAAGTTAAATCCAAAGTACTCGGATGTAACTGGAGAAGTGTGGCATCCTGTTTGAAGAAGTTGCACATTTGGATGGATTGTTCACTGTTCATCTCTCTTCTCTCCCATCATGTGTGTGTTTTCGTGTTTTTCATATGAACTGGCTCTTCCTGCATCCTTGTCTCTTCTGTCGTTCTCTCCTGCCCTTCCTCTGACTTTGTATGATATGTGTAGTGTTTTTGACTGGGAAGGCTGCCTATCTTTTTGATTGGTCTCTTGCTGCATCTGATGCTTGCTGATTGGCTACTTTTGCTCATTTCTGGTGATGTGATACGCTCTTGATTGGCTGTGTGTAATTTGTGAATGAACTCTTATTGATTTATTTTTGCATTGTGTTGAATTGATGATTCTGCTGCTTAGTTCACCTTTTCTCTCCTTTTTGCAGGTAGCAATAAATTGGTCTTGGATATTGTTTTTGAATGCTATTGTTTTTTTCTGTGTGCTATTGGTTGTATTGTTTGTGTGCAAACTGCCTGATTACTCACCAGAATTCTTGTATTTCTCCTTGAAAAGAAGCATGCATCAAATACCATTGCTGTTCATCAACAGAATTAACATTTGTCAGTAATAAGTAACTTTAACATATGCCAGTTGAAAAATACTGTGTGAAATCAAATGATTTGTATGCTCCGATTTGATTCACTATTACAAACACACCAGCTAATAAACTGTCACTTTCTTTGATGCCTAGGTCAATAATGCCACCGCCAGAGTGATGACCAACAAGAAGATGACCACGCCATATGCAAATGGAGAAGGTCTTGCAGCTCTTCCATATGGTAAAACACAGAGCAGCATCATGTTGTAATAATAATACATAGTTTGGATACATTGTAGAAACTGACAGAAATACACAAAGGCATTTAAAGCAGTTTAACAAACAAAAACTGTCCTTTTGCTCAGTCACTACTTCATGTCACTATTTCATTTTATACTTAAAAAAAATCCCCTCACAGACAGGAGATTTAGTTGGTTTCAAACACATTTTTCAGCTTAGCGCTTGTTACTAGTACTTCTCACCCAAGCTCAAACTAGCCCTGCAAGTTCAACACTTACCTCAATATGGGAAACACCAAGCACACTCACACAGAGCATGTATCAAAGGCACTTATGGTATTTCTGTCTTGATGAGTAAAAAAAATATTTGCTAATTTAGAAGTAATTTCATTTTAATTCATTCATGAAGTGTTTTACTACATTACTGTTCAACATTTGTGCAACCATATCAAAATATTATTTTTAACAAAAGATAAATGTCTGTTTTTAGCGGGATGGAAGTTGAGCCCGATGGTCGGAGCCATGTACAGTCCTGAACTCTACACAGGTTGGACACCTCACACTTTGCATCTTCTAGCAATCAGTACTGTACCTTACATCACTTTGAATACAATTTCTGTTCTTTTGTCTAAAGTGCCGGGTTTCCCATACCCTGCAGCCGCAGCAGCAGCGTCCACTGCTGCAACCTTTCGAGGGGCGCTACGAGGTCGTGCCCGACCCGTGTACAGTGCAGTCAGAGCAGCTGTGCCTCAACCTGCCATCCCAACTTACCCAGGGTAAACACTTTTAGCACTAACAGTGTACATATACAGTACATATAGACTAAAATGCATGTGGGCTTAATTAGTACATTAAGTCCCTGCATGTTGTGAATTGGTGTTTTAATTGCAGATTTTGATGTTAATTGATCAATAAGAATACCATTTCCTTGTAGCTTTCATTTGTATAGTATTGTTACACAATTACTCGAATTGAGAGGTTTCTAGTTAAAAGTCCAAATGTGTCTGTATACAAAGAGGTGGTATTTTGTCTTGCATGTTGCACGGTGTGTAATCTCATCTTTTTTCTCTCTCCTCTTTCACAATCTGACACCATTGACACCTGTCCAATCATCACTTTGTCATGCCCACATGTTGGTGCATCACATTTGTTTGGTCATTCCCCCACCATTTCTCTGGATTTTACTCTTTTCCCATCTCTCATCGCTCTCAGTGTGATGGCTTATCAGGATGGGTTTTACGGTGCAGCTGACCTCTATGTAAGTATGAACCTCTCAACTCCAAAAAGTAATTTGTTCCTGTGTTTCTCCCCCTCGTCTTTGGGTTTTCAAGTGTGAGACGGCACAGGGCAAACCCACAGTAGCGCGGTAATGAATGTGTGAAAAGTTCTTTGCTGATAATTTAGTGTAATGTTGTAAAGGAAAATTTACATTTGGAGTGCTCCCGTTCATGACTCAACTGTCATGGGTTTGCCCCTGTGCTTTTTGTGTGTTTGTACCAATGTGATTATCAGTATGTGTGTAATGGGTGTGTGTGTGTGGGTGACCAGGTTGACAATAGCTTTTTCTGTTCTCTCTGTAGACTAGTGTTTCAGGACATTAGTGGCAGATTGCCCCAGGTAGGGTTTACACACTTTGTGTGAAAGCCAGTGTGCATCCTACTCGTCTCCAATGACTGCGTGCTGCTAGACATTATTGACCATCTGAGATCGAAATGCCTTCTGTCTTCTTTTACTAACTCACTGGATTCTGACATGGGTGGAGTTGCGGAAGGGGTAGAAAACGGTATTTCTTTAGGCAACTTTTTTTTTTTTTATCTGTGCCGGAAAGGTGGCTTAGGGCAATTGGAGATACATATCCAGATATTTTTTTAAATTAATCTTTTAGATGACCAGATTTTTAAAGAGACATTACCACCAACATAATGAAAACATTTAAATACTTTGTTGTATTTTTACAAGACAGTAAGGATGAAAAAAAACTTGTATCTAAATCTAACCCGGAGGAGAGAATGTAGGGCTAGACCAGTCCTCCGTACAAGATTTATTTCAAACCCCTTCCAGGAATCTCCCTGATCTGTTTCACCTGTGGCATGCTAACTGAATCAGTGTGGGCATGCAGACATACTTACAAGGCTGACAAGTCTCCCCATCTTTACTCTTTTCTTCTTTATTTTAGCTTTCATTGAGTTTCTATTCTCCCTTTTCTCACAGTCCAGCCTCCTCCCCATAGCTGCAAAGTGTGGTCCTGAATGTGGGGACTTGGTCATGACTTATCCTGTAGGCTAGAATGCAGTGGTGTGTTTTGTTTATGTAGAGATGTTTGGCCTAATACACTGTGTGTTTCTGGTCTGGGAAAGCATGCTGTATCTGTGATTGGTCGCAGGCCTGCGACTCTATATGTGTGTGTGTGCGTGTGTGTGTGAGTGCTCTCTCTTCTTCTTACACCTGTACTTGTAATTGTTTGTCCATCAGCTATTAATGAAACATGAAAATGATGCATTCATTCTCACCGCCCCTTCCCCTTTCTTTAACTGTGTGTGTTTTTGATGGGGAACTGTGGAGAGCACAGTTATTGGGGGAAAGACTCTTTCCCTCCAGGACTAAGACATTAAAGGCACAAACAATTAATATTTTGGATTGATAAAGATTGTGTTAGTTCTGGAGGGAAAGACCAAAGAGCCTGACCACATCTTTGTGAATGCTGTTTTGCACCAGTTTAGACAGATATGCTGACCGTCTGCTTGTTTAATATTTCACTATCTTCCTGCAGTTTCCCCACAATGTAACTATGTAGATGCACTGAGCCTGTGAACCTGCTATACTATTTGAACATGGATTTAACGGTCTTCTCTTGTGCCCCCTCATGTGCTCTTTGGCTGGACCTGATCACAGGGTGGATATGCAGCATATCGATATGCCCAGCCTGCTGCAGTAGCAGCAACTCCAGCTGCTGCAGCTGCTGCAGCCGCTGCTTACAGTGACAGGTAACTTCACATTTGCTAAAACATAGCTCCTTGTTTACAAGTTACTAATTGACATAATTTTCTTCACCACAGCTATGGACGTGTGTATACAGCAGATCCCTATCATGCTGCACTAGCCCCAGCGGCCTACGGTGTTGGAGCTATGGTAAGATATATCTGTCTAACAAGCACGAAACTCATTTCTTAATTGTTTCATGTTTTGTAAACGCAGGCAACACTCTACAGAGGAGGATACAGCAGATTTGCCCCTTATTAAAAGACACAGTTACCTGGAGCTCCTCTCTTCCATACAAATCCCATGAAAGAGCTCCCTCTGTTGTTGTGGAGGTGAACTGCACATAGTTTTGATGCAAAGTTGGCCATGGTTATAATTTTTCTTACCCCATCCCTACTTTTTCATATATAAATATATATATGCTACTAAAGAAATAGAGGAATGCTGTATTACAAACTGACCTGGCCTTTGCATTAAAATGAAGAAAAAGATGTTGCACGGCTGTATAATAGTCCCCCTCTCCTTGGCACTCTGCAGCACAAATCATGGGATGGAGCCCAAATGTTCTTCCAAAGGCTGTCTGACAAAAGTGACTTTCAAGCAGCTGTTAATTATTTATGAACGAGCTGGGAACTGTGTGGCCTGCACACACTCATCATATAAGGAAATGCGTCCACACAACATGGACGTAATGGGAAGCAGCAGGTTAAGAGTGCTACACATGAGACCAGTTTGAGAGCTTTTCCAGATTTCACCTTTTACTGGAGGACACAAAGCAGAAGCCTGCTCTCGTCCTGATCTAAGGAAGGAAGTCTGATGCTGTGATGGTTATTACACTACAAAAATCGTCTGAAAGTGGAATGACTAGAGGTGTTTCTTGCCTCATGTTTTCTTAGTATGTGGAAATGGTAAACCTTTAACTTTAAAGTGTCATATGCAAAGAAATTAGTGTAGAGAAAAGTTACCAAATTATTATTAATTATTATTATTATTATTATTAACGTTATTAAAGCATTATTTTATTTGACTTGCACAGCAGACAATGCTGTTATGAGGCATATTTTGAACCATGTCGTTCAAACCAGAAATAGAGATGGGTCACACTTAAACCTATCCACACGCACAGAAATAACTACATAAAAAAAACACTACAAAATTAATGTACGTCGCTGTAAAAAGTCTTCTTTTGATAAAAAGACCTATCCTTAATCTACAGTCATCAAATGTGACCGCAGTATTTTTTCCCCTTAAATGTAGAGATTTATTATTTGGATTTTCCCCTCATGCTCCACTTTTTATAGAGCAAGTCCAACATTAAAGAAGTCTTCCTTGAATTAGTTAGCTGCATTATAGTTGCTGCCCAGATGGCAAACACTGAGCAAGAGAGATGCAGTCAGTGGATATAAAATATTACATGCAAAACACCTTACTGTTGTGCATTTTTATGCTGTTGTATTCTATATTTACAAATGTGGCTTTTATTTTTTGTTTGGTTCCAAAGATTTGCTAGACGGCACATTTTGGATAATTATCCTTTTGTTATGTCAATCTATGGTAATTCTAGAAATTTTCTTTGCTGTTCATCAATCTTTTTATGTACTTTTTAAAAGACCGGTTTGTTATATACTGGAGCGCACTCATGGACGATTCAAAGGTATGCATGCAACACTAAAAAGCCTTGTGTTAGGCTTCCCCTTTTCCCCTTTTTGATTGAAGATTGATTATTACAATTGCAATTTAACTGAAAAAGACTGGATTTTGTCTGTTTGACAAATGTCTCAAGCATTTGGATCAAACAAAGGCATGTAGCACTTTGGTTAAAACGTAATGTTTTTGTGAAAGGATCCATCCATTTCAAACAGTGATGAGACCCTGGATTGGATTAAATTTCCAGTTCTCATTAACAACACATATTACAGGCTATAAAGTGTCATAAGGAAATCCAAATGTAAAATGGGAATGTTTTATAAGATAATTTTATGGCTGTATTTGTATTTTTGATTTCTCATTTGTGGGAAATCAACAGGACATGTTTTGTGCTGCTGTTTTGATTTTTGTTGTGAACTAGACATTTCTTTTAAACAATCTTCATTTTGAATGTGATTTTGGATTCACACACAGTGAAAAAAAAAAAAAATCAGCCAAAGATGCTACTACTCCCACAAAACTCTCACAGAGCGGCATTTAGATCCACTGAAGGCATGGATTAACCAGCATGAGCGATATTGTCAAGTTGAACTAGTTTTGCATGATCTTGTGTCTTTCATAATGGACTTGAAGCAGCAGAGCCCAAGTCCTCTTTACCACTAACTCCTTGAACTCTATTGGCAGCTGGTGTTGGCGGTTAGACGAGCACAGTGCCGCTTGGCAAAAAGACCCTCTGACAAACTAAAGGCTGAAATTGTGGCGGCTTCATTTACCGGTCATGGTTTTCTTGCCACTGTATTATATAAAAACTGTGTGGCCATTTATCATAGTTGCAATGGTTTCTCAATGACTGGTCCTCTTCCCCTGTCATGTAAAACCTACATTTGACTGCCATTTTGTTTTCGTTTTTTGTTCTTTTGTTTGTTTTTTGTTATTGAATGTCCATATAAATTGTTTTATATAAAATGTTTTGTTGTGATAATGGCTTCATCGTATCTTTGTCCAATTACGCATCAGATTGGGTGCAATTTGCAGTTGGACCACTAGAGGCCGATGTAAATCCACATTTTGTCATTGACTATTTTGGCAGATATCTTAATCACAGAAGCGAAGTAATTAATTTAGGTTTGACAATCAAGCATACCAAAAGTCTAAATTTGTATGGGAAACATTTATTGACAGTTCACAAGTAAAATATATTTTCTGTAACTGTACATTAAGGAGGAAAGGCTTCAGTGAGGTAGGATAAAAAATGGAAAAGGCAGGTAACAGGTGAGAAGGACGAATTAACTTAATTCAGCAGCAAATTTACACAACATTGTCCGTGACGAACCAACAAAACTGGATCAACCAGTTGACACAAAGGACAATATTAGAGTTTGACGGGGCATTATTTAATTTTCTATGCGAATCCGATTTAGATTTGAATGAGTTTGGTAACACGAGGAAGGGACAGCGGGATGGGACAGAGGGCAAAGTCTCTAGACGATTCCATATTTGGCGAGGTCACTCAGCTCCATGTCTCCAAAAGCCTCCCACGGACAGACCACTGTGATGTCTGTGCCCAGACCCTCCATGCCGGGGATGTCGTCTCCGAATCTAGAAAAGGTAAATAAACTTTGCTTTAGGTTTTGAATAAACACAAGAAAGACAACTGTGATATAAGGGGTGACCTTACCCCTTCTGGCCTGGTTTGGGGGCCTTGCTCTTGAACGTGCGCATGGCCCTCTGCTTGAACTTTGGTGGCGCCTTCTTGTCAGCAGGAGCTGCGACCCCTGAGTCTGCCATTGTGCTTGTTTCTGTGGAAAAATGTGACAAAATGAGTGTCCTGTTAGCCTAAAGACTTCCCACACATCTACCAACAGATTAGGTCACTATAGCTGTCGATTAGATCCTTTTAAGCTTTGTTACACAAACAGCTTATCTTATTTTTAACCCCTGACTTTAAAGATTACACCAGAATAGTTCGCCTAATTCCATAATTAGAACTCGGGCCTATCCAACACAGCTCTCATTAAACAGTAACCTAAGTTTATGCCCTGGACAAGTAATTGTACTGTCGTGGTGTAAAAAGTCACAATTTACCATAAAGCAAATACTTCAGTGATGCTTCTACAGGTGCCTATTGGTGTCTATTCATAACTTAAACTGTTAATTTGACACTACAGACTTTAGCTCTCTATTTAATTTTTGCTCACTAAATTAATCTATAGCCTATTAAACACTCCACATCAATCTGCTATTCATTTTTTCTAGACACATTTTCAGTCTGAACGCCAAAAATCAGGGCTGAACCAACATCCTTTTTTGTTCACGTGTCAGAAATGTTAAATATATTATAAAACACACAATCGGACCTAGACATTTATTAGCTCAGTTAGATTAGCAGTCAACAAATTATAAATTATATATTATTTTGTGCAACACAAGCAAACACTAGACACAAAATACACAACTCTATTTGTTCCTAATCTGTAAATGTATTTGAAAAAGACACTCACCTGTCTGAGCAGCAGTTGCTGTCTTCTTGAACGTGTGTTTAGACTGGCAGCTTGACCTGTGGACCTCTTATATGCTCCTGTCTAATCCCTCTGACAGATTTGCTTGGATATATGAAGACTCAACATGAAGGGCTAAAGCTGGGATGGAAAAGTCACACTTACATAAGTAATCATCAGAAAGAGAAGAAAAAACAAGCTAATTGGATGTACTTAGTCTTTTCCACAAAGTATTTTACTATAATGAAAATACTGTTCTGAATCAAATTTTTAATGTGTTTTTTTATTAAATGCTTATGAGCTATGTTCCCACATTAGGAGTGGGAGAACATATGGCCGTATTAATTATAGCAATAGTTCAACTCTAATCAAAATATTGTGTTTTAAAAGGATTCTCACAGTTTTGTATATGTATGTATGTATGCATTTATTTATTTATTTATGCATTCATTTATTTATGTATTTATTTATTCTCACAAAATATTCAAACCAGGAAGGAATCACTTTCTCAAAACCTCAATGAATTGAGTTTGAGATAAAAAAAAAAATAATAATAATAATATAATGATAATTAGGGGTGTCAAATTAATGCATTAATTGAGATTAATTAATTACAGACATATTAATCAAGTTAATTTTTTTAATCGCATTAATCTATTTTGAAATCTTTACCTGGTGATGAGTAACAACGAGACAAAAATAAAGAATCAGGACTGATGAACGGGAATTTTACGATCAAAAACTTCCTAAAGTCCTCATTTTTTGCAATATATGAATATTTCCCATCTGCAACAATAATGTAATTAATTAAACTGGATACAAACAAACAAAAACACTTAAGTTGAGTGTTTTTCTCAAGCATTTTTAGATGAGATTAAAAATAGATTATTAGATTAATTACAGATCCTAATTAATTAATCTCTCTATTTTTTAAATTGCTTGACAGCACTAATGATAATAATAAAGATAAATTAATACTGTATACTTTTATTTAATTTTATTTCTCATTCTTCACTGTGATTGTTTAAGTTCACCTGACCAATAGGTGAACTGGGTGGAGAAAAGTAGTATTAAAGAAAGAACTAGTGTAACAACACAGTGATTTTCCTAAAATAGAAGATTTTCTAAATTTAAGCTCACGGTTTGATTGGTTCTTTCAGAAAGAATTTTGTATTTAGAATGTTATTATCAACAACACAAAAACGTATTTTCAAACTTGCCGCAGCGACCATAATGCTCATGATTTATAATACATTTATAATGATAGATGCACAGCTAATATTAGACTATATCCATATAAATGTGTCTACCGTCTACATCTATGTCATCTTTATAGGTCTATGGCTCCAGTCTCTTTATAATAAGTTTATGGCTGTCCATTAAAGTCTCCTCTAAGTTCTGTTCTTGGTATTGAGGGAAGGTACAGTCTTTATTTGTCTCCCATGATGCAGCATGTGCGCAGGTCCTTACATCACATGTCCCAGATCTGCAGCGGCCACCTCAGTACACCCCACAGTCACATGAGTGCGAGACAGAGGCATCCAGAACACTCATTTACACACAAACAAACTGGCCTTAATTTGTTTATTAGGTGAAGCGAGCTCTTTGGATTAATCACCTTGATAATATAATATACATACTGTACATACAAACATACGGACAGTACATACATACGAACATACATACATACACCACGCACGCATACTACACACATACTACATACATACATACATACATATATACAGACAGTACATACATACATACAGTATATACATACATACAGACAGTACATACATACATACATACATACATACATACACATGCATACATACAGACAGTACATACATACATACACACACGCACGCATACACATACATATATACAGACAATACATACATACATACATATACACATACATACAGACAGTACATACATACGAACATACATACATACATACATACACACACGCACGCATACATACAACATACATACACACATACAACATACATACATACATACATACATACAACATACATACAGACAGTACATATATACAGACAGTACATACATACATACATACATACGTACGTACGTACATACATACATACATACATACATACATACATACATACATATATACATACATACAGACAGTACATACATACATACATACAAAAAAAAAAAAAAAAAAAAAAAAACAGATACAAAAATACAAATAAAGAAAACAAATACATACATACAGACAGTACATACATACATACATACAAAAGACAAGTAAATTATATAAATTTTTACCCATTTGAAGTTTGGCAACATGTTTAAAAATACAGTGTTGGTGAAAAAAATGTATCTTAAATTAAAATCGTCCTAAGACACAACTGCTCACTGTTGCTCTTTGTTGATATTAATAAAATGAAGATGTTTAGAACAAAAAGACTAACTAACCAGATTAAAAAACTCTGAGCAAGAAAATAATCACTGCAGTATTTCACAGATGAAATTATTTAACCCGAATTTCCACCCACAAACCTATTTTAAACACAAAAAGCACAAAAACATTGTGATAGGAGGGTTGGAGACTTTGTGATTAGCACAGATTTGTGGGGCCAACCTGCACTGATGTCACTGCTATTCAAGAAATGAACACATTAAAGATTTCATAAATCAGAAGAACACCATAGAGACGTGTTTGTATCTAAATGCTAACGCTAACAGGAATTGCTTGTGTGTACAGAAGTTCGCTATTTTGAACAAAAACAAGACAACTGAGGTTTCGTGCACAGAGCTTGATTAGATGAGCCACTTTAGCCATCTTGTCAATGAGATTCCAATGGCACAGTCTGTCCCAGGGTAGCTGTGGCTAAAAGTAGCATAAGATCACCAAGACAGAAGTGTTTTTATTTTGAAGTTATAAAAATCAAATAGTTAATGATTAAATTATGCAGACAAATATCCTTATACAGATATACAGAGACTGTATCACAAACTCAAAACACATAGGTGTTCTTTTATATGATTGTTTACTTGGCCCATGTCAGCTCACGTCAGCAAAGCCTCTATTACCTTTAGTTTAAACAGTGACATGTGCTTTAAAAAGCCCCAGAGCTAATTGTTTCTTGTACCATCTGATCTTGTTTATTTGTGCCTAAGCTGTGACCCATTCTGAATGAACTTCTGATGAGATTACACAGATTAGAGGACTTTAAAAGGGCCACAATTGGCCAGAGCCAGTTATACCACAAGAGAGATTGCAGCAGCGCGCAGCAGCAAACCAAACAGGTAAGACAATGTTTCAAGTTGTATTTCTTAATTACTAGAAGAACCACTTGCTTCTACATTAGATTGTCTACCTAGTGTGAAGGCTGGAAAAAAAAATCTTTTAGTTTTAGAATTATTAGTAAAAGTTTCAAAGATTGTCATTTGAACAGTGTTTGTTCTTTGGATGAGATCCTTTTGAAAATCTAACAATAAGTATTTTTATTGTAGTTAATAATCACAATGGCAGACGTCGCAGCTCCCGCCGACAGGAAGGCACCCCCAAAGTTCAAGCAGAGGGCCATGCGCACATTCAAGAGCAAGGCCCCCAAACCAGGCCAGAAGGGGTAAGAACCAGCTCCATATTTTTATTGTAAAAGAATATTTATCATTCTGCAAGCCCTAATCTCATGTTGTTTGTTTAGATTCGGAGACGACATCCCCGGCATGGAGGGTCTGGGCACAGACATCACTGTGGTCTGCCCCTGGGAGGCTTTTGGAGACATGGAGCTGAGTGACCTGGCCAAATATGGAATCGTTTAGTCCCTTGTTGTCTTGGACCCTTATTATTTCCCTCAAGATTTAAGCCAAAGAAACTAGACAGGTGGCAGCTCATAGAACTTGACAGAAGAATTCACCTGAAGAAAACACTGTCACAAATGCACTTTAACTGGACTCATCGCTAGCCTTCAAAGTCCTCATGTGAAGATCGCCAAAATCCAAACTCAGGAATTATGATGTTCCTCGCTTAAATGGAATGTATATTTGTAAATATTGTAGTAAAAAGGTGTTGCATCCATTAAGGATTTAATATGCCATTTGCCCTTCCCCTCACAGCTGCCAATCCTAAACATGTTGTTCTGGTCCTGCTCAAATTAGATTATATTTTTTGTGTTAATCCGCTTACTATCTGTGCTACTGATGGAAAATAAAACCTATATTTTCACTAGCAAATATGTTCGACTCATCTTTTTAGATCGTATAGTTAATGTGATTCAGCTCAATAGAAACATTAGCTTATTTTTTATGTGTTGTTATTTTACCACAAGAGGTATCATTTTATTTGAGGGACATTAGAGCACATAAATGTTACATTTGGACAAAAGAGTAATTTGTAGCAGTTTTCCAGAAAATATGTTAAACAAAGTTGTAATATTGTGTCAAAACAGTAAAACCAATGACTCTTCCAAGAACTTCGAATAAGAAATAGCCTGAACGGCATTTATAGTCAAATCCACTTGGGGCTTTACTTAATCTTGTGTTAAAACAGTTTGTCTTGTGTAATGGTGTTGGGGGCCTAATTACAGAGTCGGCTTTAGCTTTGTGCCTCTGGTCGATGGACTTTGCTAGCTTTTAGAAAGTGTAATTAAGGACGCTGTGATGCTATTGTAATCATTATAAGTCAAGATAAGAAAACTTTTTTTATCCCACAATTCTGATATTTCAAAACACAAGCTAAATTCTAGGCTTGAAAATCTCCGAATTGTCTAAACTGGATTAACATTGCAAGAATCTCATTTGATCAACTAAGTATTTAGACACTGTATTACCATTAAACAGCACTATGGGGTAAAATTTGAATATTTTGCCAACCTTCTACATTACATTAGATAATTGTCAATGCATATGTTTCTACATTTCTCTTAAACAAACCGATAAATGTGTAATTTATTAAAACATAGTTGACCTCTTCTAATGATGTGATGCTGATGCTTACATTCAAGGGAGTCGACAGCGTACAATGCTAGCATTTTTATATTCATATTGTCAAGGGGCCCATATGAAGAAGCCTTGCCCCCTGGCCCCACAAAATTCTACCGATGGGCCTGCTTACATTTATACTTGATTGTTACAAAACTTTTCAAGCAAGCGTTTTTAGACTTAGACATGCTTTATTGATCCACAAAAAAATTACCTGGAGGGACAAGTCCAGACCTGGACACACTGTGGCCGGGGCCAGATGCAGCCCTCCACTTGTTTTAATCAGGCCCCCAGCATGTTTTTGAGAATAAGCATTACCTTTATCCTGCAAAGTGTTATAGTCCTATACTAGCTAGTCTAGGTTAAAACTACTAAAATTCAGAATATTCATCTTAATTTTAGTTATTTTAGCCAGATACAAATACAATTGTTAATATCTCGTAGCATATTTCATGTTTGAAGACATTTCTGACTGTTTCCAAGATATTTTAGCTTGAATCAAGTTTGCAAATCTATTTAAACAAGACAAACATCTTGAAACAAGCTAAATAATCTAAGTCCATCAACTAAAACCATCTTAACCCCAAAAATAAAGATTAAAATCCAGATTTCAAGACGTTTTAGCAAATGTAGAACTACATTTTTTGCCGTGTGTATTTCTTTTATTTGACTGACTTGGCCATGTGTTTGCACCTGTGATTAATAAGTGCAATAATAAAAGATACAAAATGTGCTTGCAATAATAACAAATTCTTTCAATAATTCTGGTCCGGCCTTGTCATTTGCCTGGATTCGAATATTTTCCTAGCAGAAAAATAATTGCCCACCCCTGGACTAGTCTAATCAAATTCAAAATACTTAATAAATAAATACATTACTAATAGAAGGAGAGAGTTGCTTTGATATTTTGACAACACTGCACACATTAACATTACAGTTCTCTGCTAGAGCCTGCCTGATTATATAGACTTCGTGTTGTGCCACTTGGTTGTTTCCTTTGACGTTCAGCAAAGTTATCTCCGTCTTTTTTAGCCTAAAGATTACACAATGTGAGAAAAGTCATAGGATCAGTCTTGGCTTTGTCACCTGCGCACACACACACAGCTTTAAGAAGAGTTGCATAAGTGTAAAAACAGACAGTTCTCACGTCGTCTGTAATCCACAACAGCCCAGTCATGGCCTAGAACTGCATCACACGAAAATCTGTCCCATGTGTCCTGGTCGAACACGCGAGAACTGACCAGCTTTCTGCAGATTTTAAAACTGGATTATTCATTTATTACTTCATTTATTACTTTATTACTTCAATTAAAGGAACTATTGTGTTTTAGTAATAAGTTACTGTATGTATGGCAATAACTTACATTTTATTAATTTACATTTTGTTAATTGTAAACCGTTTGACTCAGAACTTACATTTTTGAAGTAATTGCAAAATACAGACAAGTGGGATAAGTGGAAGGTGAAAACAAGGATTTTCTGAGCAGCTACAAAAAATACAAGATTACTCAAACATGCATGAATCAATCCAAATACAACTGTGAGTAAAGTAATGATGAGAGATCTCAGAAAAGGGGATTTTACGGTGTGATTTCTGTGTATTTGGTGCTCTTTTTTGTTTGTATTTAAAAATAAATAAATAAATACAGCTTGTTAAAACTTGTTAGTAGTTTAGGTCGTGACTCAGAAGAATTCAAAGATAATTTTCTGATGAAAGTTCTACCACTTATATAAACAATATAAACAATAAACAACTCTGAGTTTTTGCTGTGAGACTGACTCAAAACCATGCAATGATAAACATTCAAATATTCAGTAAAATTAAAGTTTTTCATTTAAAAAAAAGTACTTTGTCTCCGGACTATACTTTGCAACAAAATACTGTAACTTAAAAGCAATTTCCCCCTATCTTGTTAGTGTATCTATTCAGGTGGAAATTAGTCCGCAAAGTCCTGTCTATGTCTAATAATCTCCCATTTGTATCTGTGTCTGTTGTTGTTTTTAGCATTGTGGCTAACTGTTGTTAGCATAGCAACTCACCTCGCCGCTAATAGTTGAGAAAAAACATTAAAACACAACATGATGAACAATTCTGAAGCTCAGAATACATTAGCTAAGTGAGCAAATCATGTAGCCTGAAGTAAGAAGTTTAAAATGCATTAATTCTGTTTGTTTACATTTTTAAGGATGCAAAAAATCAGGTACAGTCCCTTTAATGTCTTTGACGTAACAATCAGCCTGACATTACCACACTAAATGTAAAACAAAACAAAACATGCTATAATCACATTATAATATTCTGCTAAAACGTGTTTACTTTCACAGTAGATGTGCTAACAAAACTACTTTTATTTACAGAATAATGTGCATGTTTTGTGTTTAGCATTATTGCCAAACCTGTCTCCCACAGTTTTTTTGCAGCACCATCTCGTTCTAAGATATCATGTTAAATTTAGCTGCAGTTATTCTGGATTTTGGCACCAAAGTGTAGCTGGCCTTTCTTATTTTAGACGAGAAAAGAGGGTTAAAATCACGCAGTCAGGAGGAGACAAGCATTCTTTTGGGTTCATTCTTGTTTGTTGGGTTTTCTTCTCTCTCAGCACAAATGCTTACTCTAAACAACTGGTTGTTTCGCTCTTGAACGTTGTAAAAAATAGTCCCTTGTTTGCAAGCTGAAGGCCGTTATTTATCTCTGAACCTGAAATAGCCTCAGTAAACTGCTGAACATTGGTGTAATGGTGTAAAACCACTAACAAGACTAGTTTATAGTTTGTAGCATATTTTTCATCATAAATAACAAGAATGAGTTTGTATTGCTGGGAATGTATAATACGTTTTTGTCTGTCCTATCTCGCCATTTATTCTTTCAGATTAGAAATAGTTGATTGAATTCACTTTTTTTATTTCTTTAATAGAGGCATGTTGTTTTTTTCCATGAGCCTTAACCTGAATATAAGCCGCGCCAACTAGAAAAAAGTAAGTAAAGTAAGTCATTGGTAATTCAGTCATTTCGTTGTATAAGTTCAAAGCTTGTGAAAAAAGTAGAAGTTTATTTAGATGTTAGATTTAAAGGCTTAAAAGCGAAACAGGTCCATTGGGTTCGTGTTTAAAACTCCACGCCACTTCAATGTAAAGTTTAATGAAACAAGCTGCAATTTGAACTTGTTTTTATTGCTCAGAAGCATGATCTTTTTGAACCATGTTTTTCTTGGATTCTAAATCGTCTTGGGTAATTCAAGTAGGCGGGGACAAGGGGTAGGTGAAAACAGACTTTTGAAGCACTCGAGCATCAGCTTCAGGACAAGATGCATGAATCAAATTAGTAAATAAAATAAGTGATAAGCAACACTGTTATTAGAAATTGTCAATCAGAGACAGCAACTAACTAAGAATTTTTACTCTCGTATTGTACTTAAAGAGTTTTGTGAGTATCGTTTTTACTTTTGCTTATTACAGTGTACTTTCTGCTCCCTACATTTTAAAACCTGGTTAATTACTTAATAAGCTCCTCTTAAAACCTGCTGTGCTGCCATGGATAGTGCTCTGTGTAAGAATTGTCAAAAACGTAACAATTTCTAACTATTGTTTTGATGATATAAGTCAGATAAATTATAGCCTAATTAATTCACTCTAAAGCCCATCTCACACTACAAACCAATTTTGTGATTGCTCTTTCCACTTTTTTACTTAAAGTTGGGGTAACTTTATTGTGTAAATTATTATTCTTCCAAAAAGTCTGTGACAAATGCACTGAGCATTGTCTGAATTGAATAACAAATAAAAGAATTTTAGTTCTGAATGCTGAATGCAGCTCTCTGATTGGCTGTGCTTGGGCAGACCTCCCCAGTTTCACTTTGTTGTTTGTAAAAAAAAAACTATTGCGACCCAAATGAATATATGTCGATATTAACAATTTGCCTGCCGAAGGGCTGTGTGCGTGAGTGTGGTGTATGTGTGTGTCCAAATTATTATTATTATTAATATTATTATTAATAATTTTCTTTTTATCAACTTTTTATTTTGTCATTTTCTTTTGTTTGTTTGTCTGTCTTGTTTGAATTTTATTTTTGTTGTTGTTTGTCACTGTTTTGTTTTTTAAAGAAAAGTAAAATAATTTTTATACAAATAACTGTACTTATAACCGTTGAACATTGAACTTCAGTACTTTTGTATTTAAGTCGACATTAAACTTGTAGTTATATATCAAACTAATATAGCAAATGTTTGATAGTGTTTTTTTAAATGTTTTTGACAATATGCAAACAATTATTATCAATATCTTGCAGAGTAAAAAAAAAATATATGTTGCTAGCTTCAAAGGCAAGTTTATTTATATATCATTAATGCACAGTAGTTCAAAGTGCTTTATAAAACAGTCAGCGCTTTTGTGATTCATTTAGCATGTACTTCGCATTTGTTGGATTTTTAAAACCTAACTAAACAGCAAATGTATGTTGGACTGCCTTACATTTTTATTGCCTAATTTTTATTGGCCTTTGCCCTTATTTTTTATTTTATATATTTTAAATATTTTTATTATAGTTAAATAAAATACTATAATTTATATTTTTACTCTTTAGATTCTTTATCTTTATTTGTGTTTTCTGTGTTATATGTTGCACATTAGCACCGCAGCAAGTTCCTAGTCTGTGAATTCTGGTTTAATAAAATTCTTTCTGTTTCTGATTCTAAATGTATTACCCAAATCTCAATATCAGGACAAAATATGGCAATACTGGAAAAAAGTGTATTTCAATGCAAAATGTATTTCAATGCATGGTCCCTTTAAAAGTTCATTTGTAGCCACCTTAATTGAAAGAAACAAGCTAATCCTAGACTCCCTCTTTCTTAATGGCAGCTGTTACTTCCCACTGCGGCAGTGACTCCCCCCTGTGGCGAGCCCTCATAGTGCATCTCTTTCCTCTGAGCCTGTGGACTGTGACAGGTCTCTTCACTGGCTATTTCTAGAGCTCCAGTCCTAAGCTTCCTCCCGCCCACAGCAGCAGATTTATGTAACGCTCTGCAGTACCAGACATTTTGGGAGCAACATTATCAAGAGGAAAACCAGGATGCTGCTAACAAGACACAATGCACTGAACAACCATCTGTAAATCCTTTCAATGAAACCCCACTGAGCACTGCAGCCTCACTCTAGCATTATTCCTCCCATAGTTATGTGCTTCTTCCATGTTTGGGTGACACGTAATCCAAAAACTCAGCTCCAGCACTTATCAGTAGCACCTGGTTGTTCCCATGAATTCTTCAAGGTGTGTGGAGCGTGCACATTGGATAGACACACAGTCACACTTGTACAAAAGCTGATTGACTTTAACTAACTCTTCTTTTGTATGTTTCTTCAGCGTTGGTAAAAAAAAATGCTGGGGACACTGTTTTTCTCGGTTCTGCTGACATGTGCATGTGCCAAAGGTAAGTTCTCACAGTGTCTTACTTTTGAAGGGCCAGGTGTATTTCAGTGCTTGTTCTCCACAGACATCGTCCTCCTCAGTCTGAATGACACTAAAGCAGTGGAGGCCTTTGTGGACTCTGCAGAAGTGGTGCTGGTCGGATTCCTCGAGGTAAATTAAATATTTCATTGGAACTATTTGTATTGTCAACAAGGGTGAACAAAAAAAGTAAAAGGTGGAAAAAATATTCTAAACTCAAATGTGAAAGGTTGTGCTGTCAACTTTCAATTAAAGTTATTAAAATATAAACATGTTCATTGATTTCCTGTCCAAACTGCAGAACTGATAAACCCCACTTCCTCAGTATTATTATATTATTTTTTCAATAAATGACAGTCAGAGTTTAGTTTAGTTTGTTAGGAAGTGACTACATGACAATTTGAACCCTGTGTGTGTCCTATAACAAGTAGGCGGGTACAAGTGGTAGGTGATGCATCCATTCTTGAACAAAACAACTCCAGTGTTTTAAGTGGTCAAAAAGAAGTGCCAGTACTTTTATTTTCTTTTAGAGTCTCCATCTTGTTAAAGCTGAGCTCAGAGAAGTGCTGATACTCAAATGAGGCATTTTTAGATGTGGTGGAACTGAGTATCATTCTCGCCCACTTAAAGCACGGATCCAATCCAAACACAACTTTGAGTAAAGGAGAGAACATTGTTATGACATTGTTAAAAACTCATATCCACTTTAAGGGGAACCTATTGTGTTAAATCTATGTTTCTGAGTTTTTATTGCCATGTTTTATCTGTGTTGTCGGTACATTAGTTTGCTGAAAGTTGTACTTGGATTAATTCATGCATGTTTGATTAATCTTAAATTGTCCTGCAGCGGATTCTCAAGTGCTCAGAAAATTCCTGTTTTCACCTACCACGTGTACCCGCCTACTTGTTATAGGACACAGGGTTCAAAATTGTCATGTAGTCACTTCCTTACAAACTAAATTACTTGGAACTACAAGTACTCTAAAATGTCATAATCTGATGTAGGGATTGTCATGTAGCCACTTTCAATTAGTGGTTCTCAGGAAACACACAATAAAAACATGTAGCAACATATTATCATACACCATTAAAAATACAATCAAAAAACATTTCAAATGCACTAGATGAATCCTTAAAATTACAGTAATAATGTATTGTTCTCTTCAAAATCGTAATTTTAAAATAGCAGGGAAATTTGGAAGTTTTCGAGTACAATTCAATTGACTGGTGTTGACACAATAATTTATCTAAATGTGCTTTCCAAAGTTTAAGTGAAAAAAGTTCTGCAGACAATCTCAGACTGGAAGTTGATTCTACTGCCTGATGGTTACTTTTCCCACTATACAAAGATTGATGCAAAAAGACAAAAAACAATACAAAAAGTACAGTTGCAAGTAAATTAGCAAAACATGAGCAACAAGTAAAAAATAAGTTGTTGAATAAAATCCAATCACAATAAAGTACATGCCACTTGGTATGTGAGTGATTCTATATTGCAAAGTATTATACATAAAAGTTGCAATAAAATACAATTTCCATATTGTTCTTTGGGGTTACGGGTTTGGAGTGGTACTGTTTAAGGTACATTTTATTGAGAAGTCTAAATTAAAAAAAATGCTTTAGTCATAATGATGAAACTCATTGACAACTGAACAAAAAAGGAACGCCAACCAAAAATGAAAAATATTTTGTTGTGCGGAAACACAGCATCTTCCCACAGATAATCATAATGAGACAATTTGTATTTATATTTTTGAGCCACACTGGGAAAGCCCCTGGAAAAACACTGTTCGCTTTCTTTTCAATATAAGGGTTTTCAAGGAAAGATACATTTGGAACAGCCACACCTTTGGCAGTGGGAGCTGAGCTGTCCCACAGAGCTGCCCCTTTGGCCAGACTCTTGTGCGGGGGACGAAGGCAGGCAACACGCCACTTGTCACAAACAAACATGTGTCTGCCCTTGTGGTATTGGCTCCACTGACCCCGGCATTGACATGTGCAGAGCTGGGTTCAGAAGAGGAAACGGAGCATTTGAGGATAGAAATCTGCAGACGGCCTGAGCTCCAGACCAGAATACCACTGTGAGTCACAGACGAGGACCCACACAGAGTTACAAACTGATCTAATGGATCGTCCGGGCGCATGCAGTCCTGTCACCAAAATAGACATGATTCACCTTGTTTTGAGTCATCCACTCTCTCTCTCATGTGTTTTTTGTCTGTCTTTGTGCCACCTGCTCTCCTTTGTTTTTAACTGCTGCGACCAAAAGGAGTCTTTCACTTCTACTTTGTACTTTGTCTTCCACTTCTACTTTTTTGAAGAATACAGTGTATAGTGATGTAAAAATAACAGATACAACAAGCTGTCACAAAATATCGAAGTAAGATTTTTTGTTTACTTGAATTGTTTTGTTGCTGTAACACTTAAGAAACAATAAACAATAAGCCTTTGCTACATTTCAGTGCAGAAAATATGAAGAACTAATTGATTTGTTATTTTTGTTCTTCATCTGATAAAAACAAACTATGAAGAGTTAAAAGATAAAAAATGTATATATATTTTCTTACTGTTGAATGAGCCATTCTGGGATATAGAATAAAGTTTGTTTTAGGACCTGTTTTTTACATGTTGCCTAAATCTTTTAACTTTATTGCAGATCCCTAAAACAAATTTTCAATGAAATTAGCTTCAAAAGTAATAAGTCACGACCTCATAATAGTCCAGCCAATTATTTGTGCTGTAAAGAAATTAGAAACAATTGCAAATTATTTTAGTAATTAAAAAAAAAAACTGAAATAATGAGTTTTAAAACACTTTTATTTATAAATTATTTGTAAATGACTAGATGATTCCCACAAATGTTATCAAGGTATTTTTAAAGAAAACAGTATTATTTCTGCAATTCTTCCCCAAATGTTAACAAAAATAATACCATGAAATGAAAATTGTATCATGAGATTTCCACATTGTTAGAGTAGAAATGTATACTGTATACATTGGACTATATAATGTATATAATATAACAGTATGGTATATGTAATTGTACAAAACTAAGAATATGTAATTAACAAACTCTTAACAAGTGATCAAATGTTAAAAAGAGGTTCTGAACTGAAACCTTAATTTCCTTTAATTCTTCTTAATTTCTGGATGAGTATTTTACCATGATATTACCAAAATCTCTAATGTTTCTTAATTATCTTGAAAGACAAAATAATAATGGTATTTTCTTGAAAATAACTTAGGGAGAAGATAGTCCCGGATATAAGGAACTGCTGGCCGCTGCAAAGAAAGTCGACTCAGTCCCTGTGGCCATTTGCAGCGTGAAAGAGGTTTGGGCTGACTACAGCGTCTCCACGGACACCATCACTGTCTTCAGAAAGGTAATCCATTCTCACCCCAAGATGCTGTGCATTGTTGAAATTAGGACTCAGGATAGGGGGTTCTGTGAGCCAGTGCTACAGTTTAAATACATACAGCTTTTGTACACTCATGCTAATTTCTTTGTAGTATGAAAATTACAACAAGTAGCAAATAAAGAGGTGGTTATTTCTCATTTCTCAAACCAAGCAATCTTAGGCCCTTCTCATTTCAGCCTTTTTTCACTCACACATCTGACGGTAAAATCGGTAAAAATTCAAACTAAAACTTGTCCTTTGGAGCAAAAGCAAATGACTAAAGTCTTTTTAATACTGTATTTCTGTAGTTTTAGCTTCTGAAGACTAACAGGCTCTGATCAGTAGTGAGAACTTTCTCCAAATAAAAGAAAAACACATTCTCTTTTTTTTTTTTTTGTAAATATAAGGATTGGTAAAGTTGGTGTTGACAGGTGAGACCTGAATGACTCTAGATTTGGCGGATTTGGGGTTTTGACAATTCTTATTTAAAAGCTGAAGGGGATTGAGGTAAAAATGAATTTTAGGGACCCAAAATTACTCCAAAGAATTTAGGGCAGAGCCAATGCAGTCCTATTAAAATTTTGGAATTTTTTGGGACCATTTTTTGTTTGTCAGTTTACAGTTGAAACTGGAACGCCCTTTGAAGGGACGCTGAAATGATTAAATTAAAGTAAATTTTATGCTTATTATTTATATTTTTAAAAATGCTGTTTTGTTTTGTAATTTTGATGCATTTTGTTCTGCCTTGTAAAGCACTTTGAATGGCTTTGTGCTATACAAATACATTTTTCTTGTCTTGCCTTGAAATGAGAAGGGGTTTTAATAATTTGATATCGGCCAAAACTGAGGCCGATAGTCGATATGGCCCATATATACAAAAACATTGAAATACTGGCCCCAAAATATCATCCAGCTAACATATCAGTAACATATCACTATATGTATTGGTATATATGTAGAGTGTTTATTGATCTTTTGTATGAATCCATTATACAGTGATGCACTTCTGCTTTTAAATAACGCTGCCATGACAATCATTTCTCTGCAGGCAGATAACCACCAAGAAAACCTAGTTGTTGCTGAGGCAAAGAAAAAGCTGGACACAGATGGACTTGTAAACTTTATAACAATCAACGAAATCCGCTACATCACAGAGTACAACCAAGTGGTAGGCCCTAACCGCATGAACAGTCGTAATTATTATTCAAGCTAAATTTGCTCCTGCTGTTATGCTGAACTTGTTTTTTAGACAGCAGTTGGTCTGTTCACCTCTGAGGTAAAGACACACCTGCTGCTCTTCGCCAACAGAAGCAGTAAAGAATACTATGAGCTGAAGGAGAAATTGGGAGCTCTAGCACCAGAGTTTACAGGCAAGGTGAAGAGTGTTATGTAACAAAGCACCAGACATAACAGAAAACTCCTCCTAGCTACAGCCACAGTCCTTCTAACCATCACCCTGTTTTTTCCAGTTCTTGTTTGTCCTGATCAATGGAGCGCTCAAGTCCAACTCCCGCTCACTTGGCTACTTTGGTCTCAAGTCCAAAGACCTACCGCGAGTTGGCATCTATGATGGCAACTCAGACATGAAATGGCTACTTCCAGAGGGAGAGATCACAGTTGAGAGAGTGCGTGACTTCTGCCAGTCTTTCGTAAAAGGAGAGCTCAAGGTAAACACAGACCATGTAAATGTAGTTGTTGTTTTTGAGTTAAACTAGTTGTTCATCCTTCATATATTAATAATTTAGCATAAAGAAGACACGATCGACCTCACCCTGTGTCACTGGAGTGATTTTAGTTTGGGTCTTGCAGCGCAGTAGGGGCCTGAGTGCTTCTTGTTGTCATTGCTGTGCCACACAAAATTCAGAAAACCTCACACTAATTTGGCCTGTCACTCCACACAGTGCTCCAGCTGAGAGTTAAAGGCTGACAGGCTGGCAGTCTGTGGAGCATGCCAACGCTATGTCTCAACAAAACTCAAAACACATTAATCAAATGGCAATAGGTGGCATTACAAGCTGAACACTTAATGTTTTTACATCAAAACCTTTTGAGCACATGGAGATTGTTAAAGTTTATACAAATGATCATTAATGTGTGTTTTGCTGCAAGCAAAGATTTGAATATATCTAATTATTTTTGTAATACAATATAACACAAAACCATTGAATATTAAACCCCACAGCTAAAAGATCTCAGATTCAACTCCTGGACAAAAGTAGGTGTATGTTTCTCCCTTTGATTTGGTTTTCTCTAGGCACTCTGATTTTCCTTATCAATCCAAAACATGCTCAATAAGATCCTCAACTGAACGTGATCATGACCAGACCTTACTTATTACATTATTATTTATAACTTTGGCTCCAAAGTCATTTAACTCATTTCAAACTTGAACATTCAGAATTCAAAACAAAATCTACCAGTGCCATAACAAACATCATTCTTGTCTTCACTATTTTTGGCTCACTTTTTTTTTGTGCATAACCTCACACACAAAAGGTTTATATTTCACAGGCGAAGGGCAGATAAAATAAATATAGCGGTTATGCAGGTGACACCAAATCATCCTGAATGTGAGGTCTGAGTGGCAAGAAATACAGAGAGTTAATAGAGACAAATGACATGTTCTCCTGTAAGAGCTCAAAATAAAGAAAAAAGATGTTATATGAGAAAAAATTCAACCCACAACAACTCTGCAGAACAATGTGTTTGTAACTGACATGTAAAAACTCAAAAGCAGATTAACAGTGGCAGAAAAGCAGATGAACAGAAAGACTTTAGCTTCTCTCACATTTATCACAGACGCTAGGATCACCCAGAGTTAAAGTAATTACCTTTTTCTTCCTAAAAATGTTCATGATTTTTGATGAAGATATAAATTGTAGTTTTGCAGTTAAAGTGTCATAAATCTCCAACTGCTGTTAGAAAACAAGTTAGTGAAGCACTACACTGCAGAAAGTGATTGTTAGTTTGCATTTCACCACATAAAAATTAATTTGTGTAAAACAAAAACTCGAGGAACGTAAATTAGTCTGTACATTTTCTCTATTGTGTTGCCCAAAAGTTTGCTGGTCAGTCAGAATGTTTTTCAAATAAAATGATGTCAGTGCATAACCTCTATTGCCTAAATGAAATTTATTTTCGTAATGCAAAAGGTTAATGGGTCTAGTTACCTCACAAAATAATAGATTTCAAACTAATGAAATACGGTAATTTGTTAGACATTTTATGGCAAAGGACAGTGTTGTTAAAACACCCCAAAAGCCCTCCAAAATAAAAGACAAACAACACACTTGTTTTGTTTAAAAAGATAAAACAAAACAGAGTTGTCTACAGTCTCTCAGTCTTTGCTTCTTTTTTTGTTTCAGGATGTGGATCAGGCTGGAGAAACAAAGGCAAAGACAGAACTATAACACTGAACAGTATGTAAATTATTGACTAATAATTTAATAAATATATGTCAAGACAATTATTGTGTTTTTCATAACACTCAGTCAGTGTGTGGGCCTCTGCAATTTGTCCACCTCAAACAATACCGTGTTCACAGCGGCCTTTGTGCATAACGTGTCGTCGCCCATTGCTGCCTATGTTATACTCACCCGCTCACACGAGTCTAAGCCGGTCTGTGGTCTGCTGCACTCACCACAGGTCAGTGGCCACAAGCTGCAGAGACCTGGCAGAGTTTGTTAGACTGCCCACTAATGTTACTGTCCTCACCACAACACAGCAACCTCAGAGAAACTGACACACTCTGAGAGAGATCAGACGAACTAGATATGAACTCCAGACCTGATGCTACACACTTTCTCACAGGATTCACCCTGAACAGAAATACAAAGCCCAGTTAAAATGTGTATGGCTTTGGAGTTTAAATATATAAGTCTATCAAAGCAAATGGACTTCAATTACCTAAAAATCTAGACTTCTTAAAGCATTCTTTGGAGAAACATAAAGGAATTTGAAAGTCCAGACATGCATCAGTGTAATTAGTGGTGTTATGCAGCCGGCCAGCACATCCGGAGGACAGGCTGCCAGGTGGAGGCTTCAGAGCTCATGGAAAGACACGACTGTTTTGTCTGTGGCTGGAGCTAAGACGATCTTCACATCACTGGGAGTTACATAAATCTGAGCCACAAGGAGAACTACTTAAACTACTCAACTTAAACATCTCAAACTTAACAGAAGTCTTAAACTGAAATTTACAGGGAGCTGTACTTAGTATTTACATGATAGACAGCAGATCAAAAGTGTCCCAAAGGTGAAAACTTTTATTTTTCTTCTATTTTGCTCCCAATTTCAAAAATTATTTTCTGTTCTCGGTTTAGTTGACAATTAAGTAGTAGTTTAGAATTTATAGGCCAAGTTGTTTGCATGTGGGAGTGTATTCAGGACACACAAGGCTACAACACAGAAATAATACACAGTTTAGACAGGACCTATTGTGTAAGCTCACTTTTCTATTATTCCAGTATAATAGTAGTCCAGTAAGAATTGATTGATTCATGTATGTTTGAGTAATTTTGTATTACAGAAAATTCACATTTTTATCTATTACCTGTACCTGCTCAAATACGATTCAAATCAATCTTGCCTGATATGCTAAAGTCTGGAGGATGAATTTATGACTACCAATCAAATCAAATCAAATCAAATCAAATTATTTTTCTATAGCCCAAAATCAGAACAACAGTCGTCTCTGAGAACTTCCCAAGATTATTAATTTAGCAAACATGAATGGTATAAAATAAAAATAAAACAATACACATTCAATGACATCACAGATCTGTTACATTCAGAACGGTCTTTTCAGAGGCTCAGGTAAAAACAAAAAACATCTTACAGACAAAACCAACAGTGTTTTTGATAAGAAAACAATGTTTAAAAACTTAAAAAGTAGTATATAGGATAGAACAAAAGTACTGTATTATTTTTCAAACACAAATTGATACAACTGAAAACGCCTTTTGATTGAGTTGCACGTCCATAAGTCACTACTATTGACTCTATACTCACTAGGTCTTGCACAAGTTCACAGCTTGTTTCTTTAAACATTGTGACTATTTTGTATTATTGTGTGTATTATACAAGTACAGTGTGTGTGTAGGTCAGTGGCTGCATGAAAAAACTGATCGATTCTGGCTTACGATTCGATTTCTGCGACTTCGATCGATTTTCGTATTTTCGATTTTCCATCCTATACTCACTAAACAGTGATGAGAGCTGTTACCAGCAGACAGTAGCTGTGTTTAGTGCAGTGTGACTGCGGGCCCACACCACCACACTGACTGAGTTTATAGGTCTGCATGTATTTGTCTATGCATCTGGTAAAACCCAGCTGCTCACTTTTACATGCACCAAGTTAGCATGTTTGCCAAATGTATTCTACTCTACTCTATACAGACTATGTTAATTGCTAGCTACTCAGGAAATAGTCAGAAATAAGCCTTGGCACTTGCTGTAAAGTCTTATTTCATCATGTTCATGTGCTAAAAACAAGAGACACATCTGTTTACCCCAAACAGTAAATCCCTGAGAGCCATCATAGCCTTAACTGAGCAGTGGCTTTGGTCTTTTACTCGTACATTTTTGAATGTATGAGGTTCGTCTAGACTGCCAACCTGTGATAGTCTAGTTTATAGAAAGATTTATGCGCTGAGTAAATTACTTTTGAGGTTCTGGGAGGCTGAAAGTAGGGCAAAGATGGTCTGCCTCAGGATCAGATGGAGATGTTGTCTCCTTATTTTGCTTGCAGCTTACAGTTGCTCCAGACACTATCGTTTCAACTGGACCAGCTTGTATAAGTTCTACCAGCACATATTCCTCCATCACTGTTGACACTGCTGATAAACACTCTTAACATCTACCTTAGCAGTACAGAGTTGTTTTTTATTCCCCAATGAGACAATTCACTACAATGTTTTGCACTGAGATAATTTGAAATCAATCCAGGGGCATAGCCAGTATCACATGTTTTTCTAACATCATTAACAGGTGTTTTTACTAAAATGTTAATTTTGGAAACACCCACTCCCTGTGGTAACATGAGTTCAATTCCTTTAGTAGGTTTTTAGGTCAAGTACCACGTTTGCGCCAATGCACTGAGATTCTCATTATTTCAAGACATTCCCTGGTTTCAGTTTTACACAATGGTCACTTTAATAACACCACAAAACCTAATTATACATGTTTTACACTTATTTTTTGTTACATGCTGTGGTGGTGGCTGATTACTGTTTGAGAATAAATACGCTTTTTTTTCTTTGCAATTTACATTATGTGGCTCAGTGCTTTCCAATGCAACATGCCACAACAGAAAAAAACCTCTGCAGCTGTATTTCCTGTCTGTTTAGGGATGTGATTGAACCCTCTCCTCATACATATCCTCAAAAATGGACACTAAACGAGACATTGAAATTACATGTTGCATTATCCAAAACAAATCTGTGAGACCAGGAATAACATTGGACCCAGCAACACAAGGGACAACAAGGTCACAGGACCGAGGCCCCTCCCTTCTCTCTGCTCAAATGTATTTATATGCTTCAATGATGCGTGTTCATAAATGTTTGGTTATCTAAACACTGTTTAGGGTTTAGATATGGTTCAGGTCCAAGTCATCAGCTACGCATGCCACTCTCAGTGTAAACCACAGCTGCACAATATATGGAAGCCTCCTATATATAGCAGCACATTTCCTAAAAACGCTCTGCATCGGGCCGCTGCTGCTGGTTTGTCAGAGCCACGCTCGGATCAGGCTGAAGCTGGACAGCAAAGTCTCTGTAAATAGTGACTGTGGTTCTAGTGGGACACAGCAGGACTCTAATTGAGCCTTGTCGCATAATGAGGCTCACTGCTGCTCTATGTTACTCGATTAGTAGCTTGTGGCACAAGCAGACTATAGTTAAGGGTTTGTGGGGGTGGGGGACCACATCTGGGGCAACACAACATCAACAATTCTGTTGGGTCTCCTCCATTTCAAATAAGAAACCAATAGGTCTCTTAAAGGTAATTAAAAATAATCACACTTTTGTTTTGGAAAAAGTTCAGCAATGTAACTTCTTGATTTTTTAGGTTCTGTTCAACGTTTTTTTTTTGTATAAAATAATTAATAGAAATGAATTGAACTTCCTAAACTGACACCACTATATGAGAAAGAAGAAAAACAGAAAATTCCAGACAATAGAAAAACAAAAGACAGTAATTTGTCCCGCACTGACCCATAAGTATGATGTGAGCTCTAGTGTATTATTACATGTTCATGCATCTGTGCATAGTTCAGTGTCTGCCTTCAAAGTGACAGAGGGCCAGCCCTGAATGTCCTTGACTCTTGAGTGTCTTTGCCATTTTTTTGGTTTGCATAAAGTCTCCATATACAGTCGGCCGTTGAATTCGAGGAATGTCTTCCGCCACATGCTTTGTGGGTGAGTTTCTAGACTCAATGCCAAGGCTTGTGTGGGTGTTATAGACACCATCAGACAAGTGGAAGCGGAAATGTTGTTATCCAGCTCTCTATCCAATCAGAGACAGATCTCCTTGAGTGGGTCTGGTCTTGCTGCGGCCATGGACTTGTGTATATATTGACCTTCAGTCCAAGTCCTAACACAGAAGCAGCGCTTAAGCAAACAAAGAGCATTGAATCCACAGAGAAGCACCTGCAGAAACATCATGAAGACTCTGACTCTGCTGTTCGCCTGTGCTCTCCTCTCAGTCTGCTGGTCCATGGGAGGTAAGTTCACACTTCAAAATAAGCATTTGCTGTTTTGCTGCATTTATGCCAACTCTCCTTGTCTTATATTCTGCAGCTATTGAGCCTGAAGTCATAGTGGACCCTGTAGCAGACCCTGCATCTGATGTTGCTCTTGCTGAGTCTGCATCAGACTCAGGCTCTGACTCTTCTGCATCTGACTCCTCAGCAGATGACTCCTCTGCATCTTCAGCCTCCTCTTCCTCTGAATCTGCACAGTCCTCAGAGTCCTCACAGTCTCAGTCCTCAGAGTCCTCACAGTCTCATCTTCAGAGTCCTCACAGTCTCAGTCGTCAGAGTCCTCACAATCTCAGTCCTCAGAGTCTTCACAGTCTCAGTCCTCAGAGTCCTCACAGTCTCAGTCGTCAGAGTCGTCTGAATCCACGGAATCCTCTTCAGAGTCTGCTTCATCTGCCTCCGACTCAAATTCCTCTGCATCTTCATCAGCATCAACCAGCACTGAAGGTAAATAAACATGAATTGGTCTCATATGATGTCACATTGCTGAGAAGTCTTGCAGTGTTTTTCTGCATTCATGCCTGTCCTGGTTTTCACATGGTTTGAATCTGTAGTCCTGATGTACACCCTGCTCTTCTGCTGGTCTCAGACTATCCTGTGTTTAGTCTCATTTTATCACAAGTTTAATGTGGCATGTGTGCAAGTGTTAGCACACCAACAAAAATTAGGAATGGCAAATATTTTGCAAATATGTATTGTTAATATAATATGGTTGTTTGATACATACAACATACATACATACATAAGATTATTAACATTAAATTACTTTTTGTAACCGTTTGTCTATGTCTTTAGCCCCTCAAGTGATAATGAAGAGGGACCTGGCTGCTGTACTGCTCAGGAGAAGAAGAGCGACTGGACAGCTCAGCCCCCTGCAGATGGAGAGGTATTAACACAAGGATTGACATACATTATATAGAAATTATTACAATGATTGTTTAGAGTTCTGATTGTGTTTTCTGTGATGCAGTCTGCGAGAGGTGTGTGAACTGAATGAAGCCTGTGACGACATGGCCGACACTGCTGGTATAGTGGCTGCTTACACTGCATACTATGGACCCGTCCCTTTCTGAGCAAACCTTTAATCAACCCATGATCTAGTGCCATGCCCTCCCTGGACGCAGAAAGCAATAACAATTGGAGATAAGAATGACATCTTTCTGCAGATAACGAGAACTTGTTCGACCAAAGCCCTTGTAGGTAAATGTAGGAGGCACATGAAGACACAAGCCTGTGAATAAAACTGTTATAGCCCACTCAAGTTTAGATTATTACTAAGCTTTATAAGCAAATGGTGCTACAAGTGCAATTATAATGCAAGAGAATGTATTACTAATGTTTTTATATGGTGCTCATTATTCACTTATTGATGCTTTTATTTTTGCAAATAGATTTTTTAGTTATATTTTAGGGGCAGATTTACTAACCAAGGAAAAAGTGTTATATGTATTTTCACATGTTGGTTGATGATATATATGTTTAAAAAAATAATAAATTATTACTTTAATAAATGTCTGTGCCTTTATATGTATATATTTTTCTACTGTGAACATGTCTTTACATATACTGTACACCAGTGTTTCCCAACCAGGGGTACGTGGACCCCAGGGGGTACGCGACCATTTGCCAGGGGGTCCTTGGGATGACTGCAGATTTAAAAGAAAGGTAGAATTGCAAGTATTGTCATGTGAACAATGTTGTTTGCAGCACATTTAACTGTTAAGAGGCAGCTGTTTGATATGAAATACATCAAACAATAAAATGCAAGCTTATACATAAAAAATATACGAGTAAAGATTAAATATCCCTAAAAAAACATGACACTGGGGGTACTCCGTGTGTGAGATCATGATTAGGGGGTACTCAAGACGAAAAAGGTTGGGAACCACTGCTGTACACCACCAGGTGATCTTATTATATCATGTCAATAGATGGCAGTGTTGAACCGCTCTTGCACAAACACTGTCTTTTATGGTTCAGTGTAGTCTGTAGTGTTTAGGCTTTCTACTGTATATTTAGTTGATAATATGTTTAGATTTAGGCAAAAGTCAAAGTTCCATCATAAACTGACTGTAACACATTAGCTATGACTTGGTTGTGTTGCAAGAACAAAGTAAAGCGGGCTGAGTAATGCCAGTTTTTAAAGTGAGACATGATAGTAATTCTTCCTAACTACAAATTAAACACATATTTCAAGATGTAGTGCATCTCTGGAAACAATCAATTTCATCTGAAATGCAGTATTTAAGAAATACAGCTTTCAGAAAAAAAAGTTGTCATGTAACTTGCCCCCAGTGAGGGGGAAGTTGTGCCATTTATTATTCAAGTAAAATTGTATGTTTTAATCCTTAGAAACAAACCATTTATGCAAGCTAAACAACCATAATACAGTTTTCACTTAAGTTTTAAACTAAACTTAAAGTTATTATATAAACAGTTAGGATTAAACAAAGCAGAGCACAGCATGAACATAAAGGCTCAGAACTAAATGCCAAAATTGATTGATTAAGTCCAGTTCTCTTGTATCCTGGTCTTATTTCCTAATCTTTGAATCTGTGTGTTGTGTGAAGAATTAGATCACTTTAGTGACAAAATCACACAATTACCATTGAATAATCTGTTTCAATTATTCTCTAATGGGCTGCCAATGGCACAACCCAGGCTCTTTGGCACAAATCATCCCAACCCCGCCATTTTGGGAAAATGCATCATCTATCATTTTTTAACTAATGCTAGCTATATACAGTAGATTCAAAATGTAGCTTACCAAAGCACTAAACCATGTGTGATACACTGTATTTACAAACTTGCTTCTAACTGTTCAGATACAACAATCATAAAAATCGTAGAAATTTTACTTTGAAGGGCAAGAACAATTTTTTTCTACTTAAATGCCCTTTTTTCTTATACTGTCTGGCTCCCTTCTTTACAGAATGAGTGAAATGTCTTCAATAATGTGTGGTTACATGGTCTTCTGTGGTTCTTCAGAAAGAGGTAGGTGGCACAACTTTCCCACTTGCACAAATCACCCCACTTTCCAAATGTGGTTGAGGTTTGAATAAGGTGTCAGGACATGAGCTACCCAATGAGAGAATGCTCTAACAACACAACATCACCAGATCACGGTCACTGAACCCAGTTGGTTAACATGTTATTAACTGACTATTCCATGACTCATCAGAGGCTTGTGATCATAATAGACAATTTGACCTGTATGCTCACTTATTGTTGGTTTGATTTGACAGAAACAGGGTGGATGAGTGCATGGGTTGTAGTCTTTATTGCTGGTTGGTTGGCATGTATTTTGGATCCTAAATGTTTTTGACACTGCTTACAAATGTTCAATAATGTTCAATATTTGTTGATTTTTGTATTGGATTTTTTCCAAAATTGTCAATTTTCTACAAAGTTACACATATCCCCCGCACACAAGTTGAGACTGTGACAAAATTCCAGAAAGTGACTACCACCTAATAAGTTGTGCTGCACAGATCTGCACCTTCCAGTCACGTGCATAGTGTTGGTGCTTTGTGTCTAATGTGGCTTCATCATTAACAGGGCTATCTGAACCACAGCTCTTCCCTCTCTGTCTGCTGACCCACAGCGCCTGTCCTGTTCTGTCACAGTTGGGAGCAATTACTATTGACACAGAGATAATCCATACATAGGCTGACTGCCATGTGACTCTGGTTAGTTCATGACACCTTTTACTGGACACCGGAAGTCTCTCATTGGTCTTCTGACTGTTACTAAACTGTAGTGATGGATATGTGCTCACACTAGAAACTTTACTACTTTGACAGTGAACTGTGACCCCAACGTTTCTAGTATTTCTGAGTATTATTACTTACTTTAGATAACACAGATAGCTGGCTAATAAAAGCTTGGCAGTCGTTTTCATTTCAGTCTTCACATCAGAAATAATGAACCTTCGAGGATTTTGTCATTGGATAAAAGTGTTTTTTTTAATACATACGTTTGTTAAATTTGTAAACAATTTGTGTAATTTTGCAACAAATGTGTGTGTACATTTTATAAAAGACATTATAATATTCTCTGAATATAATTATTTAACTTAATTAAAGAATAATAATTACACCCTAAAACGATGTGAAAGATGTCTATGTGCTATATGCACATATAGGCAAATCCTGTTACAAAATGTTGGTGGTGTGTCACATGACTCTATGACCCTCAAACAAGAAAATGTCATACAATACAATGTGTTGCGTCACACTGACAGATCCGATCTGCTGTATTTCACATAAACTAATTATACAATGTATTATATACAGCATACAGCCATACATGTTCTTTCTTATGCCTTTGAATATGAGTTTTAAGACAGAAATGTCAAAGTTTTGTCATTTTGAGAATCTTCAGCTCTATTTTATCTATTTTACTGTTGATCTCTTTTTCCACCTCTCCATCTGTCACCATGGCTGGGTTGTCATAAGCCTCGTTGTAGCTCTTCATCTGCTCTGTTTCCTCATCTGTGGGGAGCTGACAGCATTTACAGCAGCAGCAGCACTTGGTGACAAACACATCCACCACTTTGTCCCATGGAGCAAGGGAGTGAGCCCACAGTGGCAGGAAGTCCCAGTTCCTTAGTGCTGCTGGCAGACATCCAGGCTTGTGCTTTTGCAGCACATTAATTATAATAATGATTATAAGGAGACCTAGTAGTGGTGCACCCACGCCTACCAGAGTCTGCCAACCTGCCACAGAAAGCCCAAAGACCAACAGAGGCAGAAGGAAAAAGCAGCAGATGATGTAGACTGCAGCAAACCAACGATACTTTGCTGTGATGTTACCCAGACTTTTTGCTAGACGGATAGGGATTCTTGTAAAGGGGATTGGGTACCACAAAGCAATACCAGTGATGTTGAATAAGAAATGCACAAGCGCAATCTAGAAAAGGAGAAAGAAAAACTTAGCTTTTTTGTTTTCAAATACACATGACTTGCAATCGACTGACTGACCTGTAACGAGTTCCCCAGAGTGTCTCCTGGACTTGCCATAGCAGCTAAGATAGCAGTCGTGGTTGTGCCAATATTTGAACCAAGTGACAGTGGATAGGCTCTTTCTAAGCTGATCACACCAATACCTGTGTGCACAATGTCAAAGTAATATTCTTGTGTAAAACACAAGAAAGCATTGTGCTTCTTGAATGGTGAAATGTTGATTGACCTCACCAACCAGTGGAGTAATGGCAGATGTAAACACTGAACTGCTTTGCACTACAAACGTCATCCCAGCACCAACCAAAATGGCAATGTATCCCACAACCCAGCCAAAGGGAAATGGAAAATCTAAATGCACATTGAAGAACATTATTAGACAGTGATAAAAAAAACAAAAACAAAATGCATCTCTTACCGGTGTTTAAAATTTTCTTGATGACGGATGCAACCTGTCCTTTGAGCATTGAATTTAGCAGCTTGACGATGAGGATCAGGCATAAGCAGAGCACCAGGAGAGACAGAGCAAGCAGGATCAGACCCACAGCCAGGTCAGACAGGGCTACGTCCACAAAAAGGTGCTTACCTGGAGATTCACACAGGTTGCACAGGTTAAAATGTGCATGTTTTTGTTTGGGAAGTCTGGGAGTTTCTGTCCCCTGAATGTTGCTCCTGTGACTCAGCCCCAGATGAAGAAGAAATATGGATGTATTGTTTTGTTTTTGGTTAGGTTAGTATCACAAGTGTTTTATATATTTGTTGATACAGGACAGTTAGTGAAAAAAATGAAATGCTATTTTATCTGGCATTTGCTTTCACACTCACATTTTTCTAAGTAGTATGTGGTAGATACATTCTTCAATGTTATCGTCTGATTTCCATCAAACCAACAGTCAGTCGGAGATGTGCAATTTTCTGGACCTGGAACGGTCACATTCATCAAAGTCTACAAGAAATAAACACCAAAAACATGATTAAACCAGCTAAGAGCATGTAATAGTTGAGTTCTTTAGTAAATAATCTTACTGTGTTTGTAAAGGTTTTGCACCAGATCTTGATAAGACTCTTGTTTTTTGCTTCTGGGTCTCCAATTGCAATTTGACTGAGAACTGACTCATCTAGCTAATAGTTTCAACATAGGAACACAATGTCAAAAATACAATAAATACATAAATTGCACAGTTGTGTTAAAAAATAGGGTACCTGAATAATGGATTCTGTGAGCACATCTGTAATCACATTCAGCAGGTCTGGAGATTCTCCACTCTGAATATTGAACGAGTCAATGATGAGTTTTGTAACTTTATACAAATAACCAGTGGCCACCTCAAGTGGCAAGAGAACCAGTACTGAGAGCCAGTTAAAGAAGTCATGAACGGTAGCACCAGCAAAAGCCCTGGGAGGGTTTATGAAGTTTATTTTGTTAAAGCTTTCTATTCATAAAAGCACAAAAAATGTATGTGCTTATAATTACCTACGAAATGTACTGCGGTCCCCAGCCTGAGTCATTGCCACGAGTGTGTTGGTGACAGAAGTGCCAATGTTGGTCCCCATAATAATAGGGACAGCCAGTTGGACAGTGAGCACTGCAAATGAAAACATCGTATTATTGTAGCTAGGATTTAGTTTGGATGTTTTGCACTAGACTAGACATCATTTACTGCCACTGAGTCCTGTTTTTGCAGTCTTACCTATATTAGCAAATTGCATATGGTGACTATACATCAATTGACTGAAGTGTAATCAAACTCACATCCTGATGAAACCATGCTGACAACTATTGAGGAGGAGGTGGATGAACTTTGCACGAGAAGCGTCACCAAAACGCCAATCACCAGTCCTGCCAGTGGGTTGGACAAAATGCTATTGTCTTGCAGAATGTCTCCAGCTGTTTTCCCTGGGCATGACCAAAACAACATTTAGTCTGCAATAACTGACGTTATTAATTTGACTTAATAATCTACTTTTACTCACCTCCAACCAGCTGGAAGGCAGAACTGAGGATGTCAAGGGAACAGATGAACATGTACAGGAGTCCCACTAATAGGCAGAATTTTCCAACAGAAAGCACTACCCTTAGAACTTTACCTTTTGTGTCCAGAGCTAAAAAAATAATAAAGAAAAATTATCCCATGGTTATTTACTGCTTAATGTTGCATCACAGTTTCTAAGTAAATTCTTAGTTGGTGTTCACTTACAAAGCTGAACCTACCCTGATTAAAGACATATACTTGTCACAATATGGGTAAGAAGGTTCTGCATTTGATAAGAAAGAACTTTTCCACATAGGGTTTGCGTGTTGTCCTCATGCCTGCATAGTTTACTTCAGGTGTACCATAATCAGCACTAACAACTTGTTAATTCTATGTCTGTGTTCACTTTATAAACTATTACTTCTTCAAAATTCTTAATTGGGACTTTCATGATCAAGTAGAGAGAACAAAGGAAGCCTAGTGATTCATACCTAAAAGGAGGAAATAATATTAACTATTTTTTATTTTATCATTAATATCAGTAGTCAAGTCAGCATTTTCCTTCACACCCAGACCTATTTACATTCCGTAATCAGTACCAAAGACTCGATTTACAGTCTTTAGAAGCAGCGATAACGTGTAAGAAGCTGAACCGACTTGGTATATCAGCAGCCATGTAATTAGGTGAACTGTAAATATCTTGAGTTTATCGCTTGAGGACACAAAACAGTAGTGCTGGCAGCTTCTGTGTGGCTTTAAAGGGGTCTATTGCATTATCTGTGTATGAAGGAATGAACTATAATATGTAGATCAGTATATATGATCTCTCTCTCGCTCTCTCTCTCTCTCTCTCTCTCTCTTTCTCTCTCTCTCTCTCTCTCTCTCTCTCTCTCTCTCTCTCTCTCTCTCTCTCTCTCTCTATATATATATATATATATATATATATATATATATATTAGGGGTGTCAAACTAGTGCATTAATTGAGATTAATTAATGACAGACATATTAATTGAGTTAATTTTTTCAGTCACATTAATCTATTTTGAAATCTTTAGCTTCATTGTTTCCATATGTGAGTTGCAAAGTGGAAAGGGTTGTTCAACTTGACAACTTAGCAACATAAAACTTCCTAAAGTCTTAATTTTTAAAATACTAAATTGATGTAAACTAGCTTAGAAATAGAGGTAATATGCTTCCTGTGCATAATGGCAGAACTGATTAGGTCCGCCTCTTCATTGTAAGATTTTAATGTGACAGGCAGCAAATTTTAAATATGTAATTTTTATTGTTGTAAAGTGGATCTGTGACTATTTTGGACCAGGCCTGCTTTACTATGAATATGATTTTTTTTTAATTCACAATTAAATACAGGCAAGTGGGCGGGGATAGGTGGTAGGTGAGGACAGGGCTTTTCTGAGCACTCAATCATCAGCTGCAGAACAATACAAGATTACTCAAACACTACTGATGAGAGAAGGCAGTTCTAACAAGGTTAAAAAATAGATTTTTACACAGTAGGTTTACTTTAAGTGCTCTTTATGAAATTGCTTAAATTAGACACAAGGTAAATACCTGACCAGGGGACACCAGTGTCATTAAGTTCTGGCAGGTCCCAAGGGTCTGTCTCCATCTTCTGCTCATTGATGAGGTCTACAGTCGAATGTGCTGGGCTCGCTAAAAACAAGCAGAATATAAATATTTGTTGTGCGATACTGGCTGTAACTAAGTTTTTCAATAATTAGTAGTGTATCTTAGTTACTGTGAAAATACTTGTAACAAAAATGCAGCAACTAACAAAATACTTTTAGTTACTTTTAAGTAAAATAAATAAAAATAATAATATAAAAAAAATGAATAAAATAAAATAAAATCCATAAACATAACCTATTGTGTGAGATAAAACAGCTCAGAAGACAGCTAAGCATCTGTAATGGGGTCCAGAATAATTTTAAATGTGGATTTTAGCCTGTTTTAGCAACTCATTAGTTGTTAACCTCTTTTAAAATGGCAATAATAAAATATAGACTTTATTTATTCGATTTGCAATATTACACACAAAGTAATCCAAATGTAAGTAAGGTAGCAGTAAATAAGTAAAGAAACAAAGTATGTTATTTAAAAGTAATATGTAAAGAGTAATTATTTTTTCAATTCTTTTCCTTCAACACTGGTTCACACTATTGATGCCTTCACTAAACGTGCAATACCTTGACTCTCTTCTCCAATTTTCAAGTTATTCTGAGTTCCATTTGTCTGAAAGAAAATGTAATAATTAGCACAAATATCAGCCATACAATTATTTATTATGCTTTTTGTACAGTTACAGTATAGGCAAGACAAATGTAGAAATTTGTAATCAGCGTTAATGACTTGTGGAAACTCGCACGAATGTTGCTTTGCACTTTCTGCTTCATTGGTCTGAACAATCACATGGTTAAAGAGGCCTAGGTAAAATTCCATTCAATGTTACAAGCTAAAGTAAAATTTGTCCTTTTGAAAAGGCAATAGGTCTCATTCACATTGTCATTGTTTAAGAGGCAATTGAAAGTGACTAATACAAGTTCTTGTAAACAAGCTTCTTATCTATCTCTTATCTTTTGAACAGATTTTTGCACTGTACAGATTCTAAACTGTGAAGATTAAAAAACTATTATCAAACCCTCTAGACAAGAATATCGTAAGTATTCAGATATTAGATTTATGTGGCTGGTAATAAAGGTAATTCAATTTAGCCTTAATTACACATACACGTTGGTATTACAATAAATGCAATGCTCACCTGTGGTGGGCCCAGTGAGTCCATGATTCATAAGCAGGTTGTGTCCGTGGTCAGGTGAAGAAATAACACTCACAAAGAGTTTTAGGTCCAATGATGTGTCGCTCTCACATCACCATGAAAATGTATATATCAGAGATAAGGAGGGCACGCCTTCCCTTGTCTCACACTGCTGTAAACGCTTTGAAAGTTGTGTTGCAATCCACTCCATAATGAAGAAGGCAAGTATAATAAAAGTAATCTCCAATATGTGGGGACAAAATAAATGATGTTGTTTCTTAATTCATATGTTACTCCATAATAATCCAGAGATGCTCCACTGACTTAGATTTACAAGACAAGTTTCCAGTCTGATGTTTTCATTCACTGAGCTCGCACTACTGGCACAATGAGATGTGTGATTGGAAGCAATTTATTGATTCCCTTGTGGCCTCCTATTGGTCAGTGCCTTCCTCTGGCACAGTTCATTAAATTATTTCACTTAGGCTAAGTAGTACTATTTTAAAAAATGTCTTCAACATTGCATACTTTTTTTTTAGTTTAATGTAGTTTAGTTAGTTTTTTCCCGTATGTTTTGTTTTAGATACTAGGAGACTAAAAACAGCTGTATACTATAGGCCTATTGATTTTTGTTCCGGGATTTTCATGTGACATATTTCCACCATGGAACAAACAAAGATTTGATCCACTAAACTGCAATGAGTGTATGCTGAATTCACCCCCTTTCTCTGTGGCACCCGTGCAGACTTCACAGGTCTGAACTTACTTTAAGGTGCACTGTATAACTTTCTGGCCAAAGGAAAGAAACTGAATTTACAGCATGTTCTTGTCAATTAGATGCCTTTATTACACTAAATACATAATAAAATCTGTGTTTTTACTTTGAACAGGCTTGCATGCCAACAAAATGAACTAGGCCTATTATTTGACCACTCATGTTTTTTTGTTGTTGCATAAAATACATTTAGGCCTATCCCTATTCAGAATGTCCCAAAGTATGGGTTTAACTTTCTATTTCTACTTAATTGTGTAAGTGACTTTTTACCTCCAGAAAGTTACACAGTGCACTTTTAAGGTTACTTTATGGTGTTATGTCTTGGATCTATTATATTATGTTATGTTCATAGTTCCCTAATTATTTCATCCACGGCCTAATTTGCTGTCTGCAGGTTACTTTTTCATTTAGTAGAGCAGTGCTTGGGAGTAACTAGTTACAAAAGTAACTAGTTACAGTAATATATTCTAGGCTATTTTTCAGTAACTAAGTAGTGTACTCATTACTTAGGCCCTATAAAAATTTGATAATATATTACTAGTTACAATCTGAGTAACTCAAGTTACTTTCATATAAATGTATTGCTTTAATTGAAAACGACACTTCAGGACCAAAACACCACTAAAATACTGCTTAAATGTGAATCAAATATTATGAGGAAAACGTGTTGTGACGTCACATTTCAAGTGTAAATGTAACAGAATTAGTGTTGTGAAATGTCTCAACAAATGTGTGATTGGCTCAAATTAACTCACATAGTGTAACTCAGTTACATTTTAAAGACAGTAATATTGTATACATTTTTCTCCCTGAAACTAGTAATAGTGCATTACAATTTTAAAGTAACTTACCCAACACTGAGTATAAGTTAAACACAGTAAAATCTTTAATAATTAAAATGCATTTTCTGCCGGGAACGACGGAAAAACAACATGCATACCACGCGAGGGCGCTGTGTGACTAACCTTATCGAGCGGAAACTTTCAAAATAAACACGTGTAGCACTAATTGATGTGTTTTTCTCTCAGAGTCAACATGATTGCATGATGCAATTTTGTCTACATACAAGTTACATCAATCCAACACGGTTTGTTTCCTAAATCATTTTTTTCGCGCTGCCCAGGGTTTCAACGACCTATTTCAACAACGCAACATCCATTTCCGGGTTATATCACTGTTTGCTAGAGCTATGACATTGTAGCGCTGCTGTACCGAGCAGCAGAGCAGTCTGCTGGCAACATTTCATGTGTGTTGTATGAAATACCTTGATAGTTGAGGTAAAGCTAACATCACAGTCATGGCATCCCCTGGGCCAGGTTTTACAGATGAACGGCAGAGGAGAGGGCCCCCGGTAAGCACAAGTTAACCGCAGAATGGTGCTAATGTGTGTGTTAGCTCACTTTAGCATAACTGATGTTGACCATGCATTTGACTCATGAGTGGACCCTATGCGTGTTTGGCAGGTTGAGGTTTAATACCGTGTCTGAACGTAGATCAAGCTTCTGATCACTTGTGTGTTTTGCAGGGAGCTGTCGGGATGGACTACATCCCCACAGATGAGGAGAGAAAAGTGTTTAGAGAGTGCAACCAGGAGAGCTTCTGGTACAGATGTAAGTGCTCCAAATGCTCTAAATGCGTGCATTTCGTGTCAATATAAGCGCGCCAATATGACTTTTCTTTACTCTGCTATGTTTTCTTCACAGCCGTGCCCTTCTCTGTGGTCAGCATGGCCATCACTCAAGCCCTTGTTGCAAGAGGTACTGGCAATTGTTTACAGAAAACAACGGTTCATATATGCTAACTTAAAATATGTATAGGATCTCTATCTGCTTCGCCAAGGTTTGGGTCTCTCCCTAAAGTTGCCTGTGAGTACTGCGTTTTTGTTTATTAAGGGTAGCTATATGGTTTAAACTAAAGTTGGGGTAACTAACTTTTTAGTTATAAATTAGTAACCCTTGTGTTTTCCACTAAAAAGTAAAAGACAAAAGCAGCATTTTGCGGAAAAAAATTAGATCACTGCGTGCTGTCTAACAATTTGTTCTAATGCAAATGCACGCTCTGATTGGCTAGGCGTAGTGGTCATAATGCAACCAAAATGAATGCATGCCAATATTAACATGGTCGAAGGATTTATGAGGAGGTGGTCAGATTTAAAACCTACATTGTGTTTGCAGTGTGACCGCACCTTTAGAAATATCTGCGTGTGATGTTTCAGCTGTACATTAGTGGTGTTTCAACTAAAACTGCTGCACTACAATGCTTTGTTATAACCATTTAATGCTTAGTGACCCCCAAACACAAGCCTACTTGTTTTTCTAGTTGCTGGTTTCTGTGGATACTTGGCAGGAAAAATGTCTTACATGAAAACCTGCCAGGAAAAATTTAAAAGGTTGGAAAATTCACCTCTGGGTGAGGCCCTGCGACAGCGATCAGGACAACCACTACAATAGTAAGTACAAGAACCTCTTTGGAAACTGGGTTGTTCATTTTAAATGAATTAAATCTAAATTAAATACCAAAAAGAAGTCTAATGGAAAATGTGATGCTATTTTTGGTGACATGAGTTCTTTTCACAGTTCTAAAGCTCCTCAATCAGAGATTGGTGATGCAGACACTTCAATGATGTCATCAGATGCCATGTTCCAGTCAGACTCCCAAAACCATACTTCTGTTCAGAACAAAGACTATGGATATGGGTACAATCCAGAGCAACCCATGCTTGAGAAGCAAGATGACGACCTGAGTCTTTCAGGTTAAATCAAAAGTCTAAATTTATTGAGTGCAAGTTGATTAAGAAAAAAAAAACAATGCCAGATTCAGCTCATTCACATTCACATTCTGATAGTTGTTAATATTAAATTATGCCCCGTTGATTGCTGAATATAATGAAGGCTTATTTATAGTGACTTGGTTGTTCACAAAGCAGCAGTATGTGTTTTTCTTTAAATCTACCACTACAATGTTATAACATTTTGATGCAGATAGTGTTATTAAAGACTGATTTGTTTGTTGTAGGTCAGTCTTATTTGGAAGAAGAAGAGCCCAGACGGAAGCCCATTTTGTATGAAGATTTAAGACTTAAGAACCGAGAGAACTATGAAGTCACACTCACTCAGAAGGCAGAGACACTCATGAAACCAACACCACAAAGGGAGTCAGAAAGGCCTATAAAAGACGGTAATTTAAATCTTGGACAACTGTTGGACTGTACTTTCTTTTAATTATTCCATCTCTGTGTTACAGTCAAGAAGAATATTTATGGAGATACATGGGAAGAATAAGAATTTTGAAAGTCCATATTTGTGTCACTTGCAAATAAAAAACCTGGAGTTAAGAGTTTCTCACCAAGTTTTAGCTTTTTGTGTGTGTAAGCCAATGATTTAATTCAGATGTGTTGGGCTATTTTATTTATTTATTTGACAAAGGCAGCTTTTAACATGCTCTTATAAAATAAAACAACTTCATGTCTGGTGAACAGGCAACTGAAAGCAGAATCATTAACTATCTTAGAATATTGCAAAACTTACAATTCAATACAGAAGACAATTTGATACAATAATGATGGATCAATAACGTATAAATTAAATGCTTGTTCCAATTCCATTCAGTTGTAATTTCTAGGTACTAATACTAAGTAGCCATTTGTTTTACACTATTATTGGTCAAATTACTCAAGTCATGACTATGGTTGCAACTGTGGCTGTGATTAAATGTGGGATAATGTCCATGGGATTGTCCAGGGGGATGAAGAGGTACTGGGGCACTAGCCAGTGTTTGTTGTAGTTTGTCCAGCCATCATTAGACAAAGCTACAGAGCAATGAGGGCCAAGACTGGAGGCAGGAGCGTAAGCTTGCACTGGATAATTTCCTGACGGTGAGGAGCTTACTGAGGAAGAAGTATTTTTCTTCTTTCATCTGTTGAAGCAGGCACAAATATTGGCACGACAGGTTACCTTCAAAAACCTAAAAGGTACATGTTTTTCCAACACAGCAGCTTTAGACTCAGACATTTGCAGCAATGAAAACCATCCTTTGCCATATAACCACCCTATTAAAATGGCTATAATATTAAAAGGAAGAATGGCATTAGGAATGAGGATGGTCGTTATGACTAAAAACAACCAAGGAAGAGCTATGGTGGGAAAACTGACCCCACACAAATATCCCTTGGTCATCTTTGTGTGCATAGTAGTTAAAGCCATGCAAGAAAAGCTGTAGGCAGCAGTCCTTCAGTCTGATTGGAGGGATCTTGCAGCAGATCCAGAATCGCATAGGCCCAGTCCCGAGGTGATGGACAGTACAAAGAACACGATAAGAAAACGCACAGTGCCAAAGCCCCTCTCCAGGCTGCCACTGAGAAATACAAAGGCTACGACGCTGAGAACAAGCTGGTTCCCGGTTTTGTGATGAAAAGGGTAAAGAAAAAGTCTATGGACATGTCCTCTTTCGAAAACACTGGAACCAACACTAAATATTCCTTGGGTTAGACCAATGTTGCAAAATTCTTGCACGACAAACAACAGAGAAGATGCCAAAACCACTGTAAGAATGCCACTCGTGACTTTAGAGACACTTCCTTCAGCACTTGTACAATCATTTTTTTTTATCCTGGAAATAATCGACGCTATAGTTTAAAATTTAACAATATGAATTAATCCAGTAAAACTTTTCTTGTGCCCAAAACAACAACGCAGGTTTCAGGAAGAGTTGTCAATGCCCACTTCGTACCCGGAAGCACACTTCGTACCTTCAGCTTGATTTCGCTTGATTGTATTATTCGTACTGAAATTTAATTTTAACACAGACGAGAATAAACTGTGAAACACAACCCCCCATTTTTAACAAAGCAAATTCTTGTAAAATTAGATTATTACAGTTTCAAAGCTGTAAATGCCCAATTAATCTACTTCCGGCTGCTAACTGTTATTTAAAATGGCGATAATTAAATGTGGCGTTTTGGTCTTTTTATTTGCAAACTTTTGTGAGATACATTCATAAATATATATAAAAATAAATAATACTGACTGTACACATACAAATTTTTTTTTTTAAAAGAGATAATTTCGGCCGGCGCATGCGTAGTTGCGCTTAAAGGTACAAAGTGGGCACTGGTATTTTTCAAGTGGGAAATATCCCAGTTCCCAGTTTACTGACAAGAACTACAGGAAAGGTAGTTGTAAATATTTATTACTACTACTACTACTAACTACTACTACTACTACTACTATACTACTACTACTACTACTACTACTACTAATAATAATAATAATAATAATAATAATAATAATACTACAGGAAAGGCATCATTTCCGGTAACTTTCAAGTTAATACATAACTAAACTATGAACGAATACGTTGTATTATCTCCACTTTAATTAAAACATAAATAAAATAGTGACTGAAAATATACTAAAAGTGGCAAACTTAAAATTCTTTTTAAACATTCTTGGGCCGTCTTACGTGACTTCCGCTGTCGTACGCTCGCTGTGGCGGATGTTGATGTTTTGTTTTTGCTCGGTGTCGTTGAGCGATGTGAGCTGTAGCATTTTCCTCGGTTTACTTGGTAGTTTATCGTTCTCACTAGTTTCTGCGGGGTTGTTCGTGGTGAGGATTGGCTGCTTCTCGACCCCGCGTTCCTCCGGTGGTATCCCCGGATCGTGAGATGATGGAGGACTTTGATGAGATCTATGAAGAGGAGGAGGAGGAAGAAGACGAGGACAGGGCCGCAGAGGAACAGCTTCTCAAATATCTCCAGACCCAGTGGTGGTGCGCGGATCCGGGCATGTCACTGTGTAAGCGTACACCTAATCGACTCTAAAAACATATGTATAAAGGTCAGACGTGAACAGTTTGCCTAGGTGTCAGTCTTTCTTCATAACATGCTCTGTTAGCAAAAGTTAACTAGCCAAATGTGGTAACCTAGCATAGTCCGTCAAAGTTAGCATTGAGCTAACCAACTCTTTTGAAGGACAACTTATCGCTTTGATAAAGGATATTATTGAATATAGTGTTTCCTAGTCATATTGGGTGATTATGTTAGCCAACCATAGCTAAAATTTTGCCAAGTAGTCTAAAAACGACCTATCCTTAAATGATGGGTTTTGCTTGTGGTACTATCATAAATACATACTTGTTAGTTAATGTATTTTTTAAGCCCAGTTCTTTGTCAATTCGTCGATTAGTATAGTCAGAAAGTGACTTATTTCCTATAAACACTGATATTAGGACTATTGTACTCTCTGTGGGAAACACAAGGCTCCCAATTGTTCTCTGTCTTTGGTAATGCAAACATTGAAATATGGCAAATATGAAAGCATGTTTCGTATTGTTGTACTTGTATTGTATTTTGACTTTAAAATGTCTAATGTAAAGACCGTTTTGATCTTGTAAGTTAATAGATGTCTGCTTTCATTTTAGATTTGGGCTTAGTAACAAATTCGAGGCAGAGTTTCCTTCAGCACTCACAGGAAAGGTGAGTGTTTCAGTTGTACCAGAAAGTGTCAAAAGAACCTTTAAACTAATTGTGTTGTACTTTTAGGTAGCACCAGAAGAATTTAAAGCCAGTATCAATCGTGTGAACAGCTGTTTGAAGAAAACTTTGCCTGTAAATGTGCGGTGGCTCCTGTGTGGCTGCCTCTGCTGCTGTTGCACTTTAGGCTTCAGTTTATGGCCAGTCATTTGCCTCAGCAAAAGGGTTAGTTTTTATTATGTTAACCTCCTATTTCCTTTTTCAAAGCTTATTGGGCTTAGGATTGTGAGTCTGACGTCACACAAAAGTAGAATTTTCTGATTGCTTGGTGTTAAATTAATAGAGATTTGAACATGTTAACCACTGATAGTTGCATCCATAAAAACATATTCTGACAATATAGATTAATGAATGTTTTTACTTTTAGTGACCCAGACATTTTGGGTGTTCCATCTCTTTTTTGTGTATTTTTTACTTTTTGAAAGATTAGCACATTTGCTGCAAAAATTGCAGTTTTCCGTGTTTCACTTAACAAACAGTTGTTTGTTCTTTTTGAAAAATCATGGAAATCTAACATTTTAGCAGCAAGCATGCTAAATCTCCACAAGGAGACAATTTGTTAGAGCAATGTAAAAATGTAAACAAAAGATTCAAGTAACTACCCAATAAACTGCAAGAATTTGTCAGTTAATACATTTATCTCTCTGGTGTGTTAATTCCAGAATTTAGCATTTTCTGTCAGCACTGGTTCAACATTGATCAGACCAACTGAAAGTTTAACGCATGTGTGATGTCACAATCCCGAGCTTTATAGAAAAAACTGTCATGTTCTTAAAATAATCTTTGATGTAATGTTTGTTTTTTAGACCAGAAGATCTCTAGAAAAACTCTTGGAGTGGGAGAACAACAGACTTTATCATAAGGTAAGCTATGGTATATGTGCTTTGGTTGAGTGAATATTTTTGATCAATTTCTAATCAGTTTTGTCCTATCTTTGCAGTTGTGTTTACATTGGAGACTAAGCAAAAGGAAGTGTGAAACTAACAACATGATGGAATATGTAAGTATGTGGTATTCTGTAACCTCTAAAGCGTGGCGGTCCCTCTTGTTCATTTAATATCGAGGAATTTATAAACACAGTATTCAATATTGGTTTAGTTCCTACAATTAAAACACCCCGTATAATAAAATCCCATTGCGCCAATCTAATTGATATTAGCTTAGTTTCTCAAATATTGTTAATGGAACAGCAAGTACAGTAGATTACTGATAAATGATAAAACAACAGCTACCACCTTCCTGTTTTTACACTTTACAATAATTACTATTTGGAAAACAAACCAGAATTGTATAGGGTTGAAAACAGAGGAAACTGTGCGCTCAAAAGAAATCTTATCAAAACAAAACTGTATAGAGTGTATTTGATAGAAATAAACCACATGAAGAGTTTTTAAGAATATTTGGGTAACTCTTTAGAACAACTACAGCAAATTTTGGCTTAATAAATCATTCATAACACCTTAATAAAGCCTTAAATCAATTTGAACAAATTATTAATTAATCGATCAAAAAGCTTATTAATGCTTAGTAACTACTTAATTATTCTGATTCCTGCCCCCCTAACCCTAAATCCTAACTTAGCTCCTTAGTTAAGTAGTTACTAAGCATTAATAAACTTTTTCATTCATGAATTTACCATTAGTTCATGAATAATTATAGCTTTATTTATGCTTTATTAATGGTTCACTAAGGCCAATTAAGGTGTAGTTAAGATAGGGGTGCACGGTAGCCAAGTGGTTAGAGCTCTGGCTTCCCAATAAGGAGGTCGTGGGTTCGACTCCCGGGTCGGACCATATCAACATCTCATGAGCTCTCTGGGTGGAGTTTGCATGTTCTCCCGTGTCACCGTGGGTTTTCTCCGGGTACTCCGGTTTCCTCCCACCTCCAAAAACATGCATGTTTAGGTTAATTGGGCATCACTGTAAATTTCCCTTAGTGAGTGAATGAGAGATTGAACGGTTGTCTGTCTAACCCTGCGACGAGTTGGCCACTGTCCAGGGTGTTCCCCGCCTAAGGCCCAAAGTTACTGGGATAGGCTCCAGTCACCCGCGACCCCTAACGGGATTAAGCGGTAGAATATGAATGAATAAGATAAAGTGGTACCAATATTTGAATTATTATATAATTTTAAAAAAGTTCCTTAATAAAGCAATATAAAAAATATCAAAAGAAAGAAAACTAATAAATGCCTGCTAAAAGAAAAATACTTTATACAGGGAATTTTGTGAAAATGGCTAATGAAGCTAAAGAAAAAATGCAAAAAGTATAAAATTAAAAATGGAAAAAACTATATTATTAGAAAGTGTCAAAATGACTATTGTAACAATGGTATGTAATAGAAGATATTAGGCGTAATATGAATATAAACACTGATATGAAAACTGTTTTTAAAAAAGTAATTCAAGACATCTTTAAACCTTTATTTCATTATTATCGCAATTCTCATAAATCCTAAAAAAAAAAAAAAAATTAACTTTAGGCATGATATTTTCAAACAAACGAATAAAAACAAATTAATAGGAGTATGATTTAACTTACTTAAGTAACGCATTTGACATAAATAAATCATGAAATACTAATACCATGGTGTGGGGAAGCACATGTCTACCTATTGCAAAAAAGCGTAATTAGATGAATTCATAATACAGGTTTATTATTTCTAAAGTTATTAAATGTTTTGATTTAACTGTAAATCTACAAATAAAAAAGACAAAGAGTGGGCTGTTATAATTTGCGAGAGAAATTTTGTTTCCGTATTCCACGACATAAAAATCATCCTAAAAACTTTTTGTATTACAATAAATGAGGTAAGACTCTGGAATAGAATTGACATTGAACTAAAACAAAACAAACAAAAAAATAAGTTAATTTAAAAACAAAAAAGGCGAATGGTCTGTTGAAGGTACCGCGAGGAGAGATGCTAAGTTCATAGGTAATTATGTTAATTCATCAAATCAAATTTGAACTTTAAGAGCAGTTAAGATGATAAAGTCTGAGGAATAAAAGACGCATACATTTTGCGATAAATTGCTCTACAGTCATTTTCAGATATAAAGGCATAGTTCATTTCTCTGTATCTTGTCACATCTGACAAAACCTGTGGTATTTGTGTAAGAAAATGTGTAACATTAGGTTTGTTTGTTTTTTTCTCAGGTAATACTCATAGAGTTCTTGCCGAAAATCCCCATCTTCAGACCAGACTAGTCGGACTGCAGATAAACGCACACCTGAACTGCTGCCCAATCCATGAAGGTTGTTTAGTTCTGAAAATGGCTCTACCTTAAAACTCCAGTTTTTTGTTTACAACGCTTTAATGAAGCATTTTTTGTGTATCTCCAATATGCCTACACACCTCATTGTTTTGGAGTGAACTTAAAAAGAGCTCTGTGAACTTGCACAAAGACAAGACACGCAAACAGCACTAGACTCTGAAAGGACATCTAAGAACCAGCTGTGGGCAGCGCTATTGAGTTTTTACAGCCTTATTTGATCTATGACTTCGGCAAACTTAAACTGGATTTTTAATTGAGAAAACGACAGATTATAAAAATTACTGTTAGAATGTTACTCTCTTGTCCTAGCACCTACATCACTTTGAAAAGTACACCACATGCTTTGTGACAAAGGCATTGGTAAAGATTTATAAAAGATCTTGGAAAGAAAGGTCATCCAAACCGAAGACAGATTCATTGTTCATTTTATGCCATCGGAATGTGGTTTTGTGTCTTCTGTGTTCACATCTGCACAACTAAATGACAATCAGCCCCGAGTCTTACATCCAGACACTGGAAGATGTAAACTTATGGACGCCAACAGTGACAAAGACAAAGGATTTTTAGAGAGATGTTTTCTGTTTGGATTGCAGTTTAGCGATGGAGCTGATCACTGTGGAGTGTCTGACAAAGAGACCGACTAGCAAAAAACAATCAGACATAATGACACACTCTACTGCAGAATTATCTTTTATTTCTCTTGCATGTTTATTCAGTTTTCATATGTTGTGCCAATGGGCATTCATTACTCAAATTGGTTCCTCATGCTTACTTATGTTCAACTTTTTAAGCTGCCCTATGTTTTCATAGAGATGTTATTGCTTTTGCTAGGAATGTTCACAGTGTGATAATAAATTTACTTAACTCCATCCAGACAAGCAATAAACATACCCGTATTTGAAACTAGAAGCAAGTACAGCGATAAAATACCAATATATGACACATTTCTGGCAAAGCCAAAGCATCTTCATGAGATAAGCAAATGGGAAAACACTTATTATTTTTACATGACTCGCTGGCTTTTTATAGTTTTGTTTTTCTGATGCTCTGGTTAAAGCTGGAGTGCGTAATTTTCAAACGGTGAAAAGATAAAACTGATATTTAAGCCTCCGATAGAGGCTTAAATATCATAGATTTTTTTAATCCACTTGCACAGCTTTAGAGCAGGTTTTTCAAACACAAAAGTGAAGCAGGTTTAAAGCTGATTGGCTGTGCTCATTCTTACAAGTTTGAACAGATTAAATTAATAATTAGCTAATTACCCCTGCTTTAAGCAAACTGTGGTCTTTGAAATGAAGACTGTTCCCTCACAGTATTATTAGGATAAATGATTTGTAAATTAAATTATTAGTATGTCAAGTATCAATTATATCTAAAAATCATTAGAAACTACATAATAGTTTGCCACAAAAAAGTCTTTCCAGAGACTTAATGTTGTTAAACATTGTTTTCAAATTTTCAAGATGTAGTTTTCATAAACAAAATGAAGCATTAAAGTGTCATTGTCAGCTCTGTATGCTTGACAGCGCACATTAATTTATTTAGCTCTTTATGTTTTTAATTTGAGAGATGTCACCACAAAAGAAGCACATTTTCATGCATGTTCATGTTAGAAGGCAGAATGGTTTGATACCAGCATGGTTTTGGTCTAATCAAGACTAATGCCAAATACAGTGTTTGCATATTTTCTGTTATTGAAATTGGCAGATGAAATTGTCTTTTTTTTTTTTTTTTTTATAATTCTTCTAAATGTTTTGTGTGTCAACTGAGTGAATGATACTGTATGTCCATATACTCAGAATATCTCCTAAACAAGGGTATGTACAGTAAACTACCAATAAACAAGGAAACTGGCATTTTGCTATAAAACAAGCTTTTTTTTACTTAACTGCTAAAGAAAAAAAAATATGTAGAAAATTATTATTATTGGATTATTTTATTAATCCAGTGTATAAGAACTAGGGCTGAGTCCCAAAGTACTGTATATTTCCTCCATCTGCTATGGCCTAAAAATACATTAATATACTGTAAGTAACTGACATTTTTTAGGCATTTTTAAACATTTATTTTACATGTACATTAACATGTGATTTTATTTGTCAAATCATAACTATTATGTTGTTTTTGGCTCTAGTTTGCAATGTGATTGCTTGTGAACAGTTGTGGAATAATCTCGTATTTGCAGCCCAAAGTGTAACCCAAATAGCCAAGCTGGATGGAAACCGTTAAAACACTGAACCCTTGTGTTCGGTTGGGGAGTTTCCCTTCGCTTTTTGGTGTTTTAACAGATTGAAGCAAAGAAAAGTTTGAAAAATAATCTAATATATTTCAACAGATGTAAAAAAAGATGGGACTAGGAACCTTTTTCGGGACACAAAGGTTATATATAATCATGTATAGTATGTTTTAGTGAAAACCGATCACATGCACTATAAAGTTATTAATACAGGTTTTGTGCTTGGCCCCAGTGAGAAAACAATGAGCATGCGTTAAATGATGAGCCGTTAGAGGGGCGATCTCCCCCCAGAGACACTGGTGGTGGTGAAGAGATGGAGATGGGGTCAAGGAGGTTGGCATTGCGGCAAAACTACACTTGAGCTGCTCTTTTGAATCTGGCCCTGAAGCCCCGATAGGCTGAGAGGCAGGAGGAGGAGATGAGAGCTGAAAGCTGATTGGACGAGATAATGAACAGGTGAGATGATTGCTGAGAAACTGTAGGTATAGTCTTCTAGGTTAAATATTTGTTTTTTAGCTCCATAAAAAATTAAAAATGTATATTTTTATTTAAACAGGCTTGAATTACACAAAACACAACAGGTGTTTTTATAAACTACAAAAATTACAAGAAAAAGACACTTGCAAACTGGGATGTCATCATAAATAGTCAAGATTTCTTTTTTTTATTTTTTGCTCAGCTAAACAAAAATATTCAAAGGGCAGTTTCATGAAGATGTATATTTTTTTATCTGACACAAATGACTGTATCAATCTCCTTGCTAATGCCTTTTCCCAAGGAGTTTGTTGAAGAAACCTTCCAGACCACCTGGGCTGCTGATGACAGAGTCGAGGACCCCAATCACCTTTGCATCTACTTCAGAGGTAAGGTCGGTGGTGCCTGATGTCTGTTGCTCTGGACAGAGCTCTGGGAGTACAAGATAAGCAGCACATAAATGATCAGAAATACATCACCTGACTTTACTTGTTCTCAAAAAAGGTGTGACCCATTCATGGAAACTTAGGTATACACTCTGCGATCTCAGGATCCTCATCTGAATTATCTGGAGGTTTTTGCATTGATGGAAAGCATCCATGTGCACTACATATACTATGTGCATGTTTAAGATCACTGCTATTACCTTTTTGTGGGTCCAGGGCATGAGGTGCAGGTAGATTAAGACATTCTGCCTGTTTCTTAAATTCTTCCAGTTCAGCTGTGCTCAGCACTCGTCTTTTGCCTAAAAAATAATAATATTAATACTTTTCTTGATTTAATAATAATCTTAAATATGAAATGAAAATGTAAAAATCTAAATATAATCTAAAAAACAAAAATCTTTTGCCTCCTTAACCATTAAAACAGATCAGGGGAAAAAAAAGAACGGTAGAACAAAATTCTCACTCAGCAATTGAAGACTCTGAAAGTAACGTGACCCGAGTGTGAAATTGCCCAGGATAACCAAGCAGTCTGGACAACTAGTTGTCAGCAGAACTTCAGAAGCTACATATGGCTTAACTGGAAGTCAGACAAAGCATCATTACCTTTAATACAAATATTTTTGAAGAGTTTTTAATACATACTCATTTGCATGGTGTTGTTGACCACAGTTAATGTGGATGAAAAGGATGCACATCTGCCAAACCTGACAAGGGACAATATCATTTAACCATTAGGTAATTCTGTGAAATAGTTTGAACTCTGATACGTACATTCTTTGTATTTGTGTAAACTGGACACTGTTGTTGTCAACCAGAGGAATGGCATGCACAATTACACTGTCAATAAGTAGTTTGGTCAGCATTGCTGTTCCTGGGATGGTAGTACTCTCTGCTGCATATATCCATCTCCCCAAAAGCTGCAAGCACAATTCAGTTAATGTCGAAGAGCTCGGAAAGCACATCTGATGATCTGACTTACCACATCTCTGCTTTCTATGTCAATCTTTTGGATTAAATTCTCACAGTTGGGCATAGGAGCCGAGTGTCCAACACACAGAAGACTCAGAAGAGCCACAGCAGCAAGAAGCAGCCTCATGGTGGATCAGATCAGGTCACTGTGCTGAAAACAACTAGGGTTCTTGTTTTGACTCTGACGGTAATTGATTGGGCTAAAGTGCAAGCTTTCACTGGTCATGCAAACTCACTCGTGTTTGCACTTTGTAAAGAGCACATAGGCCTTACATGACCAAACGCTATTGGTCATATTCTTTTCATTTTGAAGGTGAAAACTAAACTACACAATCCAACAGAAATAGAGGATTAAAATTACACTTTGGAATCAAATATATTTTATGCCACAAAAATGTTTTGCCATAGAAACACATAGCTAAAACTTTGTGGCCACTTAAGCCCACTCAGTTTTTTTAAATTATTTTTTTAATATAGGCCTATAGTGCTACAAATCCATCGTGTGCTATTCTTAAAACAAATCACACAATTTCCTTTAATGTATTTATTTAAATTTTACCAGGCAAAACATTATGAACAATTTTCTATTTAAATTCTTGGCCTGGGTGTGCTTTAAAAGAGAGTTTACATGTAAAAGTAGAAAGTGAATTTGATTGTGAAACAATAAAAGAGATTCTGGTCTCACGAGAATCTTTAATCAGACATCTTCAGACCCTCAACTTGCTGAAGCTGATGCAGTTTTACATTTACTTTGAAACATAATTATTTCTTACAAATTGAATGGCAACAAACAATAGGATCAATGAGCTTTTTGCAAATTTCCCTCAAATGTCAGTCTTTCAGCCAGTCCCAGAGGGAAAAAGGCAAAGCAGCACAACCAGAACAGTAGACCTCATCTTTACTTTGAAACTTCTCAGCATAAGACTTGCTAGAATAGGCCTAGATATCCAAAGTTACGCTATAATAATATTGGGTTTCTGTGGTGGTCACTGACCGTGGGGTTGTGCAAGCACAATCAGTTCAAACTTTATTTATCGTGTTATCATCAAAAGTATGCTTTGTAATACCCTTTTGAGTGTTTTTTGCTTTACTTTTAGGGAGTAAAAGTTTTTGAAAAAGTACTTTTAGAGCATAAACTTAAAACGGATCCCACAGATTTTTATTCTAAAGATCAAATTGACCGCTGTGTATCATCTGAACTGAATAATTGATTGGCTGTGCTTGCATTTCAGTTTCACTTTGATCTTTTTAAAAAGATGTTCTTAAGCTGTAATTACAGTCAAAAATGAATCCAACCAAGTCGTTGGACTGACTTAAATAGGCCAATTACACCCTTCAGCCCTTCATGTACAGAATCAACCTGTTGATTTGTTCTTTAATTCTTTAGTTTTTGTCTACCATCTGGTCAAAAATAAACAGCTGCATATGTAAATAAAATAATACAATTAAATAGTGCACTTTTTTCTTATTTATTTTAAGGCAAATCGATCAGTTGGACAGTTTGTACTTTCAACATACTAATAATCAATTATCCAGTTGTGTTTGCTTAGTCAGAACTTTCAGGCTTAGATTTTATTAAAAAAACAAAAAGAAAAATAATTTTATGTGGAGCAAGAGTGACAAGTATGTATGTGCACAAATGTAGTAAAGTAAATGTATGTGATTAAGTACAGACATTTAAACGTTATACTTAAATGTATATAAAACAGCTTTTTAAGTTTTAGCTACTGCAGCTCCCTCTGTGAATTCCTTCAGCTTCATTCGATTCTGTCAAACTCACAAAGAATCATGAGGGAAGCACAACTGTACAAAATGTTACAATTGACCAAAGCTACCAACTAAAATGGTTTCAGCCTTAAATTGTTTCTGCAAAGCTTTATTCTTCTTGGGAGATATTATACCCGCAAGTGGCTTGTATGAAGTTTTTTTTTTTTTTGCCACACCTGCCCCTGAGCCATTGCATTTGGCCCCATTCATCTGGCCCGCTTTAATCTTGACCCCTGCACCTGCTCTCAACCTTGACTGTCGGTGGACTTGTTTAACTCTTGCACAATGACCATGTCTCAGTCTGCATGCCCCCTTGGGACTTGTACCTTGCCTTTTCAGTTTTTTTTTTCATCTCTAAATGTATCTGTTCTTTGTGGACTGAGTGAGTTCCCGTCTAGGCGTTTGGAGGGAGGCTGTATGTTGCACCAACCAGAGGGCCTCGGGGTTTGCGTGGTATCGTTTGTTCTTTAGAAGAAATTTATTTTGTCGGGCTATATGTTAAGTCCTCGAGACCTTTCTTCTGTATGTTGGCAATGTGAAATATGGTGTATATGCAGATTTTATGAGAAAACAATATTCCAATGTGGACCTTCAAGTAGGCCTACAGTACTTTACTTTTGTACTTTCTGGCTTTTCACCACTGGCTGCGGCAAGTTTCAATCACAAATGATCAAAATCCTCTCTACCAAGATCCAACAGCTGGTTGTCAATTATAATAGAAAAAAGCAAAAATACTTTCTCATTCTCATGTACTGTACCTGTAGTAGGTCATGTGTCCTTGAGAAGCTCAAGATTACTTAAATGCAGTGATTTGTGAAAGTTTATTAAGCCCTATTTGTAATTAACAAAATAATGTGGTATAAACATAACAGCTTAACCTATGTATATATACAACATATATTAAAAGATTGTCAGAGTATTATAGAAACTTAAACACAGCTCGAACACTTAGTTGATAAAAAAGTCAAAAAAGGCGTCTAGGAATTTTGCTACATAATGTCCTGTTTTGGCCTCCAGATATTTATTGAGAGCTGGCAATCCTTCTATAGGAGAGGGGTCTTCTTGGCACATTTCTGAAAAAATAAAAAAAATAACAATGTTGTTCAAGTTATAGACTTTCATAAACAAATGTTTTTTAAAGGACCTATTACCATCATTTGGGTTGACATAAAGCAGTGAGGGCATCTTCAAACATTCAGCTTGTTTTTTATCATCTCCACAGCAGCAGGTGAGACTGTTCTACTTTTGCCTGACAAGACAAGATAGAGACACAAACTCATTAAATCTATTATTACAACTAAATGATAAATGTTTACCCTTACTGAAAAGGAGCAGACTCTCAAAAGAGTCATCCCCAGATTTGACAGTTTCGTAAATGGCCAAACAATCAGTGCATTCAGATGAAAGATACACTTCTTTCAAATAAAAAGGATGTTCTGCAGCAAATTTGAAATTATTAGATAGTTTGTTATTGTTATTTGCAAAAAAAAAAAAAAAAAAAAAAAAATACCAATGACAAGTGTGTTGTTTTCAAAAGTCACATTATACTTCATGGTGGAGCATTGTCCATATCTGCAAAAAACAAAAATTATTAAATTTATTAAAGTGTTTGTAACTCGACTTGTTCCGGACATGTGTGAATTTACATTCTCTGAGCTTGGATGAGCTCGAGTATGTTACTCTGAGATGTTGGGCGACTGTCGATCCATGCGCTTGTCAACAAGTGTACCAAGGACCGGCTTCCAGGGAGATTGGACGCTCCTCCAATGTATAGCCATTTTCCCGAGCATCTGGAACATAGTGGTTTATTGCCAGTTGGTTTGCTCAATTTGCATGCTAATAATAAATAAATATGTACAGGAAGTAGAGACTTACTTCATCATGACTGATAGCTATTGGTTTCAACAAAGCTTCACAGTTGTCCAGAGGAGCACAGTGTCCCAGAGAGAGAACGCTTAAAAAAACAACTGTAATCCTCTTCATTTTAAAATTGTTGACTCAGCCACTGTTTTTAGGTTATCCTTTTATGTGGACCATCTTGTGACATGTGATCCAACACTGTCAACAGAGGAGGACTTTGGCTCTAAGCCAGAGTATGAACAAGGTCAAATAGACAAAAACACATTAAATGTTAACCTCTTTCCATTCCAGCCTATTTTCCTTAAAAAGCGGGTTAAAATTCAAACAGTTTCTGATCCTTATGGAGCTTGTCTAAACTCTTTGTGAAGATGTGGCTGTAAGCTTCTCATGACTGAGTGACTCTAGTAAGGATAAACAAGCTCTGCACAAAAGAAAAACATTCGAATTTTCTTTACTTCAAAGTCGTAAAACTGTCATGTGCAGTTACTGTAGGGCCTGAATAATTAAATGTCTAAATTTTGGGTTTGAATTTCAATTTAAAAAACTGAATATAATTTATTTGAAAATTAACTTTGAAGTCGCTTGAGTCCATATACAAGTCCCACTAAATCTTGGAGAATTTTGGGGAGTTTAGAGTAAAAACTGGATGAGATTAATCCCATAATTGTTGATTGAAGGTTCCAATTTTATGTTTGTGTTCATCGTTTCCAGGTGCTTCATCAAAAAACAAAAAGGAATCAATGTGAGGTACTTCTTGATAATAAAAGAATACCATTATTTTGTGATGTATTCAATGTTTAAAACATTGTAACATAGCTAAAATATTCTTTATTATTATTATAGTATAGGACTGATGGAGTGTTTTTAATCCTTTACAATTAGTAAATGTCATTGTACAATTTTTCAGAGTGCCAAGAAAGATAAACAAGTAAAATCATTACATGCACACTTAAGAAGGTGTTTTAAATAACTCCCCAAAATTGTTTCTTATCAAAAAGATTTTATTGACTTGACAGCGGTCTAGTGTAATATTTTACAGGACAGGAGCAAAGACATGAAAAAGAAATGGTTCATTTTTAGGCTGAAATCTGTGGCCTCTATAGCTTCAGGAGGCCCAGACTGATGTGCTGACTGACATCAATACTTACTGTCTCCTATGGTGAAGACAAATGACAACAAAATGGAGTCCAATGGAGATTAATGTTAAAGACTAAGATGCATTAATCACTTTCTGGTTTTGGTGGCTAGTGCTTCAAATGAGCCTCATTTAGGTCAGGAATTACGGAAGTAATGAAAAGCAAAGCAAAAAAACAAAAAACAAACAAAAAAATGTTATTATTCCATTGCCTCCTGGTTTTCCTGGTCTGCACCCATATCCTCGCTGGCCTCTTTCCCCTCTTTGCTCCTTTTGCTCTTTTTGTGCTTGTGTCTTCTGTGGCCTTCGCCTTCTTCGCTGTCATGTCTCCGTCTGCTACTGCTGCTAAAAACAGGAGAGCAACCAGGCAAAAGGATGAACAATAAGGACAGAATGATTCAAAGAGGGACAGAGACACAAGAGACAAAGACAAAAATAAAAAAAGGACATGAATGAATATAAGCATTATGTCAGAACTCATCTTATGACAAAAATAGATTTTGACTACGACATGTCTTACCTGCGTGAGGACTTGTGGCGTCCCTCTTCTTTCTCCCTGTGTCGTCTCTCTCGATGTCGTTCCTCTTTTTCTCGACTTGACCGCTCTCTATGCCGCTCATAACCACGTTCTTGATACTCGCGGTAACGATAGCGCTCTTCATCGCTGCATTTCATTGAACACCACAAAAAATAAGTAATTTTTGGCAAATCACAATGACAATATTCAGACTGTACAAGATTGCATCAGAACTGTTCTAAAATTAAAACACATAAAGTTGTAGCTTGCTCACATGAAGTATGGCAAGTATACTTCCCACTGCCACACTCTTTCAGTTAGCTTTTAAAATATGTCCTTGTTGCAACCAATAAACAAAAAAGCGCGATTTTGTTTATTTTCAAGACTTCACTTGCTTTGCACTTTATCTCTCACATCTAATCAGCATAATGCATTTTCTATTAATGGCAGAGAGTATCTAACCTGGTGTAGCTCATTCCTGAAGGGCTGTGTTCCCTTTCTCGCTCTCGCTCATGTGCTCGTTCCCTAGGTCTGTCTCTTTCTTTGTCTCTCTTGTCATCTCGACGGGGATAATAGTCCCAAGGTTTTGAATTGTCCATCATCGGAGGCCATGGAGGTGGCACACCTCCAGCCATAGGAGGAGGATAAGCACCTAAGCGCACAAGACATTTTATGATCACAAATGTGCTAAACTCAAGAAAGCAACAACCAAATACCAACCTTGTGGGAAAGGATAGGGGGGCATGGAGCGCCCATCATAACCTCCACCATGCCCACTGTAAAAAGAACAGAACAACTAACAAAAACAACTTAAAAAAACGAGTTATGTTCAAAAGTCAGCTTTTTCAGTCTAAAATTACAACAGTCAATTCTAGGTGTTGCATTCAGCTGTAACGTTTTCCTTGATCAACTATCAAGGGGTTATACCTGTCTAAAGTGGGTATAATAGAGGGAGGTGGTCCTGTCGGTGGGGGAGGAAAGCCCGGCGGAGGAACAGTAATGGGCATTCCTAAAAACAAAACAGAATGTGCACATTTATCATCTGACCTGGTAAAAAAAATCTTGTTATGATAGACTTACTTGGAGGAGGGATCAGAGGCGGAGCTGTGCTGACATTCGGGGGTGGAGGGAGAAATGGAGGTGGGGGAATGTTAGGAGGAAGCGGTCCAGGAGGGAAAAACGTGGGCAGCTTTGCAGGTGTGGGCTCAGTTTCTGATGTGGAGTGTTCAGAGAGTACCTACAAAGTCACGAAAAATTACATTTTCAGATGGCCCAAGTCTCTGTATGAATGTATTCATCTTATTCTCACCTGAATATTGTTGCCATCCAAATTGTGTCTGCGTCTTCCTTCCACTCTGCTTATTGTAGCTGTCTGACCTCCAATTACATCAATTGTCCCACTTGATTTTCTAGTAAAGTAGACACGCTTTAATTAATACATTAAAGAAGTATGTGCAGGTTTAACAATATAAACTATTGACGCCAATGCTCTAAAACTCTTCCCACACACAGTATTCACCCAAACAACAAGAACCCATTAATGATAATAATGTGCATAATATGGATTACAGCTATATTTTAAAATTTCTGTTCAGTTTATTTTAAACTTCTTTTAGCTGAAATGCCTGAGGCATTGTACCATAATTATTAACAATACATGTTTTGTGGACACCATTCATGTGGACCCAGAGCTCTAACATTCTCCCATCCCACCTTGAATGTATAAGGCCATGCTCACTTACGGAAAATAGGAATTGTCTTGAGCCGGCCTGCAAGTCCACTGAGTGGGAGAGATCCTACTATTTTAAAGCAAAGGGACAACGACATAATACTGAGCCTAATGCAAAGTCACCATCTGCTCACAACACAACAATCTTTACAATTTACTGTTTACTAATCTAGCAGGAGATAGTCCTTAAGAGTGCCAAAAATTAAATTAATGCAGAGCTTTCAACATATTTTACATGACATTTAAAACATGTAAAATGATAGAAATCAAGGCATCTGAGGGGTGAACACAAACAGGATTTCGACTTGGCTGATTTGGAGTTTTTTTGATAAGCAAGCATTTGAAGCAATTCATTATAAAATACAGGCTATGTAGTGTCTATGACCATAAAACAAATCATAAGTACCTGGTGATCTGGCTGCCAGAAGACTTGTACATGCTAACTGGAGCTGTGAAGTCTGCCTTGGATGTGTGAACTGGCAAACTGGATACATCTTTATCATTACCAGTTCGACCTTGTTGTACCTATGAAGTATAATTATCCAAACGTAGTCTTTCATTATTGGGAAAAATGTGAAATAAAAAAAAAAACATTCATAGCACTTACAGTAATTTTACTTGTCACTGAGCCAACTGTGGAAACCTCAAGTCCCATCCGAAGTCTCTTCTGTTTCTCACAATAAGCCTTCCATGTGTCTTCATTGAAGCCATAATTAAAGTAGTCCGATAGATCCGCTCCTACAGACACAAACATGAGGTATATCATAACTTCTTTATTATACATGATATTATATACCGATATTCTAGAAATGCACCTGGTTTTCTCCAGGGTTTCTCTTCAAATGACTCCACATCAACTTCCAAAACTGGAACTCCATTTATATTCCCGGGGGCGTCTAAGTCAACTCCTTTGAGCTTTGCAGAGACTGCAGAGATGCAATGTTAAACATTTGATAATTCAACAGCATGAGCATGAAAAAGTAACTTTGAATTACCTTGTCCATAAGGCCTAGAGCTTGTGGATTTATGTTGAGATTTACAGGTGGCGCTCCATATGATCTACACCAAAAAGCATATATTAGAGAAATAACAAGCAGTTAAATAAAAACATGCATGGAAAATACATACGTGTACTGTGGCGCTCCTGTTTTAATGTCTCCAATTGTGACACGGACATCATCGTCATCATCATCACTGTCGCTGTCACTTTCATCATCCTCACCAGCTGGTTCTCCACTGGGCTACACAAATAACTCAATATTAAAATCACATAATCAATGGTATTACATTTGTTAAGCAAAATACATGGCCATGCAACACCTAAAGGGCCTTTACCTCAGAGGCCACACCATTTCCATTTGCATGTTCAGTGGCATCATCAGTTGGGACATCAGCAGGGGCAGCACTACAGAAAAAGATAAACTCCATTAAACACACACAAAATATGTATAAGTCTTATGTACTTTGCCTTTGTTTGACAATTTCATGACCATTTTAATTTTACTTTCTTAGTGGGCAGGGATGTAGGTAGTCAGTTCCACCACTTCTGAAATGCTCCTCTTTACAAGCTGAATTCAAACCAGGAGGACTTTCAGTTCACCAGAGGATGCATATTTCAGCAAGTGATTGTATTGGGCTTTTTGGAAACAGAACTAATTATCTGCAAGTTTCAAGAGCACCTCGTAAAACAACAACTACTACGGTTTTAAGCTACGAAATCGAAAAATACTGTGATAATTAGCTGTGTCTGTGGCGTTGTTTTCTCTACATGTCCACTCATATACCTTAAAACTTTCCGTACTTTTTTCTGCCCAGTGAAAACATGATAAACGCGTGTCTTGTGCATTAAAATAGTGCCGTGAACTGTACCTGACTGCAGCATTGAGTTTGGCCTCTTCATCCTCATCTTTGCTCTCCGTCTCATCTGAAAAATAACGTGCAGTTAGCGACAGCAGTCTACAGGCTTCATTTAGCACACTTAGCATTACAGCTAACATACGCACACGGTTATAACAGACAACAGCCGCGCAAGTAGGTTACAACGGACGTTATTCCCCACACACATTGCACACATAAGCACGTGTGTCGCTACTTAATCTAACCGTGTTTGAAGGTACTGTTGCTCTTGATGCTCTTTACCTCCGTACAGCCATTCCTCCTCCTCGTCTCCTCCAGCGCTCGTGTCCACCGCGCTTGTTTTGTCCGCTTCTTCCGCGGACATTTCGGCTAACTGTATATTCGCGTTCAGAAAATATGATGATGCTTGTGGGGCAAAAATCCCCCAAAGCTCTGCTGAGGCTTTAGGTTGCGAATTGATTCACAATTTTATAGTTTCATGGGAATATGGGTAAATGATTTAGAGCTGCTAGTCAATCTATGATGAACTCGGAAGTGACTAAAGAGCCGAGGTGAAAGAGAACCCGACGGACCACAGCGCCATCTAGTGGATATACAAGGTACAATAATTGATTTATGCCATTTTTGGGGGCAGTCAGAAACGTTATTACACAGTGCACCACATCTTACAGATTTATCCGCTATATGCATTATATTTACACACACATTTTTAAAAGCATTTTTAAAATGAAAATAGGCTTACCTAAAAAGTAAGAAACCACATCAACATTTCTTGCCAAGTCATTTTATGTAAAAAACAAAACACATGCTATAAAGACATGTTGTTTTCTATATTTGTGCTGGCAAAGAGCTTCCATAGCAGCCGCAGTCACAGTCACACCACCACTCAACTGACTCTCATAAGGATCACAGTGGTTTTTGTTGCATGTAAAGTTCGCCACTCCAAAAAGGCCAGTTAATGCATTATGGCTTCTGACCAGATAAGTGGTCCACTCTGGACTTGTCAATAAGCAACATGGATATCTGTGGATTCTCTCACTCTCTCTCCCTCTGTTCTCCTGCAGTGACTGACACTTCTGAGTCGTTACTATGTTGTAAGGAAGAAAAGCAATAGCAAAATAAATCTTAACTGCACATACAGCCTAATATGACATATATGTCCACTTAACCACATCCATACCAGCTAAGCTTTACAGTATTAAGAAAGAAAACTGCATTGATTTTTTCCTAACACAAGGATAACTGCTGGCCTAATTTCACAAGTATGTCTTCTATCACATCACATGCGCCTGTTCAGTGTGTTCACAGAGCACTCACACTGAGCAGGCTGCAACACTCCTCTAAACTGATAATTGAAATTACATTTTTGCCTCTCCCAGTCCATCTCTTTCACTCTCAATCTTTCACCTCATCTGTCTCCCATAACACATTTGCTGCTGATTTGGTACATGTGATGTTTAATTTCCTGGTGTTAAAATTAATCGCTGATGGTAATTTTTGACTGAAAACAATTTGTTTTATTAACTATGTTTTGTGTATATAGCTTTCATTTTGGATTTCTGAATCATTTTTTGGGTAATTTTTCAATTGGCGAAGCTGAAATCCTGTGCCCTTGGGCAACACAATTAACTCGCCTTGTCTTCAAGAATGTGTGTATTTTACTGTAGTAGTAGTAGTAGTAGTAGTAGTATTACAAACTTCACAACATGTTACAAATATGTATTTTTTTGGTTCCATAGAAATGTAATCATTGACACAGTGCCTGGAATATTGCAATTACTGAATATATATTTCTGGCCTTTTTTCACAGGATGTTCTTACAGTCAAAACACATCGATGCAATTAAATAAATTAAATATAAATATAAATATAAATATAAATATAAATAATATAATATATATATATATTTATATATATATATATATATATATATATATATATATATATATATATATATATATATATATATATATATTTTTTTTTTTTTAAGGAAAATATATTTGTTTTATTCAATCAAAAATGTCACATACATTTGCAACCTAGTTTCCTTCATTTAAAGAACGTTTTACAAGTATTAACAGACAAATAAATACTTTTTTTGAAATGTAAGGTGAATAAGGAAGCATTCTAGATTCCTTCTGTATGACTATGTTGCTCTTTTTTTAATTGCATTTCCACATGGCTTCCTTTGCTGCATTTCTCTAGTATCCTATTTTCTCTCACCCTCTGCCTTTCTTCTTACGGTGGATTAGGGCGGCTCAGGGCCTAGTCGATGCTAATCAGCTTTATCCTGACAGAGGGCGATCATTGGGCTATCAGTAATTACACAGGCTCATGTTAACTCACCCACATCTGTGTCCTGGCACATTTTCAATACTACATCATCTCTCTGAATCCAACATATGTCTTTTTCAATGTGTCTTTCTATAGACAACAGATTGACAGTTTTCTTGGGTTTGCTTAGTGTGACAATAATGCATCTGTTGTGGGAAGAAACAATTTCCTTTATGTTCGATTTTTGCATAAAAAGCAGATTTACACAGGCCAGCAGATTTACACCGGCCAGTTATTTTAATGAGAAACACCACAGTTTAACCATAAAGAGACACTTAATGGCTATAAAACACATAGTTAAGGCAGTCAATGAAATGGGAGCAAACATACAGTAGATTCTTTTTCCCTGTCAGAAGCAAATGAAGTGTAGGATTGCACTGAAGAATCATGTTCAAGCTTTTGTTAATCCATCAAAGCTGAAATGGTAAGGCATTATATTGTTGTGTGTGTCTTTTTTCTACATGGCTGGATGCCAAGGATGAAGGTTGCGTAGCCCAATGCCCCAATGGGTGTGAAAGAGATCCATTTGGAGATGATTCAGTTAAAGGCTGTGAGCTCCACTGTAAATCTCAGATGTGTTTATCATATGAAGCACATCATAGAGCTTAGTAAAAATAATATATATAATAAAACTAAATTACATGCATACAAATATATATATATATATATATATATATATAGAGAGAGAGAGAGAGAGAGAGAGAGAGAGAGAGAGAGAGAGAGAGAGAGAGAGAGAGAGAAGAGAAGAGAAAGAGAGATTTTTTTCAGGTATTTATGAAAATGTATGAAGGTTTATTTGCTCAGGGACTTATTTGAGGCTTGGGACAAAACATTGATAAGCCCTTCTGATTTATGTATTAATATATATTTGGTAATTTTTATTTATGTATATTGACACAGTTTTCAATGTAAAACTAAAAATAAAACAAATATAAATATAAAACAACTAACACATGGTAAGTTAATATAATATATGTATGTTTGTAGGCTCAGTGATGGTATTAACTGCTGATTTGAGTAAATTATTTTAATTTGAATCAATTGCTTCTTTTTTTTTTACACATTTACTCTTGGAATTTTACAGCAAAAAAGAAAAGAAGGTGAAAGAAAAGGTGATTGAGAAGAAGAAAGCCAATGCAAAGGGAGGAAGAAAGATCTGTCATTACGTAATCGAATCTTAGTGGCTACTTTTCTTGTATAAAATGTGTCCTGCCCTCTGCTGTCCTCATTTGTCTAAAAGCATTGAGTGAGTCACGCTGCAGGATCACACACACACACACAGTGTCACAGTGACTCAGCCCAGATATTTGCTATAGGCTCACCTCAGCACCATGAATAATGGAGCAGGGATGGCATATGAGGAGATTAAATATCATGCAAAGACGCGGGGCACAAAGTTCAGCAAAAACACAAACATGAACAGAGGGGGCAGCTGGTGGACAGATAAGCTCTTTGTCTTCTCACACTTTAAGGTGTGTAGCTTTTGTTTTGACGACAGAACTACAGGTGGTTTGTGAGGTGTTTTGTTTTTCTTTACATTGATCGTATTGTTGAATGGAATTAGGAAATCAGAAATGTCTATATTTACATAGACACTTTTATGTACAAGTGGATCATTAAGTGTCTAAAATTCCTTTCAAAGAATTGTTTCAGAGCCAAACTGAAACTGCAAGAGGGCGTGGCAGCTTTGCCTGAGCTATACCTGTGGTAACTGACCAGAAAATGTGTTTACAAGTGTAGTTAGGTTCTATTTGTTTGCTTGGAAAAGACCGAAAGAGACCTACCCTTGAGACATGAGAGATAAGCTAATCCTAAGTATTTGAATTTCACAGCATTTTGTTTGCTCAACAGATCAGACTCTTTTTAGCAACACTTTTCCAGTACATTATGTTAGAAAAACATTAACAAAAGAGCAAGAAAATCAATTCATCCTTGCTTTTGCCTCACTCCATCATCATGTGCTAGAGAAAGCACAAACAGCCAAAGGGCCAGAGCCGATAGAGATCATGTGTGTAAAACAACACAACACTGCTACTGTGCTCCCACATACTTCTGTGGAACAACAGGAAATAAAGATAACTCCAAAAGCTAAGCAGCATGTCAAGCAATGCTATTTTTGATATTTGGGTTACGTCACATTGTGCCTATAAACTTTTCAATTGAGTCAATTTATAACAGAATGCCAAATATATTTAAGGGAGGGAGGGCATATTCGGTGAAGTTTTCAACCCTGCTATGACAGTTTTCTAAGTTCTAAATGAGCAATCTTGTAGTGTCCTGTGTGGTTGATGCTTTAGTGCATTAAGGAAAAATCCTGTTCCCACCCATTTGCATGAGCAATTGCAATTGTGATAACTCAAAATGTTTATTATTTAAATAAATAAATAAAAAAAAATAAAAAATAAATAAAATAATAATAAATAAATAAAATAAAATAAATAAATAAATAAATAATAAATAAATAAATAAAATAAAATAAAATAAAATAAAATAAAATAAAATAAAATAAAATAAAATAAAATAAAATAAAAAATAAATCTGATTTCAAGTAAACCATAGATTTGAATATCTCATTTCCCCATGAAAACAAGCCAGTAAAACATCATGTACATTTTCTTATAGGCCTATTTTTTATAGCCTATTTAATTTACTAGAAGTAAATAGTGAGCCCCTAAAAGGAAATGTTAATAAAGATTTAAAAGGCTACAACAGCGTTAACTATGATATTAATAAGCACTATCAAGTCTTATTGATCAATGTTGTATTCAAAAGTCTCTAAAGGAAAAAGTGAGCCTATTCTAAAGCACTGAGACGTGAGTCAGTGTAAAGAAAAATACAGCTCTCTCCATCACATCAGGGTACTTGAGTGTGTGAATACTGCTGCATCATCGGGAGCATCCTTCACACAACTTAGGTCAGCTGCGAGGAAACAAACGCACCACTATTACGCACAAGCCAGTGTGCCAGTTTTTCATGTTTATTTTTTACCCTCTTTTTTTTTTTTTTTTTAATAAGAAATCAAGTTATTCTGCCTTTTATTTTTCTTTACTGTAATAGCAACTGGCTCATCATCACCTTGGCTCAAATCCAGCCAATGCGGGACAGAGAAAGATGCGAAGGAAAGGCAATAAGCCAAGATGAGCTAGAGAGGCGCTGTGGCTTTAAGTAACAGTGCAAGCCGCCGGAGGGGGGTCGAAGCATCCAAGATCGTTTTGTTTGTGCGCTTGTACCTTCACAGAGACCTGATCCAGCTTTCAGCGGATGGGGAGCACTATGGTTTATAGCTTATTTGATGGAGCACGCTAAAACGCCTAACCATGAGGTGCTTTTTACTACTTTTTGTCCTTGTTTTACTCCTCCAGACAGGTGAGTTGAAATTTTTTATGCTTGCTTATGGTGACTTTTTGAAGTATCGTACTGACAGATATTGCCTTGTTTAAACTGTTTAATCGAAGTGCTTTCATTTTCTTAAACGCACCTGGATCATGCTCGAGACACAACCAATCAACCAACGTATGAAATCTAGACGCGCGCGCTTTTTATACGAAGTCTTTTACGTTTGTATTCGTGCGTTATTCGTTAATATGTCTTAAAAAGACAAGTTTCGGCACGTTTATCCAGTAGCACCCGAATGAAAGTATCCTGCCCTCAAGACACAGTAAACAAGAGACAGTTTCAGAATCTTATTTGCATAACTGCTTCAGAGTACCTGAGACTGGAAGTGGGACTGTCCCATCCCGGAAGGCAACAGGTGTGTGTGTGCGACACAATTAATAATGTATTTGATCGAAATGAGAGTCTTCTGTTTCTTTACACGCCAACACAAGCAAGAAGAACAAAGCAGGAGAGGGAAAAGTGGGCATACAACACCACTGTCTTCTAACACACCCAAGGACAGGCTACTCCCAGCCTCAGTTAGGACTAATACTATATATATATATAATATATATATATATATATATATATATAATATATATATATATATATATATATATATATATATATACTGTATATTATTAGGGGTTTGCACTCACAAACTCTGCCTCAAGGGCATAAATAACAGTCACATGAAAACTTCTTCTCCAAAGGCTGCTTGTCATGTGGATAATCAGCAAATTCTGAAAGTGAAAAGAATAAAGAGATAGAGTAAAGTAAATAGCAAATAAAAACTGGTGTTGCTTTACTCATTGGAATGGATTTTGAAATTTAATGCAATGATTACTCAGCGGGTAGACAGCTCATTTATTGATTGTTCAATTGAGGCATGGTGGTTTTTATAGTGCCGTGTCTTAAGGACCTGTGCCAATCATAGCATACTTAACTTGTTATCAGCGTAAGAGTTCTGTTTAAACTTTGCACTCAGAATCAAACCCAAACCAGGTATGCTATGCTAATATCTTTTGTCTTTTTAGTTTGGTGTGAGCCTGTCATCACCCCCAACGGACCTCATATAGTTGTTCCCAAGGGGGGCAAACTAGAGCTACGTTGCCATGAAAACACAACATTGTCTGGCACCTCACAGCCAGGACTACGCTGGCAGAGTGATACAGTGCGGCGGCTGGAGGGAGAGGTGAAGGAAGGTGCAGTGGTCTATGTGAAGGTGCCTTCTGCTCAGGCCTTACACATGGGTCGCTATGTGTGCATCAACAATAACACTCTGGAACACAGCTCTATCTATGTCTACGTGAAAGGTGCGCAGAAAAGTTGTACGCTGTAGGTAATAGAATCACAACTATCAAATAGTGGTCTTTTTGAGTAAAACTATATTTGCACATTTTTGTATTGAGGATGTGAAATACAACAAATACAATAAAGTTCAACTTCGTTCACTGCATCAAACTGTTTAAAATCTTGCATATTGAACAGCGTATATAATGTTTCCATGTATATTCTTTCAGCCAAGAGAGAAGATACTTAAATTATACCCAAATACCTATATAAAAGAAGGATTTTTGTATGCGGTACTGTGGTGTTAATGCTGTCTTTGTTCTTTCCACACAGATTCTCAAAATATCTTCCAGCGCACAATGGTAAATGTCATATTGGTGCGAGTAGGTGAACCCATCACCTTCCCATGTCTTGTGACTGACCCCAGTGTCACCAACTTGACCTTGGAGACTTGTGATGGTCAACCTTTGCCTTCTGGTGTTAAATACCAGAGGAATCTTCTACGAGGCATTGTCATCAGCACTGCACAGAAGGAGTTTGCGGGCTGTTACGTCTGTGTAGGGAAGCTGGCTGGAGAAAGGGTGGTTTCCATGTCATATACACTGGACGTGCGCTCTGGTGAGTTACAACATTAAGGCAATGCTGGCAGTTATGTGTCCTTTAAAATGTTAATGTGTTCTTCTGAATTTGTTTTAAGTGATAATGAAAGAAAAAGGCAAACTCTAGGTGACCACTGTTAATTCAAACAGAAGAGAGAGCTGATACCAATTGTGTTTTCAGCTTGAATAAAGGAAAGAAACAGGATAAACCTGGTTTATGAGAGAAAAAACTTAGAGATGACACAGTTAGACCCTGAACAAAGCTCTCAAACGGAGCATGAACGGCTGTGCTTGTAGTAAATAGAATTAGTGCGGCCATTGCCAAACAGACACACTGAAGTGACGTCTGTTGGAATTAATCATTATGTACAGAGTAAGTAACCACAGGCTAATGTTGCTACTAAGCTATCTAGATAAGATGGCTGTTATTGTTGGTTCCTGCTTTTATTCTTGCACAGTAATTCAGGGACGCTTGTTACTGGTATATACTTGAAATTGTTTGTTTGAAATGTAAAGTCAGAATGGTTTTCTGAGTCCCACAAAGGCAAGGTGAACTGTGTAGTTAAAAAACAGAGGAAAGCCCTTAGGCGTGTGTTTTATAGTTTTATAAGAGTGTATGAGTGTGTGTTTGAAGGGAGTTTTTCTGGTCAGCTTTTGTTTTTGTTGTTGTTTTTTTTTTTAATTGGTTTAACTACTGCTAGTCATACAGCTTTCCAGCTTTTTTACAATTTATCAATCAACAATGCAAATTAGGGCTGCAACTATCAGTTTTTTGGTAATTGATTAGTTGGGTGGTTATTTCTTTGGCTAATTGATTAATTATTTGCACTAAAGTCACCTGAATACAAAACCTTTGCAAAATCTGAACAATGTTCTACAACTGTAGATTGACGTGTACACAATGTTCATTGCTCATCATCATCATTGCTGTTTAATCTCAGCTCATGATGTGTTTTGAAACCTATTTAAAGATCTCTTAACAATGATCCAGTTACTAAATTTGTTGACAATTATTTCAATAATTGATTAGTTGTGATCAATCGATTGACTTTTTGACTTGCCCTAAAAATTATACTTCAAATCAATGCGTTGAGATACATTAACATTAACATTAACCAGTGTTTCCCATTCATAGAGGAGACTATGGCAACCCCCCAGAGTCTAATTTTTGCCCCCATAGTCTAAAACATTAGATTGATGTGGAAATAGTAATACTTGAAGGTTGTAGCATTACAATTAACATAGATAAGGAGTTGGATCTAATCTATAAGCAATGTTTTTTGATCAGTAGGGGCAGTAAGTAACATTTATGCTCCAAAAATTCCATGAAATAAAACATAATCAAACATAGACCATTTGTACCACCATGATCTCTACATAAACTTGTGGCAAACACTGATTAACATTAACATTAATATTAACTTTAACATTAACATTAACATTAACATTAACAAATACATTGTATAGAGATATGCAATGTAATAATTGTATTTATTTTATAGATTCTTAAAATAATCTTTTAAATGTAGTCTTTTATTTTAATAAAATCCTTTAACGTGATTTTTGTTAGTTTCCATGCAATGACAGGGCTTCAGGAACTTCCAGGCTTCGTCTTGGCTTCAGAGCAACATTGCATTGTAAATGTGTTCAACTTTCTGTTCAGCTGTCATTTTTGTTTATTTAAGGATCTCCATTAGTCTCTACAGTTGCAGAGACCCTTCCTGCAGACCATTCTTAAATTATTGCTTTACAATACATATTAAACTTGTTAACAAACAAAACAGAACAAAGTTTCAGTTAAAAATATATATATACCTGAGGCAAAACACACACATAATTTAAACATTTTACATTTTCAGACAACTATTTCTTAAAGCCTTTTTTTTTTTTTTTAAATCATGATTCCTTCAGTGTCATAATTTTTGAGGCAGTTCATTCTATTGAGAAACAACTCTGTGTAGAAAAGTTGTTTTTAGTTTTTCTTGGTTTGGGTTAGTGAAAGCTGAGTTTGAGGCTCGTCTTGTAATAAATCAATGTCTATCTGTCATTGGCATTAGTATTTGTACTTTACACTATAAGTATATTAATGTGCATTGCCAAATGTAGATTTTTCATAGGAATTGCATTAAAATTGTAAATAAATTGGGACTATTTCCAGAAATAAAACCTGGAATAAATCAATCAGTGTTAAAAATGTGTGTGTGAATGTTATTGTTTCAGTGCACCATCAGTACACTAGACCAAATACCATACCAGAAGCCCAGACCAAGTAGGGCTGCAGTATAAGACAGTACCTTAAAATAATAGCCCCCAGTTATATGCAAAAATGAAAGGAAAGTTCAGTTGAATTCTTTTGTTTATCTTGGTCTAGTGCCAGAAGTGCCTCCAGTAATTGAACTCTCCCATAAGGACACTGTCATCTTGAAAAAAGGAGAGCAGTTTGAAGTCACCTGCATCTCCTCCAACGTTGACCCAGACTTAAGCGTGAAATGGGACTATCCTTCCACTGCGGTAATGTCTATATTGTTTATTTAGTCATTAGTAAAATATCTCACCTTTGTCCACAATGTCCTGCAGCAACTAGTGGAATCCTCTGGGTCCCGCATCCTTTCTGTGTCTCATGGTTACCAGAGGTCAAGATCCCTTTTGATTACATCTGTAAACCAGTCACATTCAGGCATCTACCGCTGCCATGCTCGTAATAACAGAGGCAACAGTTCTAGGACACTCCGTTTAGATGTTCGCGGTAAGACTAAAGGATGAACGTAAAAAGACTACATCAAGTTGGTACGGTCATGATGTAGCTGTTTCTTGTTGTCTTACAGACAAAGGATTCATCAGCATATTGGGAAGTTCTAGTGCAGTGCAGGCTGTGGTTAAAGAAGGGGAGAGCTTGAGCCTCAAAGTTCACTTTGAAGCTTATCCTGCCCCCAGATCTTTGTCTTGGTCTTTCAATGGCGAACACCTCCTCAATACGACGGAGCACTTCAGCACTGTGCACAAGAAAAAGTACAGGTGTGTTCATTGTGAAGTCAAACAAATAGTTTGAGATTTAGCATTAGTGACATGTGCTGTGTTTTCAGATATGAAAGCGAGCTCAGGCTGGTGAGGGTTCTGGGCTCAGAGGGAGGCATCTATCTATTCTCAGTCAGCAACGAAGATACAGTTGTCACTCATTCATTCAATGTTTATGTCAAGAGTAAGTTTAGCACATTTACTGGCAGGTAAATATAACATGTTCAATGTTCATAACATGCCTGTCTGTGTTTTCTTTTTTAGGTAAGCCTATAATTACTGCACAGGAAGGGCCTGTAGATGGACAGGTGCGATGCCTTGCTGCTGGCTATCCAGTTCCTAAGATTAGCTGGTACTTTTGTGAGGTGCCTCACACCAGGTTTGTACATGATGCTTCAGGTTCCATGACTCATTCTGGTATTTTGCATTACATCTCAGTATGGTCAACTTTTAGTTTTAACAAACCACCTTGACAAGCGTCAGTCTGAACATTTATTATGTGTGAGATTGATTGATTGATTGATTGATTTATTCGGTCATATGCAGTTTGACAATTTATACAAAACATAAATTTCACATGTCATTCAAACCGAAAAGGTTTAGGCAGAAGTAAAAGCATACTTATAATGCCCACCTATCTACAACACAGAAGTTTGTCATTTCCAAGACAGCGATATGTCAACAACTTCAACTTGTCAAAATAGAAGTAAACTTTTTACAAAAGAAGAAAAGAAATAAAACAAAAAACAAAAGACAAAACAAAAACAAACAAGAGGGTCACTAAAGGAGCAAATGTTCAGTGCCTCATTCTAAAGCTGCATAATTATCATATATCATAGATTTGTACTTTCTTTTAAAGGATACAATTGTATTTGATTCTTTTATTTCTTCATCCAGAGTGTTCCAGAGAACTACACCGCGAGTACTAATGCAAAAACTTTTTTTATTTGTTCTGGCTTTGATTTTTTTAAATGTTTTTATTCGTCTGAGATTATACTGACTTTCTTTTTCTACAAATAGCTTTTGTGTACAAGAAGGCAGTGTGTGTTTGTAAGCTCTATACATCACTATGGCTGTATTCAAGTCAACAAGATCTGAGATTTTTAACATTTTTAGTTTTAAAAAAATAGGATTTGTTGATGCATAATAATCTGATTTATTGACAATTCTAACAACCTTCTTTTGGAGTAAATATATAGGGTTTATGTTTGTTTTATACGTATTTCCCCATATTTCTGGACAATAGTTTAGATATGGAAGAAACAATGTATTGTACAGGAGATGCAAGGATTTTGTGTTTAATACATGTTTGACTTTATGCATTATTGCAATGATTTTAGCTAATTTTGTTTGAAGTATACTGATGTGTGTTTTCCAGTTAAGCTTCTCATCAATATTAATACCTAAGAATTTATTTGAAAACACACGTTCAATTTCTATGTTATTTATTTGTATGCCTTTTATTGGAATTTTTATCTTCTTTCCCCCAAAGATTATGTATTTAGTTTTAGTCAAATTTATTGATAGTTTGTTAAAATCAAACCATTTCTTTAATTGATTAAGATCTTTTTCCACACTATGCACAAGTTGTTGTAGATTGTCTCCAGAGCAGTAGAGACTGGTATCATCAGCAAATAAAATACAGCTCAGATTTCCCATTGCCTCACAAACATCATTAATATACATAATAAATAATTTAGGCCCCAGGACAGAGCCCTGCGGAACTCCGTGGGTTACTGTTTTGTAATCAGAATCTATATTATTGATTTGTACAAATTGTTGTCTTTCTTCAAGATAACTTTTGAGCCAGGCAAGAGCTGTTCCCCTCACACCATAACGTGCCATTTTCTTTATAAGTAATTCATGATCAATAGTGTCAAAAGCTTTGCTTAGGTCCACAAAGACACTAACTGCATATTGTTTATTGTCGATTGCTGTTGACATCTCCTCTACGAGCTCCATAACAGCCATTGAGGTAGATCGTTTGGACCTGAAGCCATACTGGTGTTCACTGAGTAGGTTATGTTTGTCAATAAAACTGTCCAATCTAATAGCAAATATTTTTTCAAGTATTTTTGAGAGTTGTGGTAGAAGAGATATTGGCCTGTAATTAGTGAAAATATGTTTGTCACCGGTTTTGAAGATCGGAACTACTTTGGCAATTTTCATTTTATTTGGAAAAATACCGGTTAGAAAAGACTGGTTGCAGAGATCACTTAAGGATCAGTGCCGTTCACAATCACATCCCTCTTGTCACAGTCAGTCAACATTTATAGTTTGTTAGCCTATTACCTCTCCGCTGTCCAAGTCTTAAGTCAAGATAGGTATACAAATGGTGTCTGCCCTGCTCATTCCTAATTGCTGCAGACTGTTAAGACTGCTTTAAAAAATATATAATTGAAATAATGTCCACAATATTCTCTTCAACACCACCTTCTACTTACAAAATAGTTTATTTGAATGTAATGCTCTTATAATGGTCTTTCTTATGTGATTAAAAAAACGATCTTGCCTCGTCACAGGTGCTCACACCTGCCTAACGCCTCTCAGTGGGAGTCAGCTGAGGTTTCCATAGTGACGGAATCTGCCTTTGGGCGCAGTGAAGTGGAAAGTCGTTTGAACATCAGCAAGGAGCATGCTCAGTACCACACACTAGAGTGTGTGGCCTACACTGAAGGAGACGAGGCCTTCACCCTGTTCTCCATTAGCGGTATGAGCAAACTAAGATGAACCTAAACCAACCCGTTAACCCTGTGTGGGCTCCCACTGGTCACAGATTGAACAAGATTACCAAATGCTGAGTATGCACAGTGGGATTATATGTGTAGACTGTATAATCCTTGGCGCACAAACAAACACTAGGAACTGCAGCTGTCTCTTGAAATCACCGAGGAGGGGTCTTATGTTTTGTATTAACTGGCACTTTGTGTATGTTTTCAGAGCGAGTTGTTCCACACAAGCTCTTCACTCCTCTGCTCACTGGTATGGTGGCTACTGGTGTTGTTCTCACATGCTTTCTGCTGGTGCTGCTTTACAAGTATTTGCAAGTAAGAAAACACATTTTTTGGACTTTACATAAAAGCTTTCGTATTAAAAAACAAACAAACAAACATAACTGTATGTTTTGACTAAACCCCATCAAATATTAATACACTGGCATTCAGAAACACAAATGAAATAGAAACATGAACATATGTACTGTATTTTCACCACTTTATCATGCGTAGCAACTTTTGCTTGTTCAGAAACTGTAAAATAATCCATATTTTACTTTTCTTGTTGCTGTGTTTGAATTTGGGTTTGATCAAAATGACCAATAACAAGGCAGCATTGTGGCTCAGACCTTTTTTACTGTAGTCTTGTTTTTCTCTTGTCGAAAAATGCAAATTAACACTCATACAAGTCCTGCTGACATCAACACCTTGATGTCATCTGCTGATGATGTCAGACAAAAATCGGCGGGTGTATCCAATTACTGTCATTTTTTGAGCTAATTGGCTCAGTGCAGTTGACTTGCGTACGTTCAAAATAGTACATCCTGTACACTCAACTACTTCCTGTGCAATGCTTTTCAATGAGGTTTTCATTACATCAGTTTAAAACAAATAAATACTGTTTTGATCAGACAGTTGTGGTGAATGTTACAGAAAACATGTTAAAGACTTTACATATGAGAGGAATATTTCACCAGAGACACTTGAGTGTTTAAAAAGAGATGTGTTTGTGTCTAAATGCTAACGCTAACAGGAAATGGTCGTATGTACAGAAGTTAGCATTTTTGAACGTAAGCGAGCCAACTGAAATTCCGTGCACACAGTCAATTTTAAACTCATTTTAAAGTATTCAAGAAAACTCCACTTTTGCTCTATATGTACTGGTAATTTGAATTGTTGATTTAACATTGGTCAGTGTCTACCAAAGATTTCTACTAAAATCACATGTTTGTTTTGTTGTTTGTAGTATTTTTTATTTTTTTTTACTCAGAGGCAAAGCTTTAAACTTTGGAAAAGTGAACATGCAAAATCAACTTTACAAACTGTTGTGCAGATGTATAAAACAGCTTTGTCTCCCCAACAGAAACCAAAATTCCAAATACAGTGGAAGGTCATTGACAGTATTCATGGAAACAACTACATTTATATTGACCCCACCCAGCTCCCTTACGACTCCAAATGGGAGTTTCCTCGTCAAAAACTACGCTTTGGTATGGTAACTGTATATCTATCTGAGTTGTGCCTTTCTGTATGGGTATAATCTAATAAATGAAAGCATATTGTGAATTAAACAGGTAAAACTCTGGGCTCTGGCGCTTTTGGTAAAGTCGTGAGAGCAACTGCCTATGGACTGTGCTCGGCTGATACGGTTACCACAGTTGCAGTGAAGATGCTCAAACGTAAGTGTACTGCCTTAAAAATAAGCAAATAGCTCATATTTTGTTTTTTAATTTTTATAAAAATGTATACTATATCCATTAGGACTTCTCAACATGGTGATTGTGATCTCCTTCCTATTTGCTTTTTGATCAAATACATTACCTTTTAAACTCTGGTCTAGCCTTACATTGCTCCTTACATTTGCATGCAGTTGGCCCTGAATGACACTATTTTGGGCACATTTGATTATTATTTTTTTTAAGCTGAAGATAATTAAACTAAAAATGAATTTTAGAGACTTGTAGTAAATTAATTTATTTTCACATGAACGAATATAGTAAACTTTTGACTTGCTTGATCCTGTAACTATCCAAAACAAATATTTCATCAAAAGTCAGAAAATGTATCTGCACTACAGAACGCATGTCATATGTTTGCTGGTGTCCCTGCAGCCAATGCCCATGCGACCGAGAAGGATGCTCTGATGTCGGAGCTGAAAGTTCTGGGTTACCTAGGAAACCACATGAACATCGTTAACCTGCTGGGAGCCTGCACTGTCGGAGGTACAACAGAGTTTCCCAAGTCTCATTAACATCAAAGTTTGAAGTTTCCCCCTTGTTATCTCCCGCTTACACACGTCTCAATATAGTGAGTTAGAGTTGTGCTGATTTACTGCTATCACCATCAATTATCGTTCCTGTCGTAGAAATCAGATATGGACCTCTAAGTGCCACTCCTCAGCAGTGAGCGTGCTGCTGCTGTACTGGTCACAAATTTACTGTGTCTTTAGTCAATATTATCTACCTGTCTGCTTGTTTATATTGACAGTGGATGTCCAGAAGCGTTACTATGCAAGAAACACTTTATTTAGCTGTATTTGGTTAAAACAAACACTGAATATTGGCAGAAATATTGATACCATTTAAAGATTGGAAAAAGAATTGTTTTGTTTGTTGGCAGTGGTGACAAAAATGATTAAAAATAACTGAAATATCTTCTTTGTCTAATGAACAAGACATGCCTGTTTTTTCTCCCCTCAGGGCCGATTTTGGTGATTACCGAGTACTGTTGCTATGGCGACCTTCTCAACTTTCTTCGAAGGAAACGAGAATCTTTCCTTAATGCAGAAATTAATGATGGTTACTATCGCAACAACTCCAACCAAAGCGAGCCATTGAGGTTTGTATATTGTAAGTCATAGTTGCACATTTATAATGACTCTGAGGTGTAAGTGTCTGTGTTTTGTACTTTAGGGACATGACTGGCTCTGGATACATGCCCATGCATCCTTCTGAAAAAAATAGATCGTCTGAGTCAGGTACACACAGGTGTAATTATCTCCTGCTTGCACATGTCTCAGTACAGTAAGTTAGTGTTGTAACGTGCTTTTTTACTGCTATCACCATAAATTATTGTTCCTGTTGTAGAAATCTACATATGGTGCTGCTGTGCTGATGTTTGTTTGAGTATCTATTTGATTATATTTTGTATTCGTTTCAAAGTAGGCTATATAAACCCCTTCAAAACAGGAATAAAGAATAATTTTACCATAAATCTTTTTTATTGAAACAAAAATATTAGGTTTTGCTTTTGTAATATGTAAGGCTGCAAGTATGACATTTGATAAAGTTAAAAACTAAAATTTAGCCAAATTTTATTCTTTTTTTTTGGATTGACAACAACTGCATTATGGACATTAGTTACCACAACCTCCAAACCGACCCTACTCTCGACCCTGCAAACAACTACAAACATGCCATAACCACCTTCACAATACACCCAAAACTGTCCCGCACATTACTTCAACCACAACAACAAAGTAAGGCTCTGCAAAGGAACTCAAACAAGGACAAAGCAATACCGTTCATTTTAAAATGCCAAGGGCGAAAAGGAATGGACTCAAAATGGCCTTCACTAGAACTTTAACACAAAATGTAATCAAATAGATACTTTAACAAACATCAGCATACCTTTACAGACCAAATTAGACCCACTGAAGGGACAAGTTTTTTAAAATGTTTTGTTTATTTGCATTCCAAGGAATAGTGTTTTGTCAGACAATCATTAATTTGTCTAAAAACCATCAGAATGTCTAGATAATCTGATAAACATGACTTTCTACTTTGCCATATACAGTATAAGTCATTTTTGGTGTTCCACTACAAGCAAATTGTAAGGCTTTCAATGCGAAACTTCTCTAACTTGCTGACCTTATCTTAGGATGCTTTAGGCCTGTATGTTTCATCTTATTAGGTTTTCATGTAGATACATTTGCACATATTTGGAACATTCTAATCTAAACAATGGTTGGAAATGTATTGGTAAATTTTGTTGGCATCTCTATTGTGATTTTTCGTATATTTAGGAAGAATCTATGGCATAAGTAGATCAATAATTCACTTTTTGTTCATTGTAAAACACAAAATTGATCTTAAGCAGCTTAGATTGACTTCCTTGCCTTGCCTCTTCACTGATTTAAATACTACTATTTTATGTTGTTGGAAGGTGTCTACATGACAATTTTGAACCTTACATGTTTTACTCACAATACTAATTTTTTTGAGTATTCACAAGTAAATATTGACAAGTGGGTGGGGCTAGGTGGTAGGTGATGACAGGGGTTTTCTGAACACTGTTGCAAAACAAAATAAGATTTCTCAATCCAAATACAACTTTGGGTAAACAAATGAGCAGAGAACAATGTTGTAATATGGTGTAGCACTCAAAAAAGAAGATTTTACATTATAGGCCTCCTTTAAAATCACATTATTTTTGTTGAGTAATTCAACAAATAATAACAAAGTCTCAAGAGAGTACCTTTGACCTTAAACAGTCACAGAAAAGCCAAAACTACCACATGTTGCAGGGATCAAACTCTTTCTTCTTTTTCTTATTTACCTACTTGTCTGAACATTTGTTTTTCAGATGACATAGAGGAACTGTCTCTGGATTCAGAAGATCTACTGAGCTTTTCTTATCAGGTCGCCAAAGGAATGGAGTACATCACTTCAAAAAATGTAGGCTCAAAATTTGGCCTGAGTCACATAAAACAATATCAGACCACTTAATATTGCTCAGTTAATATGTTAACTCTCTTAACTACACCATAATTGTAAATGGTGTTTTGGTAATTTTTATTATTAGTAGTAATAATAATAATACAAGTCTAATCTTCTAATCTAAATGGTCTGGATTACGGTATACTGGCAATAGGACATCATGAACGTTTGCTTGTAGTTCACAAGAAAATGCTCCATACAGTGGCTGTAAATCTTTGCTGTAAATGCAAATAGAAGGACAAAATTGCAAATCAGCATGTTTATAAATCACTATGATAAACTGTGAGCGTCCAGTCATTAAGGAAAGCCTTTGAAGATCAATATTGCTTACTCATCAACTAGTTCCTGTTTGACAATAGACACGTGTTCACAAGGTTTAGCATGTATTTTTACAACGAAATCTAAAACATTGTCTAATGTCAATATGCCGTATACTGTTTGTTTATATGCATCTGTTTGTTTGTAGTGTATTCACAGGGATCTGGCAGCTAGAAACATTCTGCTGACTCACGGTCGAGTGGCAAAGATCTGTGACTTCGGGTTGGCACGTGACATCACCACTGACTCCAGCTATGTGCTCAGAGGAAATGTGAGTCAGCGTCTGGCATCAATGACAGCTTTATTTAGATTCAAGCCTGTAAAGAATCATTGATAAACTAATTTTATTAACGTAAAGTGAAAAAGCATGCAAATGTGTGCCCACTTTAATGGAATAATTAGTGTTGTACGATTGACTGATAATTTAGATTACGTTTTTGTCTGTAAGCATTAAGTTTAAATCAAACTGTAATTGTTAATATTGCTTCTGCAGGCTCGTTTGCCAGTTAAGTGGATGTCCCCAGAAAGTCTGTTTGACTGTGTGTACACCTTTGAGAGTGACGTCTGGTCTTACGGTATCCTGCTCTGGGAAATCTTTTCTCTTGGTAACAGCACTCCTCAGATGTTAAATGTTTTTATCTTAGAATTTAATATAATTACCATAGTCAAAATGTTCCACTGTAGCGTCCCTTAAGCAAATTGTATTCCTAAAAGCAATGAAGAAAATAAATGGTTATTGGCTATAATCTACTTTAAAAGGGCACAGCAACATTAGAAGAATTTGATTTAGTCTGTAAATTACGCTAACATAACCAATAAATGCACGTTTAAACGTTTCTGTTTTAGGCAACAGTCCGTATCCTGGAATGCAAGTGGGTTCTGCTTTTTATCGAATGATTCAAGAAGGTCACAGGATGAGCAGGCCTGAATTTGCTCCCATTGAAATGTATGCTTTTATAATTCCATCGGAAATATCAAACAGCGGTGTACTAACTACTCTGTATCTGTAGCTATGACATGATGCTGTGCTGCTGGAATCATGACCCTTTGAAACGACCCTCGTTCAAAAAACTGGTGGAAAGCACTGAGCTGCTGCTGTCCGAAAACACTAGAAATGTAAGTTTTTCTATTGGTTTGAAATGCTTTTTGTAACTGAATGATTACTATCAGGAGTATAAAGATCTGTACCTCTTGTCTGTACTTCTTGTAGGTGTACTTGACATTGAGTACTGTACCTAGTCCTTCTGACCAGCAGAGGGAGTCGACACGCAGGCTGAGCTCAGTCTGCAGCACCACAGCCCCCACTCAGCCTTTACTGCAGAACACTTCGGATGTTTTTGTGGACTATGAAGCTGTCTAACCCCAACCACACCCCCCCAAAAAAAATACAAGAGCCAAACTACAAAACAATCAAAATAAATGCACACTACTGACCTTCTAACACAACTACAGTGGGATTATAGTATTCTGCCCTGCATGGGTACTATGGCATATAAATCTCTGCTTATCATTCATAGTGCATTGTCACTTAACGCTTTGGAATTCAGCTTACTGTCAGTTTCACAAAATATCTTGGTTTTTAAGAAAGCAAAGAGAGCATTTTTTGATTAAAATTTTGGAGTTTGTTCACTGGCCTTTTTTTTTTCTCTTTCAATTTTTGAAAGCCCATTTGCTAAGTTTTTTTTTTTTGTCGAGTGATGATATAAAAAGGATATTTTTTTTCCTCCTCTGAATTGTTCAATTTGTATATAATTGTAAATACACTAGAAATGTGCCTTCTTATGTTAATTTTCAGAATGCATTTAAGTTTCTGTTGTTGGGAGCAGTTTGTATAGTATTTTGGAGGTGATGTTCCTGCAATTTTGATACAGTGGGTTGACTTGTAATAAAAAGACACTTGATTGATGGTAAAACAAACATTTTGTTAAAATATTTGTTGTTAAAAACATTTTATAATATATACTTGAGCCACACAAAAGAGAAATGTATTATTTGCAAGTGTTTTATTTTCAAATTGACCAATCAGGGCGAAGGGTTATATTAGTGGCAAACAATTTGCTTCAAAATATTGGATATTATTACATTTGACTTTGGATAGATAAGGAGCACAGTTCAAGAGAAGAGAGGATATACATACAAGTTAGCATAGCACCATTATACACTGAATACTGGTGTTCTTAGCTTTAAGTATGTGTACAGAATTCTACAAATCTATTGAACCAGTTGTGTCAGAAAAGTAATCCGTGGAACCGTGAGGTGGAAGGAGTCACGTCATTTCTAATATCCTACACCTTTTATCTCAATGCCATTTGAACTTTCTGAAAAGTATTTGTCTATTGTTTTGGGGATTGAAAACAAATGTCAGCAGTGATTTTCATTTGTAACCGTTTCCATCAACAAACATCTGTCACAGGTTCTTCATACTCTCAGAACATCCATTAGTCTATTACCCCATTACATTCTTGGGCTGGGAATCAGTGACACTTAAACATTAGTGATGCCTTACATAGAACTACTCTATAAAGATTCTACACTTGCTTGGTGGAAGACTGGTTCAAAAAGTCACTTACTATGTAATAACCATGAAAATTCCTCAGTCTCTCTCCAACAGAGATTCTGTTTGAGGCTAATCTGTTGTGTATTTTCCTTATGAGAGCAGTCAGTCATTATAAAACAACAACTTTACCAATGCTCTGCTTTGCATAACACCCCTACTCAGGGTTTCCCACTAGTTATACAGACTGTGGTGGCATATACAAAAAATGTTATTTATTGTGGGATCTGCAGTATATACGCGCAAATATAGTTACTGTTAAGACGATAGCACAGGTATAAAGTATAATTTGTAATACATATTTGTAAGGGCAAAAATTAAACAACGTAGAGCCACCACAATCTCTACTAACGGGAAACACTGAGTTTCATGCCAGTTATAAATCTGTTTCCATATGAAAATAGACTGGGTTACAGTGACAGTAAACGTGCATACAAATGCATTCACTCATACAGCATATTCAAGTTGAGCTCTCCCACATGGGCCTGCAGAAAACTGAGCCCAACCATAGAGGAAGTTTCTTGAATATTACATTTTTTTTCTGTATACTGCAACGCAAGAACTGATTGGCTATCGCCAGGGGAAACTAAAGCTGACCCCCGAGTGATACGAGAAGTAGAATAAGGATACACTGCTTCCACACAACACACACACAGCTGCTATGACACTGGGAGACCAAACACACTCATCCTAAATGCTCCTTTGTCAAACATTACACATCCTCCAATTCAATGCTTTCTTTTTGATATGGCTTAATGGTAGTACAGGGGCCAAGCGCAGGTCCACGGTCAGAGTGGAACTGGGCTCAGCCATGAGTTCAACTGCTGTTGTGAACTGAGTGATAGTCATCTGAACTGCATGAAGGTTTGAGAAGCTGAGGAAGATTGGAAAGATGAAACAATGATGCTGACAAGATTTCTTATTTAACCGCAAATTTGCTAAGAGTGAATGGTTATTTTAATTACATCACAATAAACTTACAAAAAGAAAGTCAAAAAGTCAAAAATAGGCCAAATTGTCAGACACTTCCTTTGGTCTTTGCAGCATCACTGTCTAATCTTTCATTGTCTGGATCCAGACTGAGGCAGAAGCTAACTTTCCACATTCCTGAGTACGAGTACCATCCAGCGACTTTAAATTCTTACTAAGTCAATTATTGTAAGACACAAGAGACAACATTCAAACTTTCTCATGCACACAAAGATTGTTTTCTTAAAACACACATTCTCAAAGAATCACACCACAGGTACAAACAACTAGGTCTGGACAGTGACTTACAGAACACAACCACATCAAGTGCTAAAGTTTCAGAAGGTTTGAGGATATACTGTTTGTCACCTATAGGGCTCTCTGAATGTTACAAAATACTCCATACTATATATATATACACACACACACACGCACGCACATTTATTTTATAATGGGTATAATCTTGTTGGAAAATATATGATTTGAATATTCTGTTTAAAATAAAAAGTCATTGGCACTTAGAATCACTAAACCCGAAGTACAGTGATCTTTTTGCAAAGTACTTAGTTAAACTGTAATCTAGTATTTTGCCAAATATAATTTGTACTAAAAAAAAATAAGAGCTATTTGTCTCAAAGACAGTGTTTAAAACAAGATTTCCACAAAAGCCCAAGCCCATCATTTCAAACAATCTGACAGTATTTAAAGCCTTTTTTCCAACTCTTTCAGAGACAGCGATTGGGGATGAAAAGTCTGGGAGAGCTTACTTGCTCTATCTTTAACCAGGAAACACTTGAACAAAGTGAAAATTCAAATTTTCAAAAGCTAATAAAAGCTTACACGGTTATTCTTTCCATGCAATCATATAAAACACTACATTTCTGTTTCCTTTTTGTCTATATGGAATATTTACATGGTTTTATTATACACTGAGTCTGTACAGCATCAGTTCATTTGATACGCATTCGCAAAAGCCCATTATCATTTTCTCAGGATTACTGTCAACTCGCCGTCGAGACGGCATCTCCTTTACAACACTGCCACCGCTGAGGAAAACAGGGATTTTAATCCAATCCCTACTGTTGCCATGGTGACAAACCTTGAAGAGTTTCTTACAGACTCTGTGGCTTTCTGCTTTCCTATGACGCCATCCTTTGAGACAGAGAATGAGAGGGCAGCAGGGCAGGGGATAATGGGGAGGTTGCAGGAAAACCGCATCCCCAGTGGTTAAGAAGTGTTTGATCTGGATCACTGAGGCTGGCTGCTCACACTGTCGGTCCTGTGTGCGGACTGGGCCTTCTGCTGTTTCTGAGGCTGCGGTTTAAGCTGCTGCTGGTGCCGCTGATGGTGAGCCTGCTGCTGCGGCTGCTGTTGTGTTTGCTGTGGATGTGTGGTCTGGGTGAAGGTGCCCTGCTGTTGGAGTGGAAAAGCTGCCTGCAGAATGAGTTGAGTGGACTGGTTACTATGAAGGAGACGAGTGCCCTGAGAAAATAAAAAACACAGTCACAGTCAATGTGTTTTGTATTTGTGTCAATCACAGGTGGGGGGCCAAGGCATCCCACCCATTTTTTTTCCTCTTTCCAGCGCACATGACACCTCTCAGTGATGCGCCCACACAGACCAACTTGAAGTCTAGGACAACTTAGTAACAGACCAGCACTGAAGTGCTGGTTCTTCAGTTGTCTGTACTATAGAATAATCTTATGTAATAATAATAATAATAATAATAATAATAATAATAATAATAATAATAATAACATAATAAATAATAATAACAATTATATAATATTATTATAATTATTATTGTTATTATTATTATTACAATTATTATTATTATGCAAGCGTTTTGAGGTGTATCATCTCTCTTTGACGGAGGGGTCTTATAATGCTTTAATCCACAGCGTACTATGTAAATGGAGCTCAACAGTGGAAAATCGCCCTGGTTTCGGAAGTAAATTGCTCCATTGTAAAGTGCCAGAGGAGTTTTAAAAAACTCAAATATTAAGAGTTTAATGTCGCCGGCTAGCTAGTTATGTGCTAACTAATGTTTTCAGTTTAAAAAGTACATCTAAAATTTAAAAAGTAGCAAAGTGTTTTAACAACTTTGTAGTTTATAAAGCTGCAGAAATGGACTTTCAAAAAAAATGTACGTCTTATGCTCCTGACTCACCACATAGTTGATTATCCCCCAAGACAGTTTCAAACTTTTAATATACTGTATGTATATTTTTTTCGAAATCCCAATGGAGATTTTACATTTTACAAGCTTCACTGAGCTAAACTGTGTATTTGGGGTTTAGGTAGCACTGCCTTCTATTCTCAGTCATTTTTGGATTTTTAGTACAAACTGAGCAATTTAGCAAGTTTCAGGGCACAGCAATCACAAACTGTTTCCCAGACACAGACACTACCATAAATACAGCCAATTGGCAGCGTAGCTTCTATTTCCTTAAAAGGGACACTGAGTAAGGAAGTGAAAGTCAACGACACAAGTCAGTCGAAATGGAGTTAAATGCATAAATTGGGACATTTTGAATGGGAATTTAGCTCCACATCACTCACACAAAATGTTTTTTTTGCATCGCTTTACACTAGATACTGTATGTCTAGATAAGGCCACTGGCTCATTTGCATACTCAGCTGCAAGCGTGGAGACATACAGCATCAGCTCCTGAAGAATCAAGAATTATATTAACATTTGTCCTTTCTCTCTCAGACTGGTGATGGTGAGTCTGCTATATTTGTTTTGAGCTGTCCTGTGCATGTGCTGAATAGTGCTGTTAGAGTTACTTTACTGGGTAAACATTTTGCTGTGAGAGATGGCTCTGAAAAGCCCTCTCTGACAGTGCTGTTAAACAAAAATACTTATTACAAGTATTTTTATTTAACAACGCTGAATTTTGTGCAAATGCGTTGTCTCCATAACTGTCATGTTGAAATAGTCATTAAAAACACCAGAGATGTGTTGTTGTTTCCCACTGCTGGTTAAGAAGTTTGGAATCTCCAAACAGAACTAAGGCTCCTTACTGTTGACCCCGTGACAACCTCCAAATATAAGGAGTTAGGGGCTAGAAACTAGTTCTAAGGGCACCTAATTATCCAGGGTGTAAGTGACATCCGTAAGTATTTCCCACTCAAAACTGAGCACTAATTGCACAGCTCTCAAGCCAATCACACGGCTGCTCTTCACTATGAGCCCTTCGTTTACCTTTTCCAATACATTTTAATGAGTTTGTGCGAAATGTCTGTGAGTGGAGCTTTACTTAAGTTTGAACTGTAATGCTGGTTCTTGTAACATAGGCATTTCTGTGAAATCAAGACAAATCCTGCCCCCTAGTGAGCAATACCTGTAAAAACTGCTGCTGTTGCTGCTGGCCTTGCTGGCCACTCTGAGCCACTACTGTTGTTTGGTTTTGGCCATCAGCTTGACCTTGGGTTGCTTGAGCAGGTTGCAGGGTTAGCGTCTGAGTTTGTCCAGCCTGCTGAAGTGAAAAGTAAAATTCAGCAGACTAAGTTTATGCAAATGCTTGTGTTAAATGCAGAACAACTTGTGTTGGCATGTCTTACCTGCTGCCCACCAAAAGGGTTGTAGGCCGTGACCACCTGACCCATGAACATGGAAGTAGGCACCATAACTGCACCGCAAGCCATTGGCGCTGTCACAAGCTTGGTCACAAGCTGCTGCCCTGCTGGAAACCTGGTGTAAAACAATTTTAAAGAATTACATGACCTACTATATAAGTTGTTTTAAAGAAAATGATTGATGCAATTATTTGACAAACCGTATTTGTCTGTCCTGTGTGAATGTGGCAACTGTGGTGCCTTGCTGTGTGTTCTGTGGCAGACTGGTGCTGATCTGAAGAACATTGGGCTGTCCCGGTTGAGAAATCATCATGGTGTTATAAAGTGGAGTTGGAACAGATCCTTGTGTCTGGGTCTGCGCTTGAGGGGGCTGTTGTGGCTGGCGCTGTGGTTAAAGTTAAAAACAAAACAAAAAAGCAAACAAAAGTTAATATGTAAGTGCACACTCAAGATTTCAAGTCTGTATGAGTTTGTGATTTGCATTTTTACAAAGATAAATATGTTTCACAGATCAGTTTGAAATGTCTTAAATCAAAGACATGGCAGCTTAAAGACAAAGTATGTGTAACCTGTGCTAGAACGTTGGTTTGAGGCTGCAGGTTCTGCTGAGAGGGAGGAGCTTGTGGTTGGATGGTCAGCGCCTGTGTTCCTGAATGAACAGGGTTAAGTGCTGTTTGTTGGACCTGAGTGGTGGTCAGAGCTGTCGTCTGCTGGACCGTGCCCACCTGAGGCAGCTGAACGTTCATGGTTCCACCCTGCTGCTGCAGCAACATCTTTAAAAAAGGACATTATACCACTTAACAATTAAGGTATTGCACGAACTTTTTTTTCTGTCATTAATATATATTAATTTTCTGTTTAAATACGGGTATCTGGTGGTAGTGCTAGAGAAGCACTGACGCAGATTTTCAGTTCCGATGCAGATTTACAAATTTTAAAAACTACATGTTTCACTTGGAGTGTGTTTTTTTAAGTAATCACAAATAAAGAAATGACATTTTCGGAGTACTCGAGCATCAGCTGCAGGGCAATACAAGACACAAGCGTGAATCAACCCAAATTGAACTTGGGAAAACACAGTTATAACATGGTTAAAAACTCCTAGTTTACACAGTTGGTCCCCTTTAAATGATGAGATATTCTGGGTTAACATAAACCAGTAAATAGTCTTATTACATTTAATCAAATGCACACCCAGGATATCAGCTGAATCGACATTACTGGACTACATTTTATAGATCCAAGATCCAATCCCAGCATTGGGGATGGTGCGTCAGTAGGTAGTATCATGTCTGGGCCTTAAATGGAAACACTTTCAGGTCATAGCAGCCCACAAAACAGTTTTTATCATTCCGTATCTTACCTGTATGCCCTGTCCTTGTACTCTCTGGAGCTGCTCCTGGATGTGCCTCAGCTCCTCCTGTTGTCGCTGGATGTTGGCCTGGATCATTCTGGTCCTTTGCTCCAGCTGCTCCTTTAAGTGCTGCATAGCATTCACTTGTGCTGAGAACTCCATTGCGGGCTGCAGACAAGAAAATATTTCGCGGTTATTCAAATGGTGTTTCTAAAATAAAATATTTGGGCTTAGTCAGCACAACTCACTTGTACATTAGTTTGTAGTTGCTGTGATTGCTGCTGCTGTTGTGGTTGTTGCTGCTGCTGAGCCATCATGCCAGGTGTAACACTCTGGCTTGTTGTCTGAGAGCTCATTGACTAAAGACATTTATTAATGAGATTCAATGTCTTAAAGGATGATTTAGTTTACATAAAATGTGTCTTACTTGGCTACTAATAGAGGAGCGCCGCTGTGATGTCATCTCCATAGTTGATGCGAGTGATTGCCGTGGAGGTGTGGCTGTATCCATGTGTAGCTTGGAAGCAGTCGCTATAGAAACAGATTGTATTTAATTAGTATCATCAATAGTTTTATAAATACGTTTTCATATAATTCTGTCAATGTACAGTATTTGCAGCATATCATTTGTTTGTGTGATTACTTACAAGTGCAAGTGTTGTCAGAAACATGGGAGGAGGACTTGCGAGAACTACGAGAAGAAGTGGAGGGAGTTCGACTGTGATCAAATCTCTCCAAAGCCTCTTTGAGGCTGGATGTGTTTAGCTCCGACTCAGAGTCCTGACTCTGAAGAAAAACATTTAATTTTAGTTGTTGTAAATAATGTAAAAAGCTGGATAATTTAACTAAATGCTTTTATTATAGAGGAAAACGTTTTCCCACTACTGAAACTGATAGTGTATTGTTATGGTTTCATTCATTTTTATCTAGCTCAAACAAACATTAAGTATTACCTTGTCAACAGCTGCCTCTGGATTAGACTCTTCAATTCCGAGTTCTCTTCGTTGTTCTGCTCTAACTTCTGCATAGCTGCGTAAATCAATTGCAAAATAAAAATAACTACAATGATTACAACATAAAAATTGTAGGTATTGTTTCCTGGAGCTGACATACCTGACAACTGTATGTGTGCAAACTATAAACTCTGGCCTGGAGTTCCATTGGTGGTATGTAATGTAGTAGTGTGTTTGTAGCCAGATCCACTGTTGCCCTTTTGTTAGAAAACGATAGTAGCAGGACTTCCCTTTGCCGTACTGCATCACTAAAAGTGAAAACAAGACAAGCCATTTGAGAGTATAATTCCAGCAGGCCTCCTAAGGTCCTAAACAAGGTCAACAAAGATTCTCACAGTGTTCATGACACTTGGCTAGTGTCTCTAGGTCGTCCACATGATAATAGTCGTACCCTGATGTTCCCAAAACCTCAAATGGAAGATATCCTATAATAGGCGGAGCTCTATAAAAGGACACACAAAATCAATGATCATAAAATACAACCCCAAATATAACACACATACTCTACTGTATTAATACACACAAACGTGTCCTTTGAGCATTTCGATTTGTTTCAGTAACTCACTGTGTTGTGGATTTTTGGTATTCATGTAGAAAAATGAATTGCCTGAGAGTTGCCCAATCTCAAAAAGTATTATTTATTAACAAAAGTACAACTATGCAGAATCGATAGTCCAGAGAGTTCAGGATCCTAGTCATTGTTGCTGTGAAAAAGATCTTAATCCATATTGTTCCATTCCTGGGGCCCCCTTGCTCCGTAGCCTGCTCCATGTGTTACTGTACAAGTCTAAATCTGTGTCATGTCTCTTATACACAAGTCACAAAGCTTCATACATATCAATGTAGGCAACAGTTGCTTTTACTCAGGTGTAAATTAAAACTTCACACTTAGGGCAGCTACATATACACAAAGAGCTTCCACGTGCCCGACCAGATACAACAAAGTCTAACAGTATGAGGTGTGATTTAAAGAGCACATGTAGAGACGACAGTCGCCCCAGTTTGGACTTTCCCAGAGACTTAGCTTCATCGATTGTTACATTTTAAAGATTTCCATAACAATTGTTCACTGCTTGAGTATTTATTAATTTTCTATTTAGACAAAGTGAAATTCCTATAGAAATGAACTTAACAGGAAGTGAATATGTCCGGTAAAAAGTATACATTTCTAAAAAATAAACAAGCCAACTGACATCTGTACACAGTCAATAAATGACATTAAATCTTTCAGATTTTGAGTTAAATTTACCTGTGGTCTAAGAATAAGAATTTCCACTCTAGACTGTGCCTGGATGTGAACTCCTCATTGGGCTCCTCTACAGTACACATTTCCTGTACACATTAAGATAGGATCTATTATGCAATATTGTTAATAAACTGTCGAAGTATTTAATGTTACCACAGTACCTTTATGAATTGAGGTTTAGCCAGCCGAACAGTGGCTACAAAGCCAAACCTGGTCATCAAAGGCAGGCTGTAGAGATCGCTGCAAAACTCCTGCAAGACCGTTTCTTGTAACATTGGGGAACTTTGCCAAAAAAAAAATACAAACAATTGGTCAGTTATGCAAATTAGGCGTCACCACTGCCAGCAATCAAAAACAAATGCTTTTGCTTCTAGTTTGTGACATACCATTGTTGAGTGATTTAAAGTTGCCAATGAACTTCACATATTCATACACAGGGGTTCTTTTGGATCGATGGCTCCTCGCAGCATATGACAACAAAACTCCATATGATTCTTACCTGTCGAAGAAACAACTTCAATTTCACATATATATACATATATACATACATACATACATACATAATAAAGATATGAGAGAAACGAGGAGTTACTCACTTTTCAGATAATCTGAATTTAGACTTTCCACATCAGAAGGGGTGTGTGGATAGAGCCTTGTACACTTCGGAGTGTTCCCAACTGGAAGAAAATTCAGCAAATTCTGGTCCACCAAATCTGCCTTTAACGCCACAAAAAAAAAAATAAATCAGTTTATGAGTGACGCGTCAGACATTTACATAATATAATTTCAAATGCTGTTACTTACGGGGCAAATGTTCAAGTAGTGAGGTTACACTTTCAGAAACATAGAGAATGTTTCCATCAGTCATTATTCTATAAAGAACCCATCCAAAGCCTAAAAAGAAATTACAAGAATCTGAATAAAACAAGCTTTTGGATATCTAATCTAGAGTTTATAATTGTGATTTAACAAGCAGCAACAAATGATGACTTTCTCACCTCCAACATTAGCTGGGTAAATTCCTCATTGCTAAGAAATGGAGGTTTCCAGTCTTGCCTAATTTCACTGGACTCAGACTGGGCTGCGATTTCTGCATGGAGCCGACAGATTTTTACAATTAGCAAGCAAAATTAGACCATTTATGACAAAAGCATAGATAATACTGTGTGCTCTAAATTAAAATAAAAAGAATGCAACAATCAAACATTGCAGTTTAATATAAAGAAAGATTAAACCCAAGTCTTATTCGAGCAAATGAAGTTTGCAATTCAATGAAATCTAAATCTTAGGTCAGGGGTGGCAAACAGGTCAAAGGCAAAGAGCCGAAATTTTCAGCTGTTTTCACATTTTTTTTTCACTGTACATTTTGAAACTTTTCTTGTGGATATAAGGCAGATTTGCACAAAAAAGGACGAATATGAAGATCTAGAGTCCAGTTTCACAGAATATCAGAGGGAGTTCGAGATGCTTCTCAAAGAAACAATCTGTCTGTTAAATAGCTTTGCTTTAGCAGTTGTCTGCACTAACAGTTGTCTGCTTCCCGAAGGAGAGAGCGAGAGAGAAAGAGCAAATGGAGGCGCAAATGTTTCTAATTTAAAAAAGCTGTACTCAGATTGGCCAAGAGCTGCATGCGGCTCACGAGCCTTGAGATCGTCACCCCTGTCTTAGGCTACAAGAAGAGATAGCCTACAGTGTGGTCATTGGTCAACTATAATAATTACTGTATCTTACGGAAAACTGGTCAGAAACATAACAATTAGATATTTTTCACAGATTATGCAGCCCTAACAGAAACCAATTCTAACCCCCATACAAGATAACATTAAATGCAACAAATTACAAATGAATTTGTTGTATTTAATGTGTAATCTGTAATTGGACCAAAAGAAAAGTGGTCCAAAAAAGACTGGCATAAATATGTATTTAAGTTGAAATTTTTTTAGATGTGTAAGTTCTTTATTCCAATATGTGACCACTTGAGAATTGCCATATGTCATTAAAACAATGAAGATGTCAGGTATTTTAAAGAAATTGACAGTTTACCACTTGGCTTATTGCTGTGAATGATAAACTTGAAGGAGCGTGTACAACACAGGAAGTTAACCAAGACTCTGACCTTTATGTTTACAGAGGAAGTCGATGCTTTTTTGCAGGATTGTGGACTTGTCCATCTTCCTGGTGTTGCCAGGCAACATGGTGCCAAGTTCTTTGATGAGGACATTGAACTGGTCTCTCCGTTTCTTCTCAGACTTGTTACGGTACATACTGAATTAGAAAAAGAAAATGCATGAACAAAGATAAGCAAACAGACAACAGTTAAGAATTATTATTTTACAGACCGCTTTGCTTTGTCTTTTTCATCTTCTTCCATCAACCCATCAAAAAGGCTACAATCATCCCTATGGAAAGAAAAAAGTTACAATCTGTTTTCCCAAGGTCTGCTGTATTTCCTAACTACATGTCTGTTAATATTAGCTATTGACAGATATGGGCTAATGAGAGGGATTCCTACATGCCAGCAAGAAGTTTATTTTTGGGTCACACAAACACATACAAAGCTGTGTGAGACACAGAAAGTAGGAATGTGTTATGCTTGCCAACAAGGTTACTATACCAAGGCCTTGGGAGTGTCAACAATAATTTACTGACACAAATATCTATTAGAATTCCCTTTCACACCTTGTTATCACAATAAACTATATTAATACGTGAGTATGACCAGTGTCGTTGTACCACATGTTTCTTCTCTTAAAGCTTTACGCTACATTAATAAAATAAGTATAGTGTTTTTACCCTATGCTAGATGTCATGTTGTCTGCTGATCAGGGCTGTGGCTGTAGTGACTTGGTCTTAAAGCGTGAGGTAGACATTTGGAAGACCACCTAAGAAGAAAAAAATGTATTTTCTGTTTAATATCAAATTTGTTGAATTGCCTTAATCACAGTTAGCATGCAGAGAGATTAGGAAAAAAACATGTACTTGTGGACCATTAGCAACTCACCCCACAACAGCTTATGCACACGCTCTGTTGTTGTCTTCTTGAGGGGTTTTAAAGTCAGGTGTGACACTGTGGTCAAAACTGGCAGATTACCAAGGTCATGAATGTGAACGGGCCATGGTGGTCAATCAAAGCTGCAGGAGGAAATCACAGAACATTGTAAAGGTCAACAGAGATCAATACTATATTGTAATAGTATTTTGAGTTGTAAAAAGAATTTTAGTACTGTAGATGTGGCGCTAATTTTGTTTTAGATAATACATAATTTGCTTTTTAAAAAATCTAAGAGTAAAATATTGGATTTAAATATACTTAGAATCTTAGTATGTTAGTAAGTACAGACAAAGCCGGGGCCAAGATCAACAGTTTAAAAGTTGAATCTGAAACCCTGCAACAAAGCTGAAGTGATTTCTGCCTATCAAGTCCAGATGAAAACTTAAATTACACTAGTGCTCTCAACAAGTACACATAGGCGGTGCACAACATATTTTTCTGATAGAAGACCATTTGAATGTCTCATGTAGATAGATGGCATTACTTTATTTGGAATATTCCATAGTATGAATTTTAACATTGACCTAACTTATAGACTTCCCCCCATGGAAACAGATGTTATTGTCTTTAGTGGCAAATTCAGGGTAGAGACAACATCTCTGTGAAGACAAGCAAGGAGCAGTACTTCCATCCAAAATTTCATATTGCAGCTTTAAGGTAATAATAGAGCTACAATTAATAAAAAAATATTTTTTAGTTACATTTAGTTGATTGATGGCAGGGCTGCTCAATTATGATGAAAATAATAATCATGATTATTTAAGGAATAATTGAAATCACGATTATTCAAACGATTATTTGCTTAGAAAGCGTGCAGAGCATTAGCGCTCCTTAAATGCAGAGATTGAAGAGATTAAATGAAATGAGTTAGATATCTTCTAAAAATGGACCATTGTAAATGTATTCTACAGTTGCAAAGAAACAATCAGGGACTTTCTTTAACAACTCAGGGAAATATCTGAGCGCTTACAAACTTGGTTAATAATCATGATTACTTGATGCCACAATTTTTGTTAATGATTACAGCAATCATGATTGAAATTGAAATTTGATTATTTGCACAGTCTTAATTGATGGGATGCACGATAGCACTTGTTTTTCTGTGTTGCCATGGATTTTCTCCTGTTACTATCGCTTCCTCCCACCTCCAAAAACATGCATGTGTATCAGTAACGTAGTAAAATTCCCCTTATGAGTGAAAATGAACAAATGTACTGTCCAACAATCAATTATTTGTTCATTAGAAATAATTGAGTAAAACATTTTTTAAAAATGATAATTTTCTTCTAAAACATGCAATGTTTGACTTACTTGGTGGAATGTACAAGTGTCTGGAAAGCTGGGTGTTTTTGTTTTGAACCTTTCAGGCACTGATCTCCATGTGTTGTCCACACCTCACCTACAACACAAAAGCAAAGGCAACTCAATCACAGGACGTAGCCCAAATTATTAGTTTAGTATGCATGCAATTGCAAAACCTGGCATCGTCATTAAATTGTTGGGCCTAGATATAAATAGGTCCGGTTGTTATTTATAATCTTACATATTTAAGACTGTTAATAATAGGTGATACGCAATCTGCATTGAGAAGTGTTTGTGTTATGAAGTTATTAACTATTTATTGATTTAATTAAGCTTGAATGTAACAAAAATGCTAGTAGACAAGATACAATGTAGTAACATAAGCGTAAAAAAACCCTAAAACAAGGTAATGAACTCATCGACGGAGACAGGGCGGTTGTACAAACTTACAGTCAAATATGTGCGGTGTAAGAAACTTTTTCTGTGGTCACTGATAGAATTTTGGGTCAGTCTTGCATTTCTTTACAGTTGGTAAGTAACAACCCATATCATCAGTCAATCAAATTAGCTTCAAAACAATCAATCTACATTCTTCAAACTGGCCATCAACATCCATAAAAGATAGCTAAGTCAAATGCACGTACATATTATTTTACAAAAAAAATAAATAAGTGCACTTAATGACAAATGTGCCTTTTGTGCCACAGGTGTTCATTATACAACGAAAAGAGAGCAACCCATATAGCAAGCTAGCAGGTTTACGCAGCTTGCTACCGAAAATTCTGCGCAAATCATAAGATTTAATAGCTTTAATGTTTAAATCTTGATCACGTTTGACTAATAAATGCTCTAAAACACAACCACGATGGATAAATCCTTGGTGATAGTGAAATAAACAAGAAGAATAGTTGTTGAAACATAGCAAGCTGGCGCCGAGCCTCAAGCTGTCACGCCAACTACTGACATTGAAGACAAAATATTCTCGAAATATAGCCAACACCATACAAAACTGTACCTAAGCGTCAATGCAGCAGCCGATCCTCGCAAAAGTCGGACGAATGAAAACCTTGAGCCGGTAAAAAACGTCTAAAATCGGCAATGGTGGAACATTTTCGCGGCAGATGTATGTACACACAGAGACAGAGCAGCGAGCGCGCACATACGCACACAAGCGCAGCTTTTACGCACACGCTCGCCCACACACACACACACACACATACACAAACGATACACACAGGCTGCTCTGAATGTGGGTCACTGGGCCTTGCTCTCCCTCAAGCGTGAGGAAACAGTCCCAAAGCCTCCTCTGCAGTCCGACCGCTTCCGCACGCTCAAAACACCGTTTACGCAGAAGCGCCGTGCTACGCTCCATAAAGACGCAAGCTGCTTTGACATTTACTCCAAAAAGCCTTACCTTCGCGAAAAATCGTCAAATGCCTCCGTGTTTTGCTTACTTAAACGTTGCATCGAGGCGGTGGGGGCCAGGAGGACTCCGGGATGGGAGAAAAACAGGAGGCCTACTTCACATTACGACGTACAGTCATGCGCAATAGAGACAGTAGGGCGCACTATTTTGCAAGTACAGTAGCAATAGAAGGAAAATGTCAGCGTGCTTATACCACAAGAAAATAAATAAATAATAGTGCACTCACAAGTGTTATGTTGGTAATAAAGATTATACATTTCACAGACATTCAAAGTATTCTTTCAACTGTGTCTTTCGCCCACAACAATTGTCCTGAAGCTGAAAGTGACTTTGGGTCATTATTGCCAGGAGGATGCACAGGAGGATGCACAGGGATGGCCCAGTCACACAAGGGGTTTCCCGGTTATTGACAACCAATCACGAGTCTGTTGCCTGTGACGCTGAACTTGTATAATATATGAAGGTCTCCTTAGGTAAAAAACTAAATCAATTTACTTGAAATGTCTACTATACATTATTGCATGTTTAGCTTGTTAGGCATAGGCTATGTCATTACATTAAATTTGGCTTCACACATTTAATTACAATTATATTTACAGTATGATTTTACATTGGGCTACAGCATGTGAAACTTTTCATGCTCATAGCATAATTTCCAGTTTCACTTTAGAATAGCATAGCATAGAATCGAATAGAATAGAAAATTTTATTGTCCACTAACATGTAAATTTGCCTTTGGTTTCACCAAGACGAAAAAAAGATATACACACATCCACATGCCGTTTCAGCTTACATTTCATGAGATAACTACATAATGAGCATGAAGCATTTGATAGGTGGAAGAAGTTTGAAACAACTAAGGCAGATTTTAGAATATTCTGTATTAAGCTAATTTAAAAAAAAAAAAACAAAAGAAAAAGAAAACAAACAGATTTAATGAGTCCAGTAAAAGCACAGAAACTCACACAGATCATTAACAAGCTCTACCTTTAGAGAAATATCCAAGACAAACTGTCAGACACGGAATAAATGCAGCATTTATGTGTTCTGACTTCTTCAAAACCCCTGTTTATACTACAAAATGCAAATACTTCCATGCCTGCAACAGACTGACTACAAGTAAAGTTTCTGATAAGTACACAGCTCATATGTTATTCATGAGATTCAACACTTGTATATTTGCTTTCCTCCATAGACTTCCTGCCCATCTGCTCATCTTTCCATCTCAGAGGTAAAGAGCCTTTCAAATTGAGCACCCACAAAAACAACAATAAAGCACTTAACCGTGCAAAGAATGGTATTTGTTTTCACAAATGTGACAAATCAAATGAAGCCACTGCATTTCCTGCCAACAAATCAAATCATGTCTTTTGTCTAGGGAAATGCGTGCAGGTGCATGTTTGCATTTTTTTAAATGACAAAAATGACAAATGATAGTTCATACATTTTTTGTTTAAGCTATTTAAATTTTAATGGTTGTGATTTAACAAGTATATGATGTATTGCTGTCAAATGCATACATAGGCTTGCATAGATTGAATTATTAGATGGTAATGGAAACCATTCAAAGTGCTATGGGACATCCTTTTCCCACACAAACCGTTTAATCACAGAAGAACACTGGGCACTGAGCCATAATACATAATCTGGGTATGGCAAGTGGAGACAGCAAGACCAGCATGGAAAAAGAAAAACACTGTGTCCCTAAAAACACATACGTACCAGCAAATGTAAATAAAGCAAAACGAAATCCATATTTACAGGAAACTGTAGCCATATAGGAATCACAAAGTTCATGGTCATAATGGATGCTAATTGAAGTGATAAAAGGATGAACCAAACATACCGGTCTATAATTGCTTCTTGCCAAGTCCCTCTTGGATGGTGCTTAACTGAAATATTAGCAAAGCTCGTCAACACTGAGTGTGTGTGCGTGTAGGTGCGTGTGTGTGAGAACATCACATTAGATTCGAGCACACCCCTCTCCCACTGCCAGAACTGTTTGTTGCCGCCTGTTGTGTATTGTCTTACCTTTATAATTGTGATTCAAATCTTTTCTGAATTTTCTGCCTTAGCAATGTCGTCTCTTCTTCGAGAGGAAATGCAGCGAGTTTTGTTCAGACCTGCAAAACAAAGACTGGTAGAGTTTATTGAAATTGAGGAGCCATCGCCAGGCAGGCATTTTCTGTGTGTGTCAGGTAAAACACATAGTCATTCTGCTTATTATTTAAGTATCTTTCATTAATCCAACATTTCTTTTTTTATTAACTACAGTTGCAAAAAGGCAGGTACAGTTATCAATTGTCCGATGTCAGGTATCCCAGACCACAATCAAATCTGGATCCAAGAAGTCCCAAACCCAACGCTCCAGCATACAGGATAGCTACAAAAGGACTGAAATCTGGTTTCTGGAGGACTTGAGTCTTGTTGATGGTCGGGATCCTGATGTGGTAAGACTTTTACTTTTTTCCATTATTATAGCTTATGTGTTTGCACAGTTGTTAATTTAAAAACATAGTAAAAAAAAATGCTTTCTGTGAGAACTGTCAAGTACATGGTAGAATTTTTTTTTTTTTTTTAAGTAACAGGCAAAGTTGATAATCCAGGCATTTTATAAAATGCAAATTCTGGTGATAGGCAAAGTAGGAAATAGATGTGTTATCCTCTTCTTCGCTTTTCTATAGAATACGGCTTTTAAGCAGACTAAGGAATCTCCGATAAAGCCAAATTTCTTGGAATACAAATTAACACACAAGTGGGGTCAAACTGGGTATTTTGGGCCCGCAAAGGTAATATTTGTTACAGTATCTATTTGATTTTTGTGCTATTGGCAACAAAAGTAAAAAAAATAAAAAATACTTTTTTTTAAACAAGAATAATAACAACAACAACAACAACAAAAGGTTTCACCCACGGCATGTTATTAAGTGATAAGGGTTGGTTTGGGAAGGTTGTGAGACTTGTTGTGGGGTCAGTTTAGATGTGAGGGTGGTTATGAGGGTTGTGGGGTTGGTTGTGTGTTGGACAAACCACAACTAACTCCAAAAACACTCCGCAACCAACCACAACCACTCAATGGTGCTCAAATCTTTCCTCAAGTATGAAAACATTTTCTTTTAGTAATGTTTTGGAACTCTTAATAAACATCAGCACCCCTTTGATGGGCAAATTTAGTTCGCAGACCCCTGTTTGGACGGCATTTTATTAAACTTTTTGTATTATGTTTGTTTGCATTCCAAGAAATGGTGCTTTGTCAGAAATTCACACTACTCTGCCTAGAAGTTGGTTAGGGTTAAACATTCTCTATAGGTTCGGATCTTGGGCAAGATGGAAAGCAAGAGGCAGTTTTTCCTATTAACATTATACTTTGTGATGATTTTTTTTTTTTTAATAATGTCACTAACTGCTTTTTTCAATTTCTGAGGTGACATGATTTTAGCAGTCCTCCACCTCATTGAAACAATAATGACAGGTCACCTCAACGGGACCTAATGATTCTTTAGAATGCCTGAGAGATTAACATATCTATTTCCTATTTTGCCTAAAAACACCAAGGGTTCTATAGAATGCTTAGATTATTAACTTTGCCTGTCATCGTTGTTATCATCATTATCATCATCATCATGAAATACAAGCTTAAGTAGACATGTAATAATAAATAACAAATATCACACGCGTTGCTCTCTTTCCCAGAAGGGATGGGGGTGGGTACAAAAGTAAAATTAGAAGTGAATGTAAATATGAAAAGAATGATAAAAACATTTATTGCTCTATTAACCCATATAACAGAATATCACATTTTTTTCTCTTTTGACTTAGTTTGATGTGATTGTCCTTGTAGTAAATATTCATCATAGTATTACAGCAGTTAAGTTGCAAATCATGAAGAAATTGACAAATAAAAGTTGAAAATTACATAGTCAATCATATATCATCAAAAACTGCCAAAATGCAAAGACGATTTACACAAAACCAACAGTTTCCTGGGAGTTTAAACACTCATTTAACAGAGTTTAAGTGTTACAAAATTTTTGATTTTATCAAACCATAACATCTGTGTCATTTGTGTGGGTTTTGGAGCACATTTACAAAGAGGATGCTTGGTAACAGTTGTGGGTTCACCTCTATGTCATATTTACTGGACAAAATACAACTGCAAACTTCATCAAAATATCCAATCTGGGTGAAAACAAGCCAAATGTTTTTGCGAAATCTTAAATATAATCATGTTCACTGTGTTTTACTGAAAAAAAAAATTATCTAACTTTTCATATGCACTGTACGTCATTTCAGGGTGTCTCATTTAGTCTGAAAAAATTAGCAACCCGGTGACAGAGATCTAAAAGTATTTTTTTCCCCTTTAGGATGACCCTTGTTTCCTGCTGCACTTCGGTAAGGTGCGAGCAGTGACAGCCATCAGCTGCTCAGCCAAATATGCCATAGTCCGGGCGCTGGTTGCCCTGAGCGACCAGTACTGTCAGAGGACGCTGAACCTTCGGAACTTTGATTGGGTCTACATAAAACCCACTGCCTTTTACTCCAACAGAGGAGACTGTGTGGTGCTTTCACAGATATGCTTCTATGCGTTTAATTTGGTGTGTTTGTCTATGTGTCCCGTGCCCCTTGATGCATAGATGTTAATAGATCTTACTCGCAAAATGATGTCAGAGTGTGGATTATCTAACAATTGTATAAGCATTATGTCTGTTGTGGTGTTAGTTTTTATTAAAACAGTGTGGTTTTGTCCATAAAATGTATTTTTGCTGCTGTGAGGGTCATTTTTATTAAAGTGGCCTGTTTGAAACTATCTATGTACAACTGGGGCCTTCAATTTGCATATTTTGTGAAATATAATGTAGTGTGAAAACACTACTGTTGTAGCAGAGACTGGAAAGTTCGAGGCCGTATGTTGGTGGAGCACCTGTTTGATCTTGATAGCTTATTGTCACATTTGTTGAGCCTGCTATGCACTCACTCCTTAATTCTCTTGAATATAAATGTGTCACTTTGTGCATTTTTCTAAAATTTTATTTAACTACTTTAATGTTTTCATCATCCCCCTTTTACAATATTGTTTACTCGTAAGTTTTGCTTTGCTTCATTCACACTATCTTCTGCTTCTCCAATATAACATGATGTCATTTTAATCCACTATCTAAACAGAAAATTACATCTATGACAGTCGTCAGGTAATTATCTGTAAATTGAAGTTTACAAAGAATTCAAACTATTGTTTTCTTTATTTTTAGCCTTGTCACATTACCTTTTTTAATTTGTTGTCATCAACATGTTGCAAAAAATAGGAAAAATCACATAAATATGTGACTGTAACAGCCTATTTAAAAGATCGACAACTCTCGATTTTTTGGTGTGCATGTTGAATCTTTCCTCCTTGCAGTAAGCAAAACAACAAACAAACAAACAAACAAACAAACAAACAAACTAGGTGGTTGAATTTGCATGGCATAAAAATAAATTGCTTGGTTTTTTCAGAGATGTCTTTTTTCAGATAAAAATGCTTTAAATAGGTTAAGCCAGGTTTTATATAGGTCAGTGGTTTAAACCTAAATTTGAGTTTAGGGTTAGGAGTTGATGTTCAAGTGCTCACAAAATGCTTATTTCGTCTACCACCTATATCCTATCCACCAATTAATCCTTTTGCTCATTTTAATCTTAAAACCCTCATTGTTGTTAGTAAATACCACGAATGCATATATTTTATACCTCAACAAACTTTGTTTAGGTTCTGCGAGCTGTCTTCTGGTTCGGTTTTCTTAGTTTTCTTTCTTTCTTTTCCCCGGACGGTGGCGCCAAATCCTATTTTACCAGTAGTTGTCTCACACATGCCTGATTTAAAAAAAAAAACAAAAAAAAGGTATGTAAAGTGTGTTTGTCGCGGACAAACTCCGAGTTAATAAGAAGAAAATATTGTGTACGTATTTATTGGGACACAGTAAAATGTTTTTATTTCCGGCGCGACGAGGGCGCACGTGTGATGCATTTAGGACCCTACGCATACCGCCAAAAATTTAAGTTCCCTACTGTTTCCTGTAGTCCGGTTGTAAACAGTGCGCTTCTATATTTCGAGAGTGCTGTCTTTATTATATAACGTCCGCATCGGAATCGCACAAAGATGCACATAAAGTCTATCATCATCGAGGGCTTCAAGTCTTATGCGCAGAGAACAGAGATCAATGGCTTTGACCCGCTCTTCAATGCCATCACTGGACTGAACGGCAGTGGCAAGTCCAATATTCTCGACTCCATATGTTTTCTGCTGGGCATTTCTAATCTTTCTCATGTAAGTTTGTTTTGATGCGTTGTTGACGGAGACTGACTTCATTCTTAAATGTGAAACACGTCTGTTTTTAGGTAAGAGCTTCCAACCTACAGGATTTGGTTTACAAAAATGGCCAGGCTGGAATTACTAAAGCCACCGTTTCTATTACTTTTGACAACTCAAACAAAAGCCAGAGCCCTTTGGGCTTTGAGACTCACGATGAGATCACTATCACTAGACAGGTAGGAACTACAACTGGACTGAACCTTTATTACTGGCAGTAATTATTGGACACGATGGTCAATCTTATGATTATTCCAAGGTGGTGATTGGTGGAAGAAACAAATACCTTATTAATGGAGTGAATGCAAACAACACCAGAGTCCAGGACCTGTTCTGCTCTGTTGGACTCAATGTCAACAATCCCCATTTCTTAATCATGCAGGTCTGTGCCGTAACATATTGTCTTTACTGCTATTTTGTTTGTTTGTTTTAGCTGTGATTTTTTTGTTTTGTTTTAGGGAAGAATCACTAAGGTTTTGAATATGAAGCCACCAGAGGTAGGTTAAGATGTTCAAATGTCTGTCAGTACCTGTAGCTTCCCTTACTGTTTATTATTTAAATACTGTTTGCAGATTCTTGCCATGATTGAAGAAGCTGCAGGTACAAGGATGTATGAGTGCAAAAAGATCGGTGCTCAGAAAACCATAGAAAAGAAAGAGGCCAAATTAAAAGAAATTCAGACTGTGAGTTAGCTTTTGTCTGTTTTTGTTTACTTTACACTTATACACCATACATGAAAGAATTAACATTTCTGTGTTTTCAGATTCTAGATGAGGAAATTACACCAACCATGCAGAAACTGCAGGAGGTGAGTTTTCAAACTTAATTCCATAATTAATTAGTCTAATAATTAATCCTTGAATGCATATTAACACCATCACTTTATAGGAAAGGTCATCTTACTTGGAATACCAGAAGCTAATGCGTGAGATCCAGCACTTGTCTCGTCTGTATGTTGCCTGGCTGTTTGTATGTGCTGAGGAGACTAAGACAAAATCAGCAGAAAATCTCAGAGTGATGAAAGAAAACATTGCCAAAATGCAAACCTCAATGGCTGAGAATGAGGGTAAGGTGAAGGAGCTGACTGCTCAGATTCACGAATTGCAGAAGAAAAAAGATCAGGTAAATTGTTTAAAAGATTTGAAAATACATTTAGTCAGTTTTTAAAGTAATCTCATGGTCATGTTTCAGGAGATAAATGGGGTTTTAAAAACTTTGGAAGAATCTCTTGCGGAAGTGCAGCGTGTGGATACCAAAGCACAAAGCGCTCTTGACATGAAAAAACAAAATCTGAAAGATGAAACCAAGAAAAAGAAGGAGCTGATCAAAAGTATGGAGGAGGTAATATTTTCTTTCAGATAATTATTGTGCATAATGTTGACATTCTATTAAGTTCAAATGTATAAAAACTAAATTTCCCAAAGGACAAAAAAATGCTTGTGGTGAAAGAAAAGGAGGTTGCTAAATTTACTGAACAGCTTCTAACACTGCAAGAAGAAGGGCAGAAAGAGAGTGATGCACTGGCAGCCGCTGAGCAGCATTTCAAGGCTGTTTCTGCCGGTCTGTCTACAAATGAAGATGGAGAAGAGGCCACTCTGGCTGGACAGATGATGGCCTGTAAAAATGACATGAGCAAAGCAGATACTGAAGCGAAGCAGGTATTTCACATTAGACTTTGCTAATGTACTTGGTAAAATCAGGTAATACTCAATTTTTTTTATTTGTTTAGGCACAAATGACCCTGAAACATGCCCAGGCTGAACTGAAAACCAAGCAGGCAGAGGTGAAAAAGATGGACAGTGGCTACAAAAAGGACCAGGACGCCCTTAATTCTGTCAGAAGCAACAGAGAAAAACTGCAAACTGAGCTGGAAAAACTCAACTATGAGGGTAGCGTGCATTTTTTATGTTTGTGTTTGTTGCTTTATGATAGTGATGTTCACTTGTTTTTAATAATCTGTGTGTTGTATTAACCAGATGGCAAGGAAGAAAAGCTGTTGGATCAAAAAGACAACTATCAAGAGAGGTTGCTAATCTTAAAGAGACATATGAAAATCTGGTCTCACGCTTTCCTAACCTCCGCTTTGACTACAAGTAAGAACATACAGTAAATAGACTAGAATATATGACTTTTATAATGCTGAGAGTTCTTACTTTGTTTTTATTTGCAGAGACCCAGAGAGAGGGTGGGACCGCAGCAAAGTCAAAGGCCTATTGGCTAACTTGATCTCAGTACGTGATGTCTCTTATGCCACAGCCCTTGAGGTAGTAGCGGGAGGGCGACTATATAACATTGTTGTGGACACTGAGGTACACATAGACAAGAAAAGCTCATCTCTTTAGTTCCAAAAAGACGTGCATTATCTGAAATATCATTTGTGTTTTAGGTGACTGGTAAGAAACTTTTGGAGAAGGGTGAGTTGCAGAGAAGATACACCATCATACCTCTGAATAAAATTTCTGCCAAAACGCTCAATGACAGAGTGGTCAGCACAGCTAAGAACTTGGTGAGAGATAACCTCCATGTTATGATAATAAATTCCCTTTGATATCCACATGTCACATTTTCTAACTGCAATTGTTTTTTGTTTTATTTCCTCATTTTTTGTCAGGTTGGAGAAAATAATGCTCACACAGCTTTGTCCCTTGTTGGGTATGAATCTGATCTTCGTAAAGCAATGGAATACGTGTTTGGCTCAACTTTAGTATGTGATACTTTGGACAATGCCAAAAGGGTGGCTTTTGACAAACAGGTGATGACTAAAACAGTCACGCTAGGAGGAGACATATTTGACCCCCAAGGAACACTGAGCGGGGGTAAGTGCATGAATATGTGTCTACTTTAGATTTTAGATTAGATTTTTGTAACTTCACCTGGGGGAAAAAAGTGTATTGATGAGAACGTTGATGAGATTTTATAAGACCACCTCTCCATAAAGCATCAGTTCATATATTTTAATTTGGAGATGGTTTTGGCCGATGTGAAATATTAGTGCAAAAATATCAAATTTGATATGGCTTCATATTAATGCCACTATATCCCAGATAGTCAATTAGACAATTTTTCATTTGCTTTTTTCATCAATAAACAAATCGACTGGACAATAGAAGAAATGTGTCATTTACATTCTACCAAATAGCTTAGATCTATTTTAGCTTTGGTTGTCCAGACAAACAAATTGTTCTTGCTGCTTCAAATAATTCTGTAACTATTTTAAAACAAGAACTTTCACCAAAAACTTTGATTCCATGTTTAAATTTAGTAAAGACATTTTCATAATTAACTCTGTCAAATGCTTTCGTCAAGTCCAGAAATGTATGAAGAGAGAACCATAATTTATTGTGATAATTTTAATAAACAGTCTTATAAGGGCCATTTCTGTTGCCGTGTTTTCTCTGAAGCTGTACTGATGGTTCTATAATATACTGTAGGTGTTTGTAGACTTGTGAAATATACACAATATTTCACAAGTTTGTGCTCTAATCATTAAGGGAAAACCTAAAACTAAAGTGGTGCAACTACTACCTCAGTGATATAGTTTTTTTTTGTATACTGGCTGCTTTTGGGTTTAGACAATTAGCAGTATTATATTTTTACAATATATTTTTATACTGATGTTCTGTCTGTTGTTGGAATCTCTACACCTGGAAAATCTTTGCAGTTTAATCAACTCATTACAAATTCTATTTTCTTGTGATGGCAGGTGCTCGGTCCCAGTCTGCATCAGTTTTGACCAGCTTACAGACAGTGAAGGATGTTCAAGATCAGCTGATAGAAAAGGAGAAGCATCTGAAAGATACTGAAGTGCTGTTGACCAGCGTGAAAACAACTGCAGAAAAGTATGTTTGCCATTTTATTTTTTTTTTTTTTGTTGTTTTGTTTTTTTAAGTCTGTGATGATGTTAATTTCCTGTTTCCAGATACCGGCAGCTGAAGCAACAGTTTGAGCTGAAGGTTGAGGAGGAGCAGATTCTTCAAGCCAAACTTCAGCAAGCTCTTTTCATCAGCAACAGGAGGAGCTTGAGAGACTGCGCAAGGCAATAGGTTTGGACTTCAGGCAACAATATGTGTGACTATTTCTGTGTATGTTGTTTACCTGTGAAAACAATACTGAACAATCTGCATTTGTTTGCAAACCAGAGGAGAGCGAGGAGAAACTGAAATCCACTAAAGAGGTGCAGAAGCGGGCTGAAGAGAAGTACAAAATGTTGGAAAATAAGATGAAAAATGCTGAGGCTGAGAGGGAAAAGGAACTAAAGGCTGCTCAACAGAAACTAAATGTAGCAAAGTCGAAAGCTGATGCTTTTCAGAAAAAACTCAAGCAGAAACAGCAGGTCAAGATACAGATGTCTACCATTACATTATAGAGAAAATACAAAGATGATTTCTTTTAGCAATAATATTTTACTTCGTAAGGAGTCTGATGCTGTTGCTCTTGAGCTGGAAGAACTGCGTAGAGAACAGACTGGCTATGAGCAGCAGATCCAAGCTGTGGAGGAGGCCATGAAAGCCATTCAGGAGCAGATAGACACTTTGTCATCTACTGTGTCCCAGAATAAGGTACGAGACTTTTCTGAGACTTGTCTGATCAGTTAATAATCTATTTTATATCATAACATAAACTTAATTTCTCTCATTGCTGGGTCTCAGGATGCAGTGCGTAAAGCCCAGGAAGAACTGGCCAAGCAGAAGGAAGTGATTATGGCCCAGGACAAAGCTCTTAAGGTTTCTGTTCAGTTGATCAACCTGTGTAATATATCTACAACAAAAATCTAATATTTTCTTTTTAATGTGTTCAGGTGAAAAGCGCAGAAGCCAACAAAATCAATGAGCAGAACAACGAAGTGCAACTCAAAATCAAAGAAATGGAGCATAATATTAGTAAACACCACAAAGAAAGCCAAGATGCTGCTGATGAGGTACAAAAGGCTGTGAGCTTGTTGGACAATCCTGTATGAATGTTTCTCACTGTTGTTATTGGACAGGTATCACGCATGTTGAATAAACATGACTGGATTCATGCAGAGCGCCACTTGTTTGGACAGCCAAACTCGTCCTATGACTTTAAGACCAACAACCCTCGTGAAGCTGGCCAGCGCCTGAAGAAGCTAGAGGAGACCACCACAAAACTGGAAAGGAATGTGAATAAGAGAGCCATGAATATGCTCAATGAAGCAGAGGAACGGGTAAGAGATAACCATGCATGACCATGACTAACTTTTTAAGTGGTTCACTCATTTTATGCTCAATTATTTACAGTACAATGAATTGATGAAAAAGAAACGTATAGTGGAAAATGATAAAGCCAAGATCTTACAGACTATTGAGCAATTGGACCAGAAGAAAAATGAAGCCCTTAATTTGGCTTGGCAGAAGGTGTGTTATTTTTTAATTACCGGTATTTCTTTTTCCCCCTATAATCTATAATTTTCAATCGTTCAGTTTCCTCAAAAATGTGTTTTTTCTCTAAGGTCAACAAAGACTTTGGCTCTATTTTCTCCACGCTTCTACCAGGAGCCACCGCTAAGCTTGCCCCCCACAGGGATGTGGTGTTCTTGAGGGGCTGGAGTTTAAAGTTGCATTGGGCAACACGTGGAAAGAGAACCTGACCGAGCTAAGTGGTGGCCAAAGGTAAACTGAAGAAACACCAGATGATACAGTTACTGCCATGAGACAAGAGGATACAAGAAATCAAATAGTTTGTGTGGTTGTGAGCGAGCACATCATATTCTAAGCTAAATTAAATGAGAAAACATTGATTTTTGTTTATGTCAACTATGAGCTTTCTAGAGTTTTTAATTTTGTATGCACCAAGTATGCATCCAGTATCCCACATTTAGTTGTCCCAAGTTTACGTTCTAAATGTAGTTAAGCAAAACATTAAGATGAAGAATAATCATTCTCAATGCATTCTTTTTTCTAGATCACTAGTGGCACTGTCTCTCATTTTGGCCATGTTGCTATTCAAACCTGCCCCATCTATATCCTGGACGAGGTTGATGCAGCTCTGGATCTCTCTCATACACAAAATATTGGACAAATGCTGCGTACTCATTTCAGGCACTCACAAGTATGTTTGGCAATAAAGCTTAGTTTTTGTACAGATGTTTCTTCCTGTGATTTCTAATTGTGTGCTTGTCCCCATGCAGTTTATTGTAGTCTCTCTAAAGGACGGCATGTTCACCAATGCCAATGTGTTGTTCAAGACGAAGTTTGTTGATGGTATGTCTACGGTGAGCCGATCTGCGCTCAGCCAAAGTGACGCAAACCTTCCTCAGAAAGGTCAAGACAAGGCTCGCCAAAAGGACAAGCAGAGGGCCAAGCCCAGGGAAGTGAATTAGTTCTGGTGCAAATTATTTTATGTACTGCTACATTTTTAAAATAACCATCTTACTGACTTTGTATTTCACTTTTCACTTATTCTGTTTACTTTTTTTGTATGTTTTAGTGAAGTTTTTTACATGTTAATTATCAGTACAACACAAATAAAATTATGTAAAAGTTTTTTGTTTATTTTATAAACAACCCTAAAAATATAAAAAGTCACACATATTGCAAAGATGCTTTATTTAAATTTGTGATTTGGTAAAGGCAAGGATCCCCATTATCTATATTGTATAACCCTTTTCTTTCACAGTCAAACAATGAATGACTGGCTTAATTCTGTATTAAATGTTTATTATGAACGTTGTAAATTCATTCTGTGGATGATCTGTATGTAATCTGCCAACTTCAGACAACATGAGGTGATCATTATGTATTGTACAAATAGGATGGATCTGTATTACATTTGTAGTTGCACCCTCTTATGGCTGGCTCTGGATGTGTCGGCGCAGCTCTTGAGCCTTGTCTCTCAGATCAGGTCTATTGTCTGACTGCAGTGTGGACAAAGAACGCTGAAGCTGCTCCCGGCTTTTCACAGACATGCACTCCCATTTTTCACTTTCTGTCAACAGCAATGATAAAACAATGAGCAAAAACTATCTACAAAGCGTGAAGCAGAGGTCTAGAACACGTTGCTCAAAAAGTATGACAAACTACTCAAGTAAAGTAAAAATAAACTGGACAAAACATTTCTAATTTGAAAAGGCAATACATTAAATGATCCAAACTCTGGTCTCTGAAGGAGCAGTGAGGGAAATAAAATAGTTCACTGTCAATGTATAGCTTTTGTCTTTGTGTGGAAAGAAACCAAAATTTTTGTCTAAGTAAAAGTACTGTCACTTTGGGAAAAAATAAAACAGTTAAAAGGTGCCACCTGCTATAAAGTACTCAAAAAGTACAATTTCTTAAAAGTGAATGAAGCAACTGTGAGAACTTCACCACAAAGCAAATAAAATATATTTAGTTATAAGCGCTTACCTCCAGTTCTTTTTACAATCAGATCTACTACTGACAAAGCTTCTGTTCGCACTGAAGAATAACTTCTGTTTTCTTTAAAACAAATACAACGAAAAATATTATTCTCTTTGCTAGAACAGTTCGCAATGGCATTCACTTGTATTTACCTAATGGAAATGTAAGAGCTGCACAGGTTTCTGTAAGTATTTGAGTAAGGACATTCACATCTTGATTATTTTTCTCCAACAGCAGTAACCTGTAAGAAGGAAATAAAATGTGTTAATTTTGAATCATAGCAATTGATGTAGTCATTTGACAAAAATTATATATTACTCTTGGAAATAGGCCTTCATGCAGTTTAAAATGGCGAGTTGGACCTTCCATGTGTTCAACTTGAGATTTTCACACATTACGCTACAAACCTCCACTTGATAAGAAGCTGCAAACACAGTATACATTTAAAAGTTGTACACTAACCACTGAAAATGAAGTAATATGGACTAATGCAAGGCTACCCTGAGTTTGTGGATTTCTGGGCCAAACTTTGCCAAGAGTTTCAAAAGCACAAGCAGGACTTGTGTCTTCATCTCGTCTTTTTGGTCAGTGTCATCGTCATCGTCCTGGGATGGTTTTGATGTGCCACGACTTTCTGGACAACTCTGTTAATATTTAAATAATAATGAATAAGCGGCACACAGACATACATTAGAACATGCAAGAGATACCTTTTTGATGAGAGGCAAAAGTATCTCTGCCATTATACCAAAACAATCCTCTTGGCTGCTGTGGAGCACCTCTCCAGCACAGTGCAAAGCAGCCATTTTGTAAACCAGACTCTCTTTACGGCATTCTTTCAACACAACATCAAGGACCTCAGAGATAGTAGGTTGACCGGGGCAAGGTTTCTGTAACTCGGTGCTAAATAAAGAAAATCAAATAATGTTTATACAATGTTAAAAGGTGTAAAAGTAATGTGATTAAGTGGTCAGTCACCTGCATTTTGATACAACACATCCAATGGCTTTCAACAGTTCCTCCTATGCCAAAACGTTCAATCATTAAAAATTATTTATTTTGACAAAGTTAATTTCACTTCTTACTCCATACCTTGCCCGCCCAGGTTCGTCCCGCCAGACCCTGTAACAGGACAGTGAGAACGAGACCAAGGTGTGGAGCCACCAATGAGCCTGTCTGTTCCTTAGCAACAGTTGCCATGGCAGCAGCACCCTGAGCCTTCATCTTCCATGACTGTGACTGAAGCGCCTTTTGAGTTATAGCAATGAGCTCTGTCATATACAGTCTGATCCCACCAAAGCTTCCTAAGTTTGACAAAAATGAAACTTTATAAGTGGAATATAAAAACAAAATAAATTCAAATGCACAGTGCAAAACTAACCTGGTACATTATCCTGCCAAACTTCAGCCCATAGCGTGGCATCAAGGCTCTCTCCTTTTTCCTCATCAGGACCAGGAGCCTGGTGCATCCCAAGAAAAGCCAGAGGCAAAGCCACTCCTGCATGGCCCTTCAGCACATCTGGGCTGTAGTGGCTGATTGCATGCAGAGTCAACGCACAAGATGACTTATAGACTGGCTCTGGTGAAAACAGAAGGCACATTGTGTGTTTAAGTAACATTGCTACTTCAATTTCAAGTATGGAATGTATTTTTCTTACCTTCTTTCTCCAAGTACCAGGAATGTATCTTCAGCAACAGTTTTTCTACACTGCTGTCCTTTGCGGTCTGCCAGAAGAACACACTTATTAAAAAACACCAACAACACAAATAGGGGGAAAAAAATAAGTGTGCCTAGTGCTTACCCTGACAAGATGTCCAAGAGCAAAAGCAAAAGTCTTTTGTATAACACTGCTTCTATCATGAATGCCACTTAACAGCGCACTCATCAATTTACCTGACAAAAACAAAACAACAATTGGTTTAAGTCTGACTATACAAAATTCAAGTTTTAAATTTAATAATTACTGCACCTGAGTAAGGGGTGAGGTCATGGGACATTGCACAGTTAGGGAAACTATGACACTTGCACAGCCACCCTATGTAGGAGACAGAAACTAAGGTCATTTAAAAAGTCAATTAATCAAGTTTGGCGTCCAACAACAGCATAGGTTTGGACTTTTTACCTTGGTTCCCAACCCCACTCCACTCTTAAGGAGCTCACAGAGTCTGGGGACCAGCTCTCCCAGCACTGAAACGTCTAGGTGCTGTAGACACTGAACACACAACAAACATCCATATATTAAAAACTGTATTACGTGGTTTCAGCTTCCTGTTGATGAATAATATCTGGAGGACTTTACCCACACTAAAGATTTAATAGTTTGTTTTGAGTTTTTAAATTTGCATGGCAACGCATGGATAGTTACTCAGGATATATGGCACAGTTACATACCATATTAATAGTCTCCATCATTGGGGAAGATTTTGCAGCACTGAGTCTTGCTGCATCCATGGCACTCTACAAAAATGAAATAAAATCAGGAATAGTTTTATTCAATATTAATGAAAAACTTTAGACAAACCTTTTCTTGCTCTGTGGCTCTAAGGCTGAGATAGTTGAGGACTTGTGGCTCGAGAGTGCTCAGGGCCTCAAGAAGAGCTGGGATGAGTCTCGCAGCATGAGGTTTCAGCCTAGCACCCGCTGTTTTGCTAATCTTCACCAGGGTCTGAATGCTGATATATCAAACAAAACATGGTAAAACATGCTACATCTAATATTTGTTCTATTGAAAAAAAAAATACCTCAGTGAGCGTACTTCTGAGACACTGCTTACAATGCCTTTCTCCAGTAGAGTAGGCAACAGCACAGACACGGTTTTCTGAGCCCCAGAGCCACTTGACTCACACATACGAATACACACCTTAACAACAGAAATAATTATTTTCTGGTACGTTATATACATCAGCACCACTTTGAGAAACTAGTAACTTGCTTCAAGTAAAAATAAAACGCATTAGTTACCAACTAATGTGTTACCGCCAAAAAGTTCCCTAACATTGACAGGGTCGTAGTAAAACCAAAAGTAGTGTAATCACCTTACTAAGTGTCTTTAGAGTGAGGTCAGCCGCTTTTCGCACAGATTCCTGAAAAAAATAAGCAAATTTAAGATTTAACTGTAGGTTTCAACAATGTTTTTTAAAGTATTATAATTGTACAAACTTTGATATCATCAAGGACTCTGAACAGTGTCTCCCACATTTCGGCAAGATGGTCAGTGAGGTCATCTGCCTGTCGACCCCTAATCAGATCATTCAGGGCTAAGCAGCTGCAACCAAAATATACAAGGTTAGACAACAAGACAAGACTTATTTATGTAAGTAAGCTATGGATATTCTTTTACCTGGACTCTCTTATTCTCCAAGTTGGACTGGTCAAGTTGGAGAGGACATCTTGCAAAATTTCCTTAAGGTATTTATCCACCTGAATGACACAGGAACATGAAGTATTTTCACTAGAGTAAAAACTACAAGCTAAACATTATGATATCCTACCAGAGTCTTATCAGTGACTAAGGCATCCCAAATGCTAGTCATGGCTTGGCGAACACTAAGGTTTGGATCAAACTGGTAGCGATAGAGACGGGGCACTAGCTGTGGAAGAAAAGGGGCCAACTGTTCTCCCGCTTTAGCTGCAATCATGTGAAACCCAAACGCTGCTCCCTAGAATGAGAAATTACCAAATTATTGTCAACAACCAAAATAAAAATATATATATAAGCTCTACCTTGCGAGAGTTCCACATGGCATGATGATTTGCCAGATTCATAAACTTGTAGACTAAGTCGGGTTGATTTAGGTCACTGGCTAAAGAACAGAGTTCCTTGTATGTGGATAAGCCGTGACTTAGGGGAAAATAAAAAGTTCATATATGTTTTGATATATCAAGAGTATGAACAACAAAACTGAATGATTAGAATTTCTTACCCATCAGGTGTTTTGCCCAAATTCTCTCCTTGGAAAACTTCTGTATCTTCATTTACAGCATGTTTCACTCTAAATAAAACATCAATGGCTGAGTAATGTGCTGTGGAAGCTTAGATGAAACATGGTAGTATTAACCGTAATATTGAATTTACCTTTTTCCGGTCATGAGAGTTTCTACAAGGGTTGAGACCAGTTCCTGTTGGTCTTTCTCTTCACCCATCTCGTAGACCAAACCCAGACCTTTAGATGCAACATCCTGACTCAACTCTACAGATGGACAAATAAAGTGAGATTGAATGTACAATTCAATACTGGTTTAGGTTTAACCATGCTAAGAAAAGACCATACCATCAGAGTCCGACAGGACAGAAATGAATGCATTCTGGATTTCTTTTAGATGTGACTGTATGAAAACAAATTCATTATCGCTGTTATGCAAGGTCCAAAATGGAAAATGGAAAAATATTGCTACCTTAATTTCTTTATGCTGGCTTAGCTTCTTCACTAGAGAAAGCAGCCAGATACAGGCAGCTTGTCGGACATGGGGGTTTTGGCTGGGGATATACTTTGCCAGAATGGAGTTAAGGACCCACGGTACCACATCATTGTTCTTCACATCTAAAACAGAAAGTACAACTTTTAATTTTGAGGTTCAATTGAAAAACAATACACTCTGGGGCATATGTTGACTCCTTACGGCAAGGTGGACTGTATTGTTCTTCAGTACATGTCCATGGGTCTCTGGCTGCTCCTGAGCTTGTGCCTATAGCAGCACTTGTGATAGCATCCCCAACTATAAATTGAAGTTCTACCTGTTTGGCCTGGAAACAGAAGAATAAATAATGTAATATTAGACTGACTTTTGTAAAGCTTAATGAGAGTTTATGTATCTCACCTCTACAGAGTCCATGAGACCCTGCAGCAGTTTCTTCTGATGAGGGAAGTCACCATCTCCCACTGGCAGATAGCCCAAAGTCATGACTGATCGCTCTTTCATCTGAAGGACAATATTATATTCATTAAGTACCTAATTATTAACACAAAACTGTTTTTCATAAAATTGCTCACTTTAGAGCTCTCTTTGCCAGAAGGAATGCGTGACAAAAGATTTTCCACAGCAGAAAGTTTGGTGAAGTCTTCTCCGTCAGCTGGAATCAGAAGGGGTCCATTTCGCCCGATTTCTCCAAGAGCTGTACAGGCAGCAACTGTCAATAGTGGACTAGTGTTGTCCAGAAAGGATCCTAAAAAAATAGTCCATAAAACATGCTTGTTGGGAACAGGTCATGTTACATCAAAATAACATTATACAAAATAACAATAACAATATAATACCAATTGTCTTTGTAGCCACTGACACAAGTTCATCATTTTCCTGGTGAGTAATGCTCAGCTGCTGCCCAAATGCAGACTTCTTATTGCTCATATATCGTCCTACCATAAAACCAAGAGCCAAAATGGCCCCATGCTGAGTTTCAGGACTCTACATGAACAAGATATAAAATATTGTGTTGAGAAATAATAGATGTAAAGTTTGTATTTTTTGTGATTTATAGATGTAGAGTGTTACCGTCTTACATGATTGTCTTTGGTAATCTTGACCAGATTATGTACAGCTGCCTGTAGTTCATTGCCAGTCATGGAAGAAACCACAACAGCATATAGTTGTGCTGACAGCTCCCTCATGTCTTCCTTGTTTGTGTTCATCAAGCTCTGGAAAATTAACACTGAATATGACATTGTTTGTAAAGTACCTAATATGTACAACACATGACAGAGAACCTACTTTTATCCAATCAATTTTATCAACAAATCTAGGGGCCAACTTCTCAGGGCTGACAGACACAACTTCCAGCAAACAATACATAACAGGAATACCTGTTCAGTTGAGAAAAAAGTTAGGAAGATTTATTGAAACTTTATTACTTTAAACATTTATTAGTTGACATACCTCCTACAGCACTCAGCAGCTGTTGCAGCAAATCTATATAGATATGCACTGGATTTGCTTCAGTCTCTTTCGTAGGCGGAGATTGAGAGGACAGTAAAGTTTGTACATAGTGACCAATGGCTGGGGCATCATCCTGCATTTCGGCCAAGCGTGCAGAAACAGGCGTGACACCTGCACTATGAGCGAGACACATCCTCAGGTACAAAATGATCTAGAAAATAATTAGAAATGATCAAATTTAATAAAACCAACAACCTGAAAGACTCAATTTCAATACATTTACCTCTGCAAATGCTGATGGATTAAAGGGAATGGTTGATGTCCCAATGCTGTACTTAGCTGGTGTTTTCATTCTCTGAGCAGCCTATTGAGATAAATAATCAATTATCATCTACAGCTAAAAAGTGAAGAGAAAGAAACACCAGCAAAAAACATGATATGCATAATTAAGTTTTACCTTTTCCAGGACATATGCAACCATATCTGGAAAAGTAGGCATTGATTTAGGTCCTTCTTTCTCTGAGATCTTGGTAGGAATTGTCCTTAGAACTCTTTGAGCTTCCGCAGATACTTCTTCTCTCCTGTAAGACAATAAATAATTTTCAAACAGCACTTTAAACAAACTATTTAATGTTTGAGTGTTAGCAGGCTAAAGAAAGATACAAATGTTTGTTCAAACTCACGGGTCCCCAGCTGCCAGAAGCAGAAGATATCTTGATGGTACATGATCTGGTGCAAACACAGTGCTGGCGAACTTCATAGCTACCTGACGAACCTGCACTTCAGGCTGTAAACAGTGTTTGATTGTTTAAGTGCTTGTGTACATTTCATTTGAGATATGTTTGGAAAACATTTAGTCTACCTTTACAATGTAGGCAGCGACCAGTGCTTCCATTAGATTTAACTGTGCTCCTTGCAAGTTAGCAAAGGCGCCAACCATCATAGATAAAGCCTCTTGAATTGCTAGGCGCACATCAGGTTCCTCCTGAATAGAGTATACAAATGGATATAGATACATACAGTAAATAGATAGATCTGGATATATCAATTTTTCTCACCTTGCACATAGACTCAAAAAACTGCTGAACAAGGGCAATGTCTTTTGTAAAAAGTTGTGGCATTCGGCTAAAAAAAAAAAAAATTACAAATTAAAACATTGATTTAACTCATTAAAAGAAAGATGAAATTTACATCTAAAAAAAATACCTTGAGAGTTTTCCGACAGCTGAGTATGCAACACATAATAATTTTGGATCCTAGAAAAAGAAAAACTATGGTAAAAGTAGTGAGCCCAAAGATATTAAAAACAAAATTAATGTGTTACCTCCTTGTATTCATTGATAAGCTTGGTAAGACCATTGAGCAGCATTAGTCCTAATGGTTTGTTTGTGTCAGGGCATCTATAGTGAGAAAGTAGATTCTTACATTATAATTGACAGTAGAACATGTATTGAAATGGCTTTTATAGTTTTTCTTACACCATGCAGATGTGATGGACAAACTGTAATGTAAGCGATAGCAACTTGTTGTTGGTGTTAGCTCCAAAGAGGCCGTCATAAACAACCTTTAAAGTAATAATGAAAACAATGTTCCAAAACCTTTTTCATACACTATTTTAGAAGTGTGAAATAAGAAAAACATACCTGGATATTAGCAGGGAAGCACTCTGCAGCAAATCGTGAACGAAGAAAATGAGGCAGAATCTTCAATTTGACTCTGGTGCTCACGGGTTCATGTTTTAGTTCTTGTTTTAGAGCACCACCCTGACAAAAAATTTAAGTAATAAAAGAGGATTTATCATATGTGTGTTAAGTTGTAGTCTAAAAATTTTAAATAAGACAACCACCTTTGTTTTAAGTGGAACATCACCCAAGTACACCTTGTACATTTTATTGATTATTAGAGGATTGTTCCAATCAATTAAGCTAAAAATGATAAAAATGTAACACAAAGAAATCAACATCATGAAACAATTGCTAATCCAATGATATTATAGGGCACTATGGTGCTTCTCACCTTTGCTTGCTTTTCAACTCCAAGTCTGCAGCCGTTGCAACACTGTGTCGAGTATCACTAGATGCGATTACCAAATGTACAACTGTTTCTACTTCTGGAACTTGCTTTGCTTCAATAAACTTCACTATGCCTAGTTTGCACTGTTAAAGCAACACAGAAAAGATCGTTACATTTAGACTTCTGTGTATAATTAATGAACAGTTCTAGATCAAGAATGTCAAAGTTTCTAATACTGTTTGCATTATAACAATTTTGTGTAAAAATAAGTAGTATGACCTGTTCTAGTTGCTCAGGACTCCACTGTGATTCTCCAATGACTCTCTTGGCTGCATACACACTCATTCCTGGGGGAGGTTGTGGGAGACCCTGGCCTGTACTGGCCACCGTACCATCTTCAGACCCCCCCTGGGATGCAGAGGGTGAGGACGAGTTGGCGAATCGTTTAGCACAAACCTATTGTTGTTGGTAAAAAGTTAAACACTGGTGCTAATACAAAATGTGTGACTGTAAAACATACCCATAAGGCATTAGTAAAACGTCCAACATGAACTCCAACAGCAGCTGAACAGTCTTTGGCCTCTCTGTTAAGTTAAAAGGTGATCCACTCTTGGTAGTGTCAGCTGAGTACTTCATGTGGTAAAGAGTGGGTATCAAAAGGTGCATAAGGCTGTAACATGAACTTTAATTAATATTTTAAAAATTATTATGATACATGTTGAAATTTAAGCTCAGTGTTTGTTGTTCTTTACCTGTCCTGTTGAGTTTGAGGCTTTCCTTCCATGGCAGTGAGCAAGGTAGGTGCCATTTCGCACTGCTTTTCTACTTGCAATCGAGGATATCCCATTTTTATATAAATAATAGTAAAATTCTTTAAAAAATAATAATAATAATAAAAGAAAAGAAAAGATTAATTATTATTACAACAGCCACAAATTAACTTATAACTTTACTTTAACTTGCATAACTTGATTTATTTACAGTGACAAAAGAAGCGGCAGCAGGATCTTGATACTGGACAAGCAGAGTTTCCACGGGTAGTTGTATTTTGCGCCGACTTTTAATTCTCTTGTTTAGGTGCACCAATAGCTCCATTACCTAGGAAAAAAATAGAAGGCTATCAGCATGATATGTGTAATTACACAGAAACTCTACAATACACCTCCTTACTTTCTTACGAACCCCCTCTTGAACACTGGAGAGTTTAAGAAGAACAGGAGGCAAGAACTTTGAGATAATATCCTGTAGCTGCTCATCTGTTTCTGCGTGCCCCAGACGAAGAAACACACGCTCTAGTTGATCTGTCAGGAAATAACATTAAAATAAGACAAGACAATATTAAGTGGCTGCAAACGTTTATTTGAACAGATGCTGCAGCCTGTTGTCTACAAAAACATAAAAAAAAATATTACAATACAAATAAAGAAGTAATTTGTCAGTGTCACAAAATTTCCTCTTAGGATTCTGCATTTGGCCTTTATGATTCAGAAGCTTGGTCAGGGTAATACAAAATGGCAATATAATAATACATTACTTAACTGTGTGTGAATTAGTAGGCCAACTAAAATTAGATTTTTCTGAGGCACTTAAAGGCACGATCGAACTGATTAAAAATCAAGAAAATAATACATTTTAAACGGCCCCTTCAAAATCCGTCCACTCTGCTTGTATGAGCAAGCACATAACCAGCTAATATGCCAAAACAGCCAAAGCCAGTGTTGGGGTTAACTCCTTAGCATGGCAAACCAACCGCATGATGAAAAACTGAAATGTTTCTATAATTGCTTCAGACAACATTTGTAGTACAAAATAACGCACATGTGCATTATACCTCAAGTATATTGTAGTGGAAATAAATATGACAGTAAAATGCATTCATTGAGAACAGTTTATCTTGAGCATGACGGTGCATAGGGCCTCTGACGTTTGTCCAGCATGCTAGCAAAACAGGCTTGGATGCTTTGTCGTATCTACTATTTCAGATAAAGACTTTTAAATTCCATTTCTTATTGTGTAAGCACTGTTTAAACGTGTTTTGATAGCCTCGATCAAGCAAAAATATGTACATTTTATATTTAAAGCGATAAAGAAACTTACTGAGTTCATCCTGCGCAGCCATGTTTACTCAAATGGTACTCAGCGACCTCTGGTGGCAACAGCATCTCACTGCAAGCAAGATACGACTCACTGATATGATGTTGAACTTTGTAAACTGTTAATGAGAATGTATTACATGTTTTTATGTTAACTAATAGTATGTAGCCAAAATCATGTCTATGGCTACAAGTTTTTATATTTTTTTAATCTTTATTAATTCATAGAAACAGTTTGTTTCTTTAAAAAATTTAGCAAAATTAAAACCAAAATTAAGATTCCCTGGTTTCACGACTGTTGGATAGCATACCCCCTTCCCCTCGCCCCATCCTTCTCTTGTTTTTATGACCTGCAGAAACTCATAAAATGTTCATCTGTGAGCTTTGTCACCAAATATTCTTTAATTCGCCCTTGTTCCATGCCGAGTGACGCAGTCGAGTCCAACACATTAAGCCAGAGTAAGGCTTGATGTCTGCATCAAGGCTATACTGGGCAGGGTCTGGTCAGGCAGCACATATAGCTCGACGCCCGTAGGGGGGCAAGACTCAGTGTGGGCCGATCATGGGGCCGATATAGAGCCAGGGCAGCTGGTGAAAGTCCACGGTTTCACATGGTTGATAAAACAGCATTCTACAAGCCCATTTTATTTTGATCAGGCAAGGCCAGCCCCAGCCCTTTTGGTGCCCTAGACAGGAATTCCCTTTTGGTGCCCCCTATCTAGTTTTCCTATGCCCAGGGACGGCCCTGCAATTAGGTGGGGTGCAGCTAAAAGGAATATTGTTTAAATGAAGTTTAATTTTTTTTAATGCAAAAGATTAATGGGTCTAGTCACTCCAGATATCCTCACTTTTTAAATTATGAAAATATATATATTTTTATATTTCTTACCAAAGTACAATGTTAATAACATGGTTAATATTAGAAAAAACAGCCACTTGCCCTCCTTCCCTTAATTCTAGAAAGTGACACCAACCTATTTAAACTAACATTTAATCATTAGAATTTAGAATTGATCAGTTTTGTAATACCCTTAAAGAAGTCACAGATCATACAGTGCCTGGATGACTGTAGGCCTGTACGACGTGCGTAGCCTTCACGTCCAGGTGATCTACAGATCGGGGGACGCGGTGGTGGTGCTCTAGCTGCTGCTCAGAGCACAACTAGCAACAGACAACTGTCATGTGAATCAGCTGTACGAACAAGGAAGGGGATAAACAACTACGGGGCATTTTTCACAACAAGGTAAAACCCCAGCCGAGTTAACACTTACTTAGACCTGCATATATTGAATTATGCTAGAGTGTTTGTTGACTTTGTTATAAGAGAAACGTCTACAAATTTTCAAGGTAAGCTGTATTAGCGCATCTATAAAAAGCTAACTAGCCTTGCCAACTTCATTGTGCTAGAGTGCACTTCACTGAGACAATTAAATGCGTATAATCTAGGACTAGACGTTTCTTAAAGGATAATCTGTAAACCATTTCATCAAAACTGAAGAAAGAATTGGCAAATCAGAAAAGCTCCAGTGTTAAAGAGTCGCGGGCCTGTCTCGGCCCCCTTGCTTGCTTGCTTGCTTGCTTGCTTGCTTGCTTGCGAGGGGCATTTAACATCCAGCTGAAGTTAGCCGTGGTAAGCACCCAGGCAGCTAACGCGAGCTAAAACTTGAGGTTTGAAGATTTCATTGGATTTTTACCAAGGTAATTGAAAAATCACACACAAAGTGCAAACTGCAAAGCATTAATCTTCATCGCTTCAATTGCTGACCAACCAATTTACGTTAATGCATAAAATAAGCATCTTTGATCCAAGCGACCACTGCTATTTGTGCAGCCATTACTTGGTATCACAACAAAACGTAGGCTAGCTAGTTTGCTACTATGATGAACAACCATGGATGAGAACAACACACAAAAATAGCGAACTTTAACTGTTAGTAAAATGCTCGGAAAAGCATTGGGAAAACATACTGAGAAATACATTTTAAGGAAAGGTGTGTTTTGTGTTTTCATTACGCATTTTGCACAAATAGTGAAATTTAAATATTTTGCATGTATTGCTTTGCTCTATTATTTAGCCATTGCGACTGTTGTTAAAAATAAAAGTAAAAAAAAAAGTGAACGCGAATGTTTTTACAGTTAACGTTAGCTACCTTAGTTAAAATGTTATTACTCTGACAATAATGTGAATAATGGTGAATTGTTTGAGCCAATGCCGCGGTTGTTTTACATAGGGACGTGTTTCATTGTTCATTTGCCGTGCAAACACTAACTTGAGATCGGATGGCTGGGACAAAATCTGAACAGATTGCAGAAGGGATTTAAACATTGAGCCTCTAGTTCCATCTAGTGGTGAATTTATTATTATGCACTCCAGCAACTGCTCAACCGATACAGTTGATGTTTATTCCTAAATTGTTTATTGTGTTGATTTTGCTACATTTATTTTATTTTGTGATGAAACCTTTTTTTTTTTTTTTTTGCAGTAAAGCAGCAGGATGGCGGGAGCAGAGGTATGCACCCCTGCTAATCCCACCTGCAAAATTATGACCTTCAGACCAACCATAGAGGAATTTAAAAACTTCAATCAGTACCTGGTTTATATGGAGTCCCAAGGTGCCCACCGGGCAGGATTGGCTAAGGTCAGTCTGGGAAAGAATTGATGATTTAAAAAAAAAATATATATATATAAATATATATATATATATATATATATATATATATATATATATATATATATATATATAAACAAATTCATATATATATATATATATATATATATATATATATATATATATATATATATATATTATATATATATATATATATATATATATATATATATATATATATTATATATATATATATTTTTTTTTTTTTTTTTTTTTTTTTTATTGTATACATATATACATTTTTTTTAGGTTATTCCCCCAAAAGGATGGAAACCCCGACGCACATATGATGACATAGATGACCTAATGATTGATGCCCCCATTCAACAAATGGTAGCAGGCCAGTCTGGGCTGTTTACTCAATACAATATTCAGAAGAAGCCTCTAAGTGTGCAAGAGTTTCGAAGATTAGCTAATAGTGACATGTGAGTATAGTCTTAACTGTATATTGCGTGAATGAAATTCTGTTTAGAGATTTTTAAGCTTCACTGAATATATGGTTGTGTTTCATTGTAGTTCTCTTTAATTGTATACAGGTACTGCACACCCCGCTACTTAAACTATGAAGATCTTGAGAGAAAGTACTGGAAAAATCTTACGTTTGTTTCACCTATATATGGTGCTGATGTTGGTGGCAGTCTTTATGATGAGGTGAAAGATTTTGCTTGCTCATTTGACTGATTTATGCATAAACTTTATATGCTCATTATAAAGTACATAATAGTAGTAATTTTCCCCACTCATCAAATCTTGACTATTGTTGACTATTGTTTGTTTGTTTTGTTCTTCCAGGATGTAGAAGAATGGAACATTGCCCACTTAAACTCCATCCTAGATGTCATAGAGGAGGACTGTGGTGTATCCATCCAGGGTGTTAACACTCCATACCTGTACTTTGGGATGTGGAAGACTTCATTCTCTTGGCACACTGAAGATATGGACCTGTACAGTATTAACTACCTACACTTTGGAGAACCCAAGTCTTGGTACTACTACTACTACTACTATATTTTTTACTTGCCCTACAGTAAAAATTGTAGCTTACAACCACCAAGTATGGAGTGAAAAAATTATGCAAAATGTAAAGCATCTTTGGGGGACTTAAAAAGCAGTATTTAAATCAAGTGCATTAAGTACCCATGGTGTGTGGAGAAGCAACGTGACTTTATAATCAAGAGTTGAATGTTAAATACGAGAAATTAGTGCAGATTCACAGGATTAACTGTTCTCTGTTTATGATTTCTTTATGTATGGAAGACTATTTTGAAAGTTAAGCTAAATTACCTATCTAAACAGACAAAACAAGGAGCATGACATCGCTTGGTTTTGGTTATTTGTATCGCACAAGATGACACATTCACACAAACACAAGACGTGTTGGTGACATGGGCCATTATAAGTAGGGCTTCAGTGTAGTTGGAGGTGTGATCAGGGAGGAGAACATCCTGTGGTTAGCTGGAACCAAAGTTTATCATTATTAACTTTCAGCTATGCATATTTATACTTCTTTCTTCATTTTGCATCATATAACATCATTCATAACACAGGTTCACAGAAACCATATGCAACTCCAAAGTACGCTTGGTTTGACAGTGAGCTGGTGGCCACTTGATGGCAGCATTGAAACAACTATGGCCTCATGTAGGAATACTGTAACAATATGTTTAGCTTGGTTTATTTTTCTTTTGGATATGAATTGAAATACCAAAAAAAACTTCTTAACTTCCAAAAACTAATGGGTGGGTTCTGTGCTTTGTTGTCCAAATAGGTATGCCATACCTCCTGAGCATGGAAAAAGACTAGAGCGCTTGGCCACAGGTATAAAAATGTCATAATGTAAAATCTGTGCTGGGTTCTAATTAGATCATTTTTATTCAAGTTATTAAGTTAGTTTGATTCTTTATTTTTCAGGCTTTTTTCCAAATAGCTTCAAGGGCTGTGAAGCTTTTCTTCGGCACAAGATGACTTTAATTTCTCCTTCTATACTGAAGAAGTATGGCATTCCCTTTGATAAGGTATTCACAGATTTTATGACAATGTATTTGTTTTTTGTACTTCGGCCAAAATCTGAGATTTTTTTTCACAAATGTTGACTTTTGTGCGTACAGATAACTCAAGAAGCTGGAGAGTTTATGATAACATTTCCTTACGGATACCATGCTGGTTTCAATCATGGCTTCAACTGTGCAGAATCCACAAATTTTGCTACAGTTCGTTGGATAGACTACGGGAAAGTGGCAACACAGGTAAAATGTTTTTTTAATCTGTCCACTGACAACACGTTTGTTTACTTATGCTCATGTTTCTCATTTGTAGTGCACATGTAGCAAGGACATGGTTAAGATCTCCATGGAGCCTTTTGTGAAGCGCTTTCAGCCTGATCGTTATGCCAACTGGATGCTCGGCAAAGATTCTGTACCTCTTGATCATACCATGGCCACTCCTCGAACAACACCTGAACTGCAGAACTGGCTCCAAAGACGACGCAAGAATAAACCTACCAAAAAAGGGTATATATATATATTTTTTTTTTCTTTCAAACAATGAACTATAAAAATACAACAAAATAGAATAAATTTACTTCAAACTGTCTGGTTTTATTGTCCTTTTAAGCAAATCTATACAGGATTACTTATCTCTTTTTGTTCATGGCAGTACTCAGTCCCGCATGAGCTCCAAGCGTTTAAGAACCACAGAGGAGCCTGTTGGGCTGAACAAATCCTCAGATGTAACCAACTGCAAGAAGAAGGGCTCAACTGGTTCACTTGGGCCCAAAGTGCGGAAACCAACATCAGGACTGTTGAACTCTAAGAAAAAACAAAGCAAACAAGCAGACCCAAAATGCAAACTGAATCAAAACTCATTTGAGCTTTCTGGTGAGTTCATTACTACTATTACACATATGAATGAGTGTGTATGTAATATACAGTGATGTGTTCCTTTTTCTGCAGATGCTTGCAGACAAATGTGCGTTGTCAAAGTAAATCGAGTGGAGAGTGATCTAGGATTTTCAAACCTATTCCCCAAATCCTGCTCTGTGACAGTGACCAAAAATGACACAAATACTGAGACAGACACTAGAAGTGATCCACAACACTCCTCAGGACATGTTGACAGGACTTGTGGCAGTAATGCTGAGTCTTGCTCCTCTGAACCACCAGACCTCTCTACAGCTCAGGACTGTTCCACTAAGACTCCCTCCCCAAAAACTGATATTTGCAGCATAGCTGTCTACTCAAGTTTTTCAAATACAGAAAAATGTGTGTTTCAAAGTATTTCAGACAACACAAGATCTCAGCTGCAGAATCAATCGCCAAAGACTGACCCTGGGAATTGTAGGAACAATGTTGAATCACATAAAATGGAGATAGATTTACAACATATCCACACAAACTCTAACACTGAAGCACTTTATGATACAACAGAACTAGCAGATGGAAGCAGTCACACACTTTGTGACTTGATGTCCCCTTCTGTTCACAGCAGCATTTTAGAAAACAATACAGAGAAACCCCTTCTACCTCCTCTGTTACAGAAGAATGCAGTGGATATGCCATATCTTACTTACCCCGAGCCAGCAGATCACCGTGGAACCTGCTCTTTTCCACCTGTATTGACCCAAGAGATGCCCTCTCTTACCCCTGCTGATGAGAGGCCAACTCATGATCAGAAATGTAGATCATATACTCACCGAAGTGCGCCTGTTCTGCAGCCCGAAACACCATCTGCATCAGCACCTTCACAAAGTGTCAAACCTGCTAAAATAAACTTTCAGTCATCTGAGTTAGTGCCTGCACATCTTCTGGTGTCTAAATCTGATAAAGTGTTAAAGGACAGTATATCTGAACTAACTACTGATACAATGCACAAACAAATCTCTGATGACAGTGTTTTTCCCAGACAAAGTACAACTCCCCGGGGAGCCCTAGTCCAAACATCAAAACTTCGAAACGATGCAGTAATGTTTAACATTTCAGACTCTAATAATATCCCTCACAATAGCACAAAGAACTGTGCTCCCTTGTGCACACAAAATTACTCTGTGACTAACTCCTCTACACACTGTTCGTCCCATAATGCTGCTACAGTGCTAAAACCCTGCCCTAAGTTAAACCTAACACCTAGCCTCTGGTCAAATTTTGATTCTCAAGGTCCTGTGGTCAGTTCTGAACTCCCATCTGACTTTGATCATGAGCCTCTTTCTTACACCATGTGGACTGAACCTCAGTGCAAACAGGTGGCAGACTCTGAAATGCTGCTGTGTGGGTCAAATAACCAGGAAGAGGAAAGCAGGGCTCTCACTTGGGCCCAGCTGCAACCCACATCTCTGCTCAGTGCTGTGGAGCCTCTTGACCCTAGTGAAGATTATGAGCTTTTGAGAAGGGAGTCTGATGAAATGGAAGCTGACTCACATTATCCCGACTTGAGGAGAGAACGAAAAAGGGAACCAGAACACAATCAGGTGTCTGATTTAGATGAATTGGAGTCAGATGGAGAAGAAGAAGAGCAGCAATACAGTAATAAGAGCAGTAGTGATTCTTTTGATGAAGAGGATAACCTTGATTCTATGACCAGGAATCTTGATTCTGCTCTGAAAACTGGGAAGGTGTGTGTATTGTCTATGTAAATACATTTACAAATCATATCTAATAAGCAGCTATTACAGGACCTAGAATGACCCATATGACAAAGACATATCTTGTTCTCATTTCAGTATGCTGCACTAGCCATCAGGAGGACTGCTAAGAGCTGGCGTCACCCGCTCAGGAAGCCCACTGCAAGAGCTGTACCCACAGCTGTCAAACAACAGACGGCCAGTGATGAAGGTAAAACTGCTTTTTTCAAAACCATTTTGTTCGTATCATTAAGCAGTGTGTAAATAAAGATGCTGTACAAAGAATTGAGTTCAAAACATTTATGGTGATAATAGTTTTAGCATGTATTCAATGATTAAAGACATAGATCTTCACCAATGAGTTATTCTAATGAACCTACTTTAAAGTCACATTTAATTCTATACATATGTTTGACTTCTAGACAGGTTTTTGCAAAAAGGCCTGTGTATGGTTGTATGACCATATGCAGTAGCTTGTTTAATAAACATGCATTGCATGGCTAAAGAGATTATATTCCCATTTATTTAGAACCTCTTGAAGCAAGTCTGGCAGAAGAAGAGGAACAGGAAATGGAAGCATGGGCGAAGCCTCTTTTCCACCTCTGGCAGAATAAGAAGAATTGCTTTTCTGCAGAAAAGGAGTACAATGCCCTTGTTGCCAACAAGCAGCCACATTGTGCTGTGTGTACACTCTTCATGCCTTACTATCAGGTAAAAACTGTGATGATAAATATACTCTGCAAGACTTTACACTCAATTCCTCATCAGTTTTTTTAAAAATCACATTTTTACATTTGTGTTTCAAATGAGTATTTACTGTATTTTCCTCTTAAGGCTGAAGAAAGAGCAGAGGAGTTAAGGTCCCAGTTAATCGAGGACATTCATTCACCTCCCAGTCCAACACATGTCACTAAAGGTCTTTCAAGAAGCAAACCCTTAATTCCAGAGATCTGTTTTTCTTACCGGGAGCACAATTCGTCTCCAACTCCTGCCACACCTCTATTGCAAGAAGATGGCACTTCCCTTTTGCTATTTTGTCAAGGATGTTGTCTACAAGTTCATGCAAGTAAGTATGCCAGTACATCTATACTTCTTTACCAAGGAGAAAACCTTTGGTATGCTTCAACATTTTTGTGAGGGTCAGTGGGTTTACTTACTGACTCATGCCTTACCTCTTTTATGTTTTCTCTAAACTGAGGTTTGGCGTGTTTTATTTCCATCCTCATTCTAATGGGGTCAAATTTTCTGTCCTCACCACATGAACTTCCTGTCCAAAAATCCACACACATAAAACCTGAACTTGTCTGTTCTGTTCACTTACACAGAATAGAAACTAAAATGTAGTTTATAAATTGCATCAATTACTAAACTTTAAAATGACACAAGATTCCACCTTTGTCTGGTTCTCAGAAGGAAGTTGCAGTATGTCTATGTTTAACCATTTTCACATGTCTTGCTAGACTGGAACTGGAAGTCTTGGGGTAAAAAGTGTCATTTGACTCTAGTGGAAAAGCCACAAGTCTGATTTTGAGGCCAAGCAAACTTTGTATTGTCTGAGTATTTAATCTGAGTGAAGGAAATAGAAATATGTTAATGTGTTGGTTTTTTTATGTATATTGGAGGAAAATTAATTGATTTAATCATAAATATTGTGTCTCTATCTTGAGACACTAAACTTGTAGCATTTTTTTTTTCAGTTTGGAAACACATTTTTTGAAAAAATATTTTTTCTTACTACATTATATGTTTTTTATAAGCTGTTCTCCTGTTTAGTGTAAATAGTTAAGCTCCACTGATATAACTCAGGTTCTTAAAGCAACTGGTTGACGAGCTTTTTGTGGAGAGTGGACTTTCAGCTCAGACATATTAGTGAGTGCTGAAACACAGTCTTATTTAGTCCAAAACATTCACAGCAGCAGATGAATTATGAGAGTTTCTAGTATTAGAAGCTGATTCTTCAATGTTACCTAATCCTGCTTTGTCATTTAAATTGTCTGTTTTATGTTCTTGTTAGGTTGCTACGGTGTTACCACAGATGTCATCATTGAAAAATGGTTATGTGATCGATGTGCTGAAGAATGCAACACAGCTGTAAGCCAATATTTAACTTTTTGGGTGACTGAAGTACTAATTTGACCACTTAAGTCACGCTAGTTTCCCAGTTGATTCGGACACTTGAATGTATAAACATGTTCTAAATACTGGTTATTTTGTCTGAAATTCTTCTACTTTTTCTAACCTTTTTTAGGAATGTTGTCTTTGTAATCTCAGAGGGGGGCTCTAAAGAAGACACAAAATGAAAAGTAAGACTAACTTTTGTTGTATCTCACGCATGAACAATTTCTTCATCTCTGTGTTTTTGCATATATGCAGATGGGCCCATGTGATATGCGCTATAGCTTTGCCAGAGGTGCGGTTTGGAGACGAAGCCAAGAGGAGTCCTATTGACACCAGCAGGGTCCCACTGCAGCGTTTTAAACTGGTAGGGAGACACACATATGCAGTGCAGGAACTCCCCAGGTCCTTGAGGACTGCCTCGCTCTAATTAATGGAGTGTTCACAGTTCTAATTAACAATGTGAGATGAACATGCCCGCAATCAAAGCTGGATAATTAAGATCTGTTGGGTGGGAGTTCAGGGTTGTGTGATACAGTCTGTATCTGAAGTGCTGGTGCATTTGCGTAGGCTTTTAGTTACAGTATGTGGCAGTTTTATAAGAACTGCTGTATCTTAACCGACCTGACTGGGAGTCACTATAGTACTTAGCAAAATCTTGTAGGCCTTATGTAAAATCAGCAGATAAATTTAACACAAGAAAAACAATGCATCTAGACATTAAGGTTTTTATTTCAACATAACAACATCAATTTAGATCCAGAAACAGTTATTGTACTTGTGGTAAAATATAGTCTTACAGCATACCTAGAAGTAATATTTCTAAAAAAAAAAAATCACTCATAATATGTCAAAAATATGATTTTCTTTTTCCAAGAGTTATTTTTGTTTAATTTCAATTATACATTATAATGCATTTAACAGTATTTTACATAACATCTTAATTATTATCATTTTAACTCTCTCTTTGTCTTTTTTGTGGAGTCCAAAGTTCTCTCTTTATTCATAATTTCAGCCTGGAGGCATGTGTTTAAAGGTTTGCATTGGACCCATTGCCCTGAAGCTGCCCAGTGCATTCATTATTAACTTCAGCACAACACACACACACACAGTCACATTCATAATTTACTGTGGGAATGTTCTTAACGCATGGCTCAACACAGCCACTGAAATACAGACAGGAGAAGGTATAAGTCTGAGGAAAAAGTGGGTTAGACTTACCCACCTTCACCAAACAAATGATGGTAACCATCAGGTGCCCAAATACCTTTTAGGACCAAACATTATCAACAATGTTTCCACTGCCTGACACAATTTGTCATACTTCCTTCAATATGTGGAGACAGTCCGCCAGTTCCCCCTCTACTATCTATAATGCACGAGCTTTGAAACTTAGGAAAAGTAGATCAAGTTAGTCACTTTGGTCAGTGTCCTAAAATAGGAGAGCACAGACGTTATCAATTAGAGACTGTAAAATATTGCAGACGCAAAGCTAATTTATAGGTGCAGTCACAACAACTAGATTTCTGAGTTTGGTTTAAAAGTGTGCCACTAAGTTTCTATGAAAAAGATGTTCCTTTAGCTCTATTTTTTTCAGGGTTACCTGCAGAATTGAAAAATGTTCCCTCTGTGCACAACAAACATGTAGGCTACATACATCGACTGATAATATACAATATATGGCTACACAATGGAGAAAATATCCTTTTTTTGCGGTTTGTGGAACAATTTTTATCCTTGGAGTTTTAACTTTATGTGGTAACATGGAAACTGACAATAGTTTTTAGATTGTCATGGCAACAGTTCAAAGCTTCACTAACCTGTTTGCTTTGCATTTTAACTGCTGTACTACAATTTATGTCCTCAAAAATATATATTTAAGAAAAGGTAACAAGTTCAACTGTGTGTTTTTATTCCAAGGTATGTTTGAAATGTGAGAGTTGCTAAAGTCTTCCTGTTTATCTGCTTTTCTACTATTGCTTACCTAATTTTTTTCTTTTTACGTGTCAGTTACAAGCTCAGTATTTAGAAAAGCTGTGGTTATTTTTATATCAGGTCTGCAGCCTCTTTTTACGCTGTATTTAGAGCTCATTAGAAAAGGTTCTTTCTCATCCTTGACTCTCATTCATTCTTGCCACTCCAGTGCTAACATGTAGAACGCTGTGAAATCGTCTACATTATCTCTATGGTACTTTTTGGACTCATTCACCAGTGTTCTTGTAAATGATATATGATTTAATGCAAAGTTATATATATTAAAAAGGCAGGTTTTAAAAAGTAAAATAAGCACATTTTTACACCAGTTTCAAAATTGCCCCAGTGAGAATGAAGGTACAAAATCAACTATTTTCCTCTGCTCATATTTTAAGTGCAAACAAATCTCTTTAGACAGGTTTGTAATTGCGCAGCTTTGCCTACTTCTAAGACAAAGACTAGCACAAAATGAGAGCGGTGAAAGAAGAACATGGGCAAAGGGGGCTTGTAACTGGAGAATGGCGTCAATCTTTTCCCCTCTGCACAGAGCGATGGGGTTTCTGTGGTGGACATGGAGGAGTCAGTACCACAGCAGAGGAAATGAACTTGATGGGCTGTTTGGTGAAAGAGTAGCTTTAAAAATACAGATTCTGACTAGAAGTAGTAAATGGGCTTGAAAACATGAGAAAATGGACACCTTTTCACAGAAACAGTTTCAACTCATGTTTTTGTTTTAAAGTAAAATAGTTTTGCGTGGACATTATTTCTTTGTTTGAAATATTTCTTTGTATTTTGTTGTTGTGTCCAGAAATGTAACTACTGTCAGAAGAGGTGTCTTGGGAAGCGTCAGACCGGAGCTTGTGTACAGTGTTCGTATGGACGATGTCCCACCTCCTTTCATGTGACCTGTGCACATGCAGCCGGCGTGTCTATAGAGCCTGATGATTGGCCCTATGCTGTGTCAATCACTTGTCCTAGACATCACATGCAAGCTCCTCCACTGTAAGTCCTTAAACATTTTATCAGTCAATTGACTGATGCACAAAAGTCAGTTGACTTGTTTATTTTGAAAACGCTAACATCTTGTTGGCATGTTCATTTCCTGTTTAGTTAATTTCTATGGAGTTTTCACTACCTCAGTCTAAAATAACAATTAAGATCTGGCTGTGAGTTGCAATTGGTTTTCTCAGAAAACAATTTAAACTTCACCAAATTACCAAAGTGTCTTTATAAAAGAATGTTTTTGTGTCTAGATGCCAAGGCTAAAGCTTGACAATAAACAGCTTCCATGCACAAAGTCATTTTGCTTCATAAGTAATTATACAGCTGATACAAGACCAAACACTTATCAATAAGGCTTTAGCTGTCCTTCAATTGCACACTAATGTAAGTGATTTAGTTAGATAAAAAATAATGTGATTTACAAAGTATTGAGCAACAAGATGCCACAAGAAGTTGTAATTTAATGATTAAAAGAATACTCTAAATGCATTTTAATCAGTGCTCTTTCTTTTCCAGAAACCAGAGTGGGTGCCAAGGGCCTATCTCTTTGGGCCAAACGGTGATATCCAAACACAAGAATCTGCGATACTACAGCTCTAAAGTCACACAGATCACCTCCCAAACCTTCTATGAGGTCATGTTGACGATGGCTCTTTCTCCAATGACACATACCAGAGGACATAGTGGTAAGCATCACCTTTTTATTTATTTTTCTAAAGTCAGCTCCCAGATACACCAGGTCAAAGCTACATTAAAGCTTCTTAAAACAAAACTGCTGTAGAAAAGTGTCTGATTGTAACATTAGTAACACTAGCAGCCAGTTCTCACCCCAAAATCACATGTTCTATGGGGTCTTATGAATCTGTGAATATCAGACGTCTGAAAGTCTTGTATCCAGGGTTGCAATTACCCATTGTTCTAGCAGTTGACTTATAAATATAAAATACATACATAAAAAAGGAGGACAGATGACAACAACCAGCATAGAATACTCAATAAAAATAAAAGAAGCAATGACAAGCATCTGACCAAATGTGGTGCACCATGCTCTGTCTAACTGTATTTTTGTACTTTTAGAGCAGAGATTGTGTAAACATGGGTCCACCTGAAGTAGGGGAAGCTGTGCAGGTCAAATGGCCGGATGGGCTTTTCTATGGTGCTAAATATTTGGGATCCAACATCTCCTACATGTACCAGGTACAAACACTGTGCTGAGACATCTGAGATTTGCTCGCCCAGTTTTATTTTCAGATGTGATTAAATTTTAATTCCAGAATATTTAGGACGAGAGACAATGTCAATGTTTTTGGTTTGAGAATATTAAAACTGAATTTAAAGTGTCTGAGAAGGCTTGGGTTTACGTCAGGAAGAACAAATGTAGGTGGAGGAAGGTAGAGAAGCGTATAGGCACCAAAGCTCCTGAGACTCAAAGTAGGAACAGATGGATGCAAAGAGTGAAGAAGCAGAGGAAGGGAAGGGAAGGTGACGAGCTGCATTATTCAGACTTACTGAAATATTCACTAAGTACAGAGTCATGCAGCCTCCACTTAAAGCTTTATTTAGTTCAACTGGATGCATTTGCGCATATCTAACGTCAATCGTTAGATATGCGCAAATGCATCAGTGACACAGTTCAAGTTGGTCCACATTAAAAGAGGACAAGAATTTTCCATTGCTAAGAGAAATTGGAAAATGCAATTACAAAACAGTCAGACAATTAATGATTTTGTGCTTTCATTTTGAAGCCCAAATGTTATGTTTATGTAAATATTGTGTCCAGGTGGAGTTTGAAGATGGGTCTCAGGTACTGGCAAAAAGAGAGGATATCTACACTTTAGACGAAGACTTGCCTAAAAAAGTAAAACGCAGACTTGTAAGTAATGAAATTCCACAGTATTAGCATACATTCTGCTGTTGGAAAAGTCAGAAAACCTCTATTTTTTGTTGCATTTAGTCCTCAGCTTCCAGCATGCGTTTCCAGGACACCTTCTTTACCACGCAGGGAGAAAGGAAACGGCAAAGAACTCCAAATTTGCGCTTCCAAAAGGACTATGTGGAGTTGCCAGACCTCCGGACAACTGCCAAAAGCTCTTGGGAGCCACGCAGCCCAAAAGGGAAATAAACACTTGGATCTTGTGATTGATAACTGCACTGAATGAGCCATGGATGTAAAGAGAAAGCTGTTTTGGGTGTGTGCGTGTCTGTGTATGTGTGTGTAACAATCATGAATTATCTACAGAATTTACCTGTAAACTGAATGCAGGACAAAACCTAAAGGAATGTGTGCAGTTGGTTTTGTTATGATTATGGTGCTTGGACATTAGTTGCAGAGCTTGACAGTGGGACGTTTTTTTGTAAATGGGATTGGTTGTGTTGGCTGAGGTGCACAGACTATTATGCTCAGTGCTATTATCAGTCATGAAAAAGTGTCTTACACCTGAGAAATAAAAACGTTTTCTGTGTGTATATAACTACATTTTCTAGCTTTGGGGGTCTGATTTTATTTAAGTATTCATGCACTTTCCTTGCAGTTTTCTTCATGTCTTAACTGCACCCCTTGTATGTTTAACGTAGTCCTCTAGCTGCTTTTTCTGGATTTTGTCTGTGCAGTACAAAGGCTTTCTTCCTGTATATTGTAAACAACTCAGTTATCACCTCTTCAGTTAAAAACCTTAGTTTTGTAAAAGTTTGGTTGGCTATGTGATAATCTGAGTAGCATCAGGCAGAGAGCTGTGTACTTTGCATTAGACATTTCCAAGTGTGAAATGCTACTGTTGCTATTTTAGATGAAACCATTGTTGAAATTATTTAAATTTGTATTTATTTTTGGCTCTCTATAGTTTCACAATTGTTGATTGCTGTAAGAAAACAAATTGAAATAAACATTATGTTTTTGTTAATACATAGTAGTGATGGTGTTATTTTGAGTACATATATGATGTCGCTAGTTTGCCAGTAACATTGTAATCACCAAGACTTTACTTTCTTTGGGGGCTTTGTGGTTCCGACTGAAAAGGTTACTTGGCAGTAAACATTGACACAGTCGGAGGATTCAGCAGCGGCGTGTCAGAGGCTGCCACAAAGCGGACTTAAGTCAAATATCTTGGTTACACAGAGTCTCTCTCGTCCTGTCTGTTGAAGACAATGAGAGATAATGCAGTCATCCTTTACACTCAAGTCAGGCATGTATAATATAAAGAACCGTTTGCCAAGTTTACTTTAGCGTCGTATGTAGTAAAGTCAAGCCACTCTTTATTATGACAATATACACATTGTATTTTTTTTTGGATATTTATATGACAATATACAAATGCATGGTTGTATGTGGTTGTAATAATTTGAGATGGATTTTTATTATCTGAAATGTTGAGGGTTATACCTTTTGCAGGCAAAACTAAATTGTAGTTTTCATGTTCTATCTGATACATGAGTACAGGTTTCAGTTCTATCTGATCGGCCTGCAGGTGTTTTTAATTTATTTCCAGACACAAAAAGGTTACAAAGTGTAGTTTAAAGACTTACAGGTCACTATAGATTCAGAATTCATCTTGGATTTCTCTCAAGCCCTTTGTACCTGATTTGGACACATGTATCTGAGTGAACAAAAGATAAGACCATGTTTTATTTCAGTATTTCACTTGAGTTTATTTGTAACAAATGAAACTTGTGTCGACAAGAACAGAATTCCATACAGACCTGTTGTTTGAGTCCCACACGCTCTGAGAACATTATAAGAAAATAAAAAAGCACTTATTGACTCAAAGCAAAAACAAAAACAAAAAGTTGACAATAACAGACCAATTGGAGGTAACCGATCCAAAGAACACAGTTTTTTTATATACTTTTGTAAAATTTTTAAACTCCAGTTTTATCCATCGACAATACATTGGGGGTAAATAGAACACTTCTGTTGTGAGACGTTTGGTGGTGCGACAAATCCACGCTGTGTATTGCACTTAACTGTGTCATACACTGTGCATCAGGTGCAACTTTTTATAATATCACTCTATCAAGTATATATATTTATTTTGTATTATTAAATCATTCATATATTCAGGTATTTATATTAGTTCTTATTATCATCCATTTCACTTACTCTCTGTGTAGTATTTACATATACACAACCTTGAGCTAATCAGGGTCCATCAGTTCTGAGTTCAAGTAAAACTCCTTTAGGGCTAAATAAGATACTCATATAGTGCATAGTATAAAGAGAGAAAGTGCAAGTCTTCCTGTAACAGGTGCGACCAAATTGGAAATCTCAAAAAAATGATACCATGCATACAAAACAAACATAACAAATAGTCAGTGTTTATGGATATGTTGATGAGGAGACATAGCACCTGAACTTCTCTCAAAAAACAACAACAACAACATAATGCAAATGATATTTTTGTGTGATAGACAAATGTATTTTCTCTTCATATTGACAGTTAACCACTATTTTTATAGCTCCAGATCTACATAGCTGCTTTAATAAGACTTTTCTGAGCCAGCTCACAGTCAATGCCAAGTGTGGACAACAATTAAGAATAAATACAACAAACATGTGCAGTGTCAAGATACTTTTGAAATGGCCACGACATCCTGTTGAATCATAAACTGACTGTAGTTGAATACTAGCTGATGGCATTGGGATAAACCTTCACGCTATCTTAAAATGGTACGCTATAGACTACCAAGAGTCTTCCATACAAATTCACAGCCCAAAAACAGAATAGACATTGTACTTTCACATATTAAAACATAACAATCAATAAACCAGACATTCAGTCATAAACACATACACACTGGCATACATAAAGTACACACAAAACTTTAAAGTAACGTTATCAAAATAGGCGTGTATAATAAGGCACTAGAAATCTAAAATCAAAAATGATTATTGGATGCAGCTGAAAAATGATCATTCGTTGGTTGCTGTGACACATAAAAGGATGACATCATTTCCTATTTCTGATTCACAAAAGGTTTTCTGTTTTCATTACTTTAAAATTGTGATAAAATGAAAATGAAAAAAAAAAAAAGACACACCATTGATGACGTATTGGAAATGGCATGTAACTGCAGTTAGTGAACAGACACAAAAATATATAACACATCTACTTATTGCACACAGAAATAGACAAGTCAAAAGTGAGCATTCCGTTGAGATTTTGTTCAAAACCCCCTAAAACATTTTGAACTGCAAACTAGTTCCTTGCTTAATACATGTTTCCAATCTTATTTGGACACTTATTTGTCTGTATTATCGCTATAAGCAATGTGCTCACACTCTCATCTGTTCCAAAAGACTTTCTCCTTACACAAACTCACAGCCATAGATCTGGCTTGGACATCACAAGCTTACGTTGTGGCGTGCGTGCCAACAGGTTTGTGACGAGTGGAGGGAACAGAGAGTGACACTTACTATGGTGTTTCCATTGATCGGTGAATACTTTCCACTCTACATTTGATTGTACACTTTCAGAACAATAACACCTTATCACATGAAAAGGTCGCTACAGCTGATTTGATTACTTCAGAAACCAAAATAAAAAAAACATGACCTGTCTGGTTATAGTCAGTGAGGACAAACTCTTGTACAAAAGCCCCCAAATAAGCTATAAAGGAGGAACATGCCATGAATAATACCCAGTTAAAAAAACAAGATAATCACATCTCTATATTTTTGTCTAAAAAACTAAATTAATGCTTTACTCTGTGGTATACATTTTAAACCTCTCAGATTTCCCTTATCTAATAGTGAAGAATAAGGTTGAACTGGTGTCTATTATTGTATGGTAGAAATACATATATCTTCTTTTTCATTCACAGGAAACAAAAGTCTGTTTCCAAAAACAGGTAAAACACTATTTGTGTCTTTAATACGGTGTGCTCTGTGTTCAGGCTCCTGTTGGCAAAACTCTGGTGCTCTTAAGTCCCAGTTCTCTCAGTCCACGAGACTCCCTGTTCTGGGTTCCTCGTCTCTGTCCCCTGTGACAGCCAAACACTCAGTTGGCTTCAGTTGTAGGGTTAGTGATGCTACACTGGTGTTGGATACGTGAGAGTTCCACTCCCAAAACAATGTAAAGCAATCTTGGTGCTCACAAAAATTCGATTTGCTCAACCATTTTGATTGTTACAGTGTCTGAAGTTTCTTCTCCAAGTTGACAAATGAGGGGTGCGTGTTTTAGGGCAAAGGGTGTGTAGGAATGCACCCTTGACATATAAGTTGCTATGGCTCAGTTAGAAGTGCTGTTTCTGATTACGGGATAGGCCGATGGTCCCCTCTTCACTCTTTATGTGGTGGCAATATCTTCAAAGACACATCACGGCCTAGTGCATTTACTTGAAGCGGGTGTGACCTTAGGGAAGTGCACTAGGTGGAGATGTGATAAAAGAGATGGCCACTGGCTTTATGTTGCATAGTGATCAAAGCTTCCCAGGTACTCCAGACTGGCCCTGTAGCAGAACTGGTACTGGTCCTGCACAGACGACACGTGCAAACAGGTTAGCTTAGAAATGAAAGGAAGAATCATGATCAGAGTTATTAGAAGTCTGACCTCTGTCTGGACGGTGGCTGGTCTTTGAGTGCGAAGCATCTTCACTGTCTGAAAGATGTCCACCACTCCTTCGTACCGCATCCTCTCCAACACTATGCTAAGAGTGATGAAAACACCGGTCCTCCCAACTCCCGCACTACAGGAGTAAAATAACAGACATATTCATTTTTATTTTATTACATTTAGATCTAATTTGAACAATAGTCAATCAACTTCAAGCCTTACCTGCAGTGTACTGTTATAGGACCATCTTGACCAAACTGCTCCTTAGTTTTATGCACCTGTCCAATAAAATCAATAAAACCCTCCCCTGACTTTGGCACTCCTTGCTCTGGCCAATCAGTGAACTGGAACTGACGGACTGTTCGTGATTGACCATCCTAAACAGGAAAGACGGTGTTCATGCTTTGCCACTCTAACATCGCACATGTCTCAAAATGTTGACTCACCCTGGCGTCTGTGACTTTGAACTCTCTGAGGATGTACTGGGGCATGTTGTACTCTGCCATGGGGTCCACCACAAAATACTGGTACCTGGCTGAACGCTCTGCGGGCCAGTATTGATGACATTTCTCCTACACAAGACATTTGAAAGAATGTTCAATATTGATGCAAGGTGTACATTGGTCAAAAGTTCGGCTTGCTCGAATACAACCAGCAACAGATGAAATCGATGAATGAGATCGATGTTGCATAGAACCTGGCACTTTATCTCACATATTTTTGAGTTGTCCTCAACTGGCATTATTTCGGAGGTCTGACTTTACTTTCTTTTTTACAAACCCTCATCGAACCATCTTCTGTTAGTGTAGTTTTAGGTGTAACTCAAGGGCTTGGCTTAAATGTTACAGGTAAAATAATAATCGCTTTTTCAACTCTTTTGGCTTGACAACTCATTCTCATGAAGTGGAACGACAGATCTCCACCAACCTTTAAACATTTTATTCATGATCTGATGGATCATTCAACATCGGAACAAATTTGTTATTCTATCCAAGGCAATAGTCAAACAATTTTATAACACCTAGCAGCCTGTCCTCCAAATGGTTCAGGATATAGATTCTGATTATAATATAATTTTAGGATTTTTAGGATAGCCTAAGCCATTTGCTATCTGTTTTTTTAAGCATATATTTTTTGTGTCGGTATATATAAACTACATCACTTGTGTTTTCGGTGTACAAATGATATGCTGCTGCAAAGGGGAGGTGGATGGAGGGGTATTGTTCTGTTTTCTTGTTAAAAAAATAAATAAATAAAAATAAATAAAACATGTTATATATAAATAATGATGCAAGGTAAATGATAACTACGGACATAGCTGTTCACTCTGCAGTAATCCTCTGTGTTTCATTTAAAATTACAAGAACTACAGTACCTCTAATAGAAGATCTCACACTAGTGCAACTTATAATGAAATGGCACCAAGCTAATTCTGTTTAAACACAACTCTTCAGCACCATATCAATTGCAGTTTCTGTCTCCAACCATCAAGTTCTGATAAGTTTCAGTAGAAAATTTCAGATTCAACTCTGTACCAGTGGACGTGCCTAAAAGATTAACATGACATTTTTTGTACATTTTATTGAATGGCTGTTTAATTGTTTTTCTTTGTTGTTACTAAGCCATATGAGGCAACAGAAAAAAAACTGACAAAAAAAGTACTGTACAGTACTGTATTTAGCATTCAACAGAGAACCTACCCGGCCCATTTCCCTTAGTTTAGTGAGCATAACACAATGGTTGAGTTGTGTTCCCACAGCATCCTCCAGTAGTCTTCTGTTGTCTCTGCCAATGGACCTTGGGTTGCTATGTAGGCCTTCTGTTGCCTATACACAAAAGCACATGTGTTACTTATCATATTGCATATTATGAGTCAGAAAAAGCAATTGTTTTTACCTGTATCCATCAATGAAGCTGGCATTTATGTAATCCGACCCTTCGACCCCTCTGATTGGCTGCAGACAAACACGCGTTGTCTCGTAGGGCATAATGTTGACTAGGCGGTTCTTAAATTTGTTGCATGGCAAGTTGGCACTCACAAACCGGGAAGTGTGGGCCTTGGCACTGGCTAAACGCTAGAATAGAAACATACATTTGTTGTTATAAATTCAAGCAAACCTGGTGGGAGACATTTCACAGATCACAAATCTTCTCAAGCAAAGCTCGGCGTAGGAGGTTGAGGCAAAAACTCAAGGACGCCTTTCCAATGCGTTAAGCACATGGTTTGGTTTTCGGATGACTTACAATGAGAAAATCAGGCTGCAATGACTGACAGGCCTTAGAATACTGTATTTAGCCAGACAACTTCAATTGAATAAACAACGAAGGGGTAGCATGAGGGAGATGTGGGGGGTGGAGGGTCTGGGTCAGTGGTTAGGAGTGGGAGTAGGGCATTATTAAGATGAACGAGAGAAGGAAGAAGAAAATCAAAAGTTGGGGTACCAGGAAACCACAAGGTTCCACACTGTCTCTAGACTCCGATATGAACCTCAGATGATCCAAGTGAAAAGAAAAAAACAGACTAGAACACACACGTACAAAAAGGGTTACGTCCACAAAAGCAGACAAGTTTGCTCCTCGACTATTGGATGACATAACATAAAAGAGTGAGTGATTGGACAGTGGGGGAAACCACAAAGAGGAGGGGAACAATGCAGTCTTCGTGAGGACCTTCTGCTGCTACCGGAGCGCTGTGGGAGAATCAGAACGGCTCTATTTTCTTACAGATGGACTGTGGCTGGAAAATCCCACTGTAACCACCAGTTTACTACTTCAATCAGACTTCCAGTGTCAACAATAGTATTTCTTTATGGCTTTTCGTTTGAATTGGACAACCTTATCAGTAAAATCTCACATACACACAGCTACATGGACAGAATAGAGGCACGTTGGTGAAGAAAAGAAGTCTTATCGAAGCTGTAATTTTGTTTGATGAACACAGATTTATTTTCCATTTTAGCAATTCTTTGAAAAACATGTGAGTGCTTGTAGTTGGGATAATCAAATATATTATGCAAACTTTAGCTCTCTGCTTTTCTCTTACTGACTTGCCCTCGTCACACTTCAGGTTGGACATTAATATAAGACAGAGTGAATACTTTGTGTGGCAAGCTCAAGGTTTATTGTGATTCTGACGAGGCATTAGAACAACAAATGCCAAGGAGCAGGGTTTCGTATATTCTGCACCCACTGAGACTGAGCAGACACCAGTTCTGTCAGAGAAATATGCACGCTGCCAATGTTTGACATAGACCTGTATGGATGAAGTAATTTTTCAAATGTGGCAAGGATGACCTCTGGTGTGCACCAAACTGTCATCAAAAAAATATCAAGGATAACAAGGTCTCAGAAAACGAAAAGATAACTTTTGATTATTATAGAAAATCTCTCTCTATAACCTAATACATGCTTTCAAAACCAGAATGAGAATCATTTTGAGGCCCTCCTTGTTTCCAAGCACTGTTATTGTAAAATTAAACATAACAAGAAGTTTTTTTTTTATTAGTCCAACTAATTTCTAGCTGTCATATTTTGGGGTGTACAGTTAATGTTCACAGCAGGCATACATTTTTTACAAACAAACAGCAAAGTGAAACAGGAGTACACCACTTAAGTGCAGCCAATCAGAGCGGTGCTTTAAAAGCACCCCATCCTTGAAGCAGCTCTGCTTGTGTTCAAGTCTTTTCATGGCCTGGCACAAAAGTTTATCTCTAATGATACTGCCATTAAATTGTTTGACACTGAGGATCTCCTGTTGGTTCCCAGTGTCAGGACTAAGTAGATGAATTGCACAAAAAGCCTCATACTGTAATATTATGAACAAAGCTTTATAAACAGTAGTTTCAGTCTCACCTTAAACTCCACCTCCATGCCGGTGACATTCTCCCCAGGCTCGATCTGCGTCAGCCTCTGAATGTAGGAGTAGAGGTTTCGGGCTGGGACTTCGGTGTTACCACAGGTTACTGCTTCCAGCAGTGCGTCATGAATGAAAATGTACTGGTCTTCTGTTTGGACCATATAGTTCCTCTGGGATCGCATCAGAGTCACATGTCCATAGATGTCCATGGTCTTCTCGTGTTTGATCCTTTCTGTCATGGCGTCAATGACAATGAAGCAACCAGTGCGACCCACTCCAGCACTGTCAAGACAGAGCGATTTTTATTTTATAAATGTTATATTGAGTAAGTAATTTTTACAAAACACAACAATTGTATGTAGTTATGCATTGTTGCTTGGACAATAATATTAAAATTATTGTTTTTAAAAGGAAAAAAAAAACAGAAAAAAAAAAACAGTCCTAGCTGCAATAATCTCAAAACTCCTTTGAATTAGAAAAGCCAGTTAATGTTACACAGTTTTGTACAATACAATACAAAATTTAAATATATTGCGTAACATTTTAAATCAATTAAGTATAAGATGCCAAGCAGCAGAATTTCCAACGAAGCATATGAAATTGACATCGGTGGTGAGTCAGCATCACATTAGCATTAGGATTTCATATTGACATACAATCCAGGAATATAATACACTTAGCTGCCCACCCAAACACTTTTTGCTGTGTTGGTTCCTAAATGATAAAAAGCCCTGACCAAGCAATTTTCTGCCTGTGCATAAAACCCTCTTTCTACAGCTAAATTAATGTGCAATGCTAAGAGTGCGTGTCCAGGTGCAATGGGATTGGGCCTATTGTTTGATACAAAGGATAGTTGATACATAAAGGCACATTATGATGGAGTCTTGCCGGGATAATCAAATTTGACAGATAATCCTGTTAGATACTCCATCTGACTGCAGTGGGAGATTAGGGAGAGCTCCAAGGCTGCCAACCTCTGCCCCCTCCCACCATCCTCCTCCCACCTTTTTATCTTCACTATAAGCACTCCTGCTCAACCACATCTGCACTTAGACAGTTGGACATTTTTAGACTTGCATTTTGTAAAAAATCTCCTTAGTCAATAAAGCTGTAGACTTTTAAAAACTTCTTCCTCGTCTAACTGTGCCCATCCAAAGAGGTCATGAACGCACTAACACATCTCTTATTCTTAGTAGCCCCTCCTCTGTCTAATCTAATGATTGGTGCAAATACCACATTCACTGCAATGCTAAAACTCAAGAATATGCAAAGTCCATAATGATACGTTTCCAGAATTTTCTCATGCAATGAACAAGCCTCTCGCTGCTCAGACTCAAAGCTCATTTAAATATAAACGTATGAACTCGGATCCGGGGCTAGCTCAAATGGTTAATAGTAAACATTAAAAACTACTTATGCACGTTTAGTGGCTCGTGATGTTAGACCAGACAGATGATAGTGACTTTTAAAAGAGGAATGTGTGTCTTGGCCAGATGGTGGTTTGGGGTTTGCAAAATCACACCTTCAATCTCTTTTCTGTTCAAGCTTCTATGTGTGATTCTAAATAAGAGGTCTTGTATTCTAGAAGTCATGCTGCCAAGTAAAACCCATAATTGAACATAAGTGGAGTTTGCTTGCAGTCGGCATTATACTTTTTATTTTTGTCTCATTTGGGCATACAAATACACACATACCTGCAATGAACAACCATAGGCCCAGCATCTGGAGGATTACAGGCTTTGACCCGGCGCAGAAAAGCCAAAAATGGAGTTGGGTGCTCAGGTACTCCATGATCAGGCCAAGCTGTAAACTGGAAATGACGCACCTCACGCTTCTCATTGGAGCCACTCTGAAGAGGAAATTTGACATAATATGTTTGAATATTTGTGAGAATTTTAAATATAGTAGCTATGCTGTTAAATGTCTAGCACTGTACATATCACATTTATGTCAATTATACCTAATATTATATTATGGCAATGTTTCTATTAGTTTATTACTAGTTTACCTACTTTTCTCAATGAAGTCGATTTAGCACAATATGCATAAATTTGTTCAATTTATGATGATTGAATGTTAAGAATCTTTCATTAGTCTGCAAAAAAGCAATCTTACGTACTCCAGTGTGGCCCAAGATGATGTATTGTCTATTAAAACTGTACAGTGTTGAAGGCAAGGCAGATTTAAAATAAGTAGTGTATAGTGTCTGTCCCAAAGTACAGCAGTGATGCTCATGTTAGTGCAGGGTATTGTCTTTGCACTTGTCTATTTAAGTGACTATGACATAAGCAAATGCAGCACATCTCACGGCAGTGGTGTATTGATCCTAATGAAACATGGTAGCTATATTGACTAGGTGGATATGAAGGATATGATTATATTTTCTTGCATCTGTCTAAATAATTAATGGCGCGGTGTGTGAAAAAGACATCTTTTGCAGGAGATGGACTCATTCTGCACTCATGCCTTTAATCTTCTACTTCATTTAGTCTGTGTGTCTAACAAGCACAAATATTGATAAGTCAAAAAAAAAAAAAAAAAAGTATCTAAAAGTCCAAATTTAAACATTTTGGGAACACAACCACATACAGTATGGTTAATCTTAATACCAGTGAACAAGCAAGTTGATGTTCTCTGGGACCTGGCCCTGGTCACTAGGCTTCACATGTCTGAACCAGAGAGAGTGTGTAGTGTAACTGTTATGTTATATTGGAGCTGCTCATCAAGACTGCATTGTTTCAGTCAGAGGGTTGGGACTATTTCAGACTGATTAGATTTAAATCTGGCTAACAACAAGTAGTGTTGTTAAGGTTACAGTAGTTATCTTACAATTCACGCCAATAATTTCTTAACTTCTATTTGTGGACTATTTACACACTATTTTAGCTTAGATGTCTAGTCATTTTGATCTGATAATGTTAGTTGCAAAATTAAGTTCCCATTGCTGTGCCCGTACTGAGGTGCTCAGTGCTGGATCAAAACATTTCTTTTCTGAGACAATTATATCTAAAACTTTCTCCAGTCTTTTTTACTTCTCATTCATTCTAAGATCTGTCATTTGTGTGCTCGCGTGTAGGAAGGGTGAGAAGGGGGATACTGCCCAATTAGAAAGAGATTGTGTGTGTGTGACTGTGGTGTAGGTGGCTGTAGCAACTCTGCTAGAGCGGGGTTTGGAGAGGAAAACTATCAAGGCAGACGAAACAACGCTGAGATCAACTGACTTAAGAACAGTAAAATTTAAAACATAATTTCTGTGAAGTTTTATCCCCCTACAATTAATACAAAAAAGCAAAGTAGACATTGTAAAAATGCTTGTTACATTTACCTTGTAGAGAGCAAAGGTCCTAACTGAATATGTAGCTAGCTCCACTGTGTCCAGCAAAGTGACCTGGATCAGGCCATACGTCTCTGTGCCTCTAGTTGGCCAGTACTGGTCACACTTCACCTTTAAGAGAAACAAGAGAATGTGAGATAAGACAACTTGCAATTATGCTGAAAAAAAAGTACATTCAAAACACAAGTGAAGGTGGTTCTGTATTTTAAAATATCTTGGGGTATCTTGAGGTTTAAAAAAATCTTCGAAAGTTCACAGTCACATACAGTAATTGTTGCTATGGTCCATTTTCATATCAGTGTCACAATCACAATAGCCTTTTGGCACACCAATTCCCACCATTACCAAGCTCTAAAGCAACTCAAGTTTGCCTCTTCTAGCAGTCATATTTGTAGTTTTTTGGAGACCACAGAAGTGAGAAGAGAACATTCCCAGTTAATGGAAAAGGGGGCAGAATCAGGCCAAACCAAATGTTATGTACTGATCCCTCCAGTACCAACATCAAAGACGGCTGGGAGCTCAGCTCAGCTTGCTCTGCATTCCACTGCTCCAGACTGGGGATTATGCATTTTGGCCCGGGACGTTTAGGCTGTAATTACAGCTTTTCAACTGTTGTTTTCCTTGCAGACCTTGAGACACTGTGGTACAAAAATTGTTGTCCTTGTAGGGGGCCTTCCAACTGCCTGAGGTGAAACATTATTGCTGCACAGTAAATGTCTGGTGTGAGAACTATGCAGGCAGCTATTAAATGGTAGCACTGTGCTTCTGTCATTGAATTAGTGCTAAAAAGAAAGATATTGGAAAGGTTCCCACAGTGGGACCATCTGTGATCATCCGTGTTGTAAATGCAACACAGCATTATAAGAGGTGTTCAAATAATGTTTGGACCATTACTAAATACATTCTCATGGAGAAAATTATATGTGTGTGTGTGTGTGCATACATTACTATACAGGCAGCTAAAGAACAAAGAGCACTAGCCTTATCAGTTCATTAAGGCAGTAAGCTGTTTCATTGTATCCTGGATTACTCAAGGTTGATGATAACAGTAACTGTTTCAGAGGACAAACATGTGAAAGTGTGATCATGCATATTGTTGACACTAATGTGGTGTGTTTTGAACAGTGGTTAGAAAATATCCTTTTGGGAGCAGATTACTATGAGTGCATTGTGGTGAGCTAAAGACATATTAGCATTCTCGCACATTTCAGAGACATTACAGAAACAAAACAAAAAAAAACAGTAAAAAGAGTCACTGAATAGAGAAGTTAACCCATGTGATGTGCATTTGAAAAGGGGGTAGAGAAAGAGAGGTCTTGCCTTAGAGAAGAAATAAGAGGGCATCTGAGGGTCAAACAGACACAACAGAGACAGTTGGAAAAAGTTGAAAAGGAAGAAGAGTTTTAACACAAGACAGTTAATCGGGAAAAAGAGCTCAGATGGGAGGAAAGGATCATTTCAAAAGAAGGCTTTGGACATAATTGGTTAGAACTTAATCATGATTCACACCTCAAGCCATTCTTGTTCATTTTATTCCAACATGACTTTCTCATTACAGTGAATCTCTACTTGAGCGTGTATTCTGTTAACAACAGACGTGCCTTAAAGCCAGATGATTTTCTAATTCATTATATACTCCCGATTTCCCTGTAATCCCTCTAGCCTCTATCTTACTGTGGTCTGTTCTGGTCAGCTACATGCTATTCCACAATTACTTCTAACTCAGTGACACATTTTAATATTATCCCACACATTTGGGGGTTGAATTGTCTCCCGTCCTGGAACACTGAGCTTGACTGATGCTGTCCTCCTACATATCTGGTCTTGTCATATACTCACAGTTTTCTGCCGGTAGCTCTATTCAATTCTGTTTCTAAAATCCTGTCTCTTTCACTTCATTAAAATGCTATATAAAGTTATACCACTGGAGAAGGTGGATTTTCTTAGTCATGAAACTCGACTTGACCCTACTTGTTTTAGTTTAGAGTCTTATAAAATACACATTATTTGCTTTCATGCACTGCTAAAGCTTGTGTAAATATTATTACTTTGCATGGAATGTTACAGACTATGAAGTAACAGTTACATATATTAAATCAAATACAGGTACTTACAACATACTTTGGCTTTTTGTTGAAATTTATACTTTTTAATTAATCTTTCATGGCCTTTTTTGCCAAGTTTACTGCCCCCTTCTTACCTGTCCAAAACTCCTTTTCATTATCTCACTCCTCACTTCCTTACCTGGATTTCTCTTCCAGCTTAGTCATCATGATAATGTTGGCTGTGTGCTGCTCCCACACCATCCTCCAGAAGTCTCCGAAAGTTTCCGGGAGAGGGCCCTGAGTGGCAATGTAGGCATTTTGACGTCGATAACCATCAATATAGTTAGCATTGATGTAGTCGCTGCCCGGTACACCTGTGGGGAAACAAGTGACTGTTATGAAAGTATGAAAAACCTTAGTAAATATTTGTATCACTTCACAAATTAAAGTAAAGTAAAAAAAAAGTCCACTTCTGGATGAATTTAATTAATTTGTTTGTTTCAATAACAATGTCACCCCTTGTTCTTATTATGTGTTTTACAAATTGTGTTGCAAAGACAAAAAGTAAGCAAAGTAAGGAGAAGTATGTGTTGTTAATCTTTGGGGAGCGGTGAGACACACAACAGCACAGCAACAAAATCGTTGACAGAATTAACAAAGCATGAAGACCCATGGTTTGTGTGATTTCAATTCCACATGAATCAATCTATATGGATTATTTGTTGGTTTACATGTCGATGTAATAAAGAGCACGGATCATCTGAGGCCACAGAGTGAAGATTAATGTTTTCACAGAGCCTGGCGTTTTTCCCTGTTACATTGTTCAGCCGCCTTGGTTTGAATACATGCTAAGACGATCATGGCCTAATCTGAGTATACTCTTGGATGTGTCGCCTTGAATGGCAATGCGGCTGTGGGGCCGTTTCTGTGTGTAAGACAGGACTGACACTGCTCGTCCTGGAGGGCATTGTGTGGATGTGATGCAAGACGCCCTCTGTGTGAGTGTTTGATTTAGGATCAAGCCTGCTCATCTAGATCCTAATACTCTAATCCCCAAATTCACTGAGTCACAGCTCAAACACGAATGCTTACACTATGGCTCCAATGTACACAGTCCCACATGCCCCAACACAAAGACTTGTATATGACCTGCTTCTGCTACTTGGTTTTGAAAGCACTGACAAACAGGGGGATCCAGACAGGAAGAAAGGTGCATACAGACAATCTTTTATGAGAAGATTCCAGATTTAGGACGCAACTGTCACCAAAGCCACTTCAACTGCAATACCTTCTGAAAGTGACTTTACATCTGCCATTACTAGAAGGGCTGTGACTAATACTGGGTTTGTGTAATAACTAGGCAGTAGAACCCATACAATTGTATAATTTTGGCATTGGAAAAAAACATAGGAATCCAACTTTTAAACCTATGCAAAAACAAACGTAATTTAGTATCAAATTAAGCTGTCTCTTATCCTAACATTTGTGTACTTTAAAAGCAAAGAACATGAGCCATTTTGCTTTTAATTACCACGTGATATGTAATTGACCAATGCTATTGTCCTGAAATTACACTTAATGTGTTTCCAAGTATAGACCCCATTGAAATCTGGTGGCAGAATTCTCACTCTTACAAAAGAAATGTCTTCATGTCGATTTAAACCCCATGCAACAAACATCCTCAAATGTTCTTTACTAGTAAATTACTGAATGGTACCCTGTGTTTAAGTATTGTCTTTGAATAGGATGGAGACAGACAACATAATAGTTCCAGCATGATACATGTTTACCCACCTCAGTCGTTAAAGACAGCTTGGCTAAAAGCTTTAATGTGCAATAACTTTATTGTAGGAGACTGGAGCAGACCCACTGCGCTGATAAAACAAACACACTTCCAGTCTTGCTTTAGCAGCACTGGCGTGTCGCGAGAGTGCACTCATGAGTATATGAGAACGAGAGAGCCTGTGCAACTGCATGTGTTTCAAATCTCCACCCGTGTATATGTGCATTTGGACATGCTTGAGCATAATACTATGCATTTTGTCAGCGAAAAAACAGACAGCTAGGGCTCCAGGACAGACGGGGGTGGAAGGACTGCTCACACATGCTCTGCCCAGATAAGGCTCATCTGCTCGGGCTTGGCCTCCCACTGCTGTTCACCCTAGCTCTCCACAGCAGAGCTGCCAGTTTCTTTGCCTCAGGTCTTTCCCAGCTAAGGTGGGTGAGTGTGCTTTATCATGTATACTAATAGTAGGACAGAGATTTTTGCCTTTTTAAACCTAATCCAAATCACTAGCTGTACAGCTCAACACATTACCATTAAAATGTAATATTAGTAGATTACATTAGTACATTACTTTTGGGGTCTGTGGATGAGAATAGAAGTGCATTTGATCTACTGAGTTGGTTATCGTAGCTAGACATCCTTAGACTAGTAATCTTTTATGAATCACAGCACGCACACATGTACAAACACAGAGGGGGCAGTAAAACATGTGCTTAAGTGCATAGTGTGACACAATACCGGCTCTAGACTCTAATCCATATGATAAATGGTGCATAATCTTCAAGCATAAGGCCACTGTCAAATGTATGTTTTTACAAAGAGATCAAATGCTGTGCATTCTCCTAATGGGCTTGAGGGTGAAATCCATTCCTATGTGGGAATGTCAGTAACAAAAGGAGAATAGATTAACAAACTGGAATTCCTCTGACGCTAAAGCAGAGGCATAATACTATAACATGAAAAAGGCCATGAACATAAATGGCTCTCATACAGTATATTAAAAAGAAAGCTGACACATCATCTATATGTTCTAAATAGGAAAGCACACCAGAATGTACCCAGAATACAGAGGCCTTACCCACAATCTGGTATAATGACTTACCTTCAATGCTGGAGAGAATGACCCTGGAGTGATCATAGGCAATGACGTTAGCGTAGCGGTTCTTTGGTTTGTTCACCTCTAAGTTTGAGTTCTCCCATGTGAACTGCTGCCAGGGTCCACAGACTAAAATGAAAAGTGGAAATCCTTTTACATGATGCCAAAGCTTGAGTATTCACAAAGGACAATTTAACCTACAGTATATTCAGTTTGATATTTGCAATCAAGCTTTTCAGTTTGACATGGTCCTGCTCTTATATTGCGATTTAGTTAAACTACAATCTTCGCTTGAGCATACAGTATAAGTCCATACATACTTTTCTTAAGATAAGATATTTTTCCGCAATTGTCATAAAAAATGAATACAGTTGAGCGAGCCAAATATTTGTAATTTTACCATTGCATGTCATTAAACCAAAGCAGAAATTGCAGTTATTGATTATTGATCTCAAACAAGAACTTGGACATAGACAGCATTTTATCTCTCATTAATGTAGAGATTTTCAATCTTTGACACCAGGCCAGTGAAAGATGATAAAAGCGTGATCAATTCATTTGGGACTGAAAAACCATGCTTGTGTTAGACCAACACATTAAGTTCCTGGGGTGTAATTACAGTGTAACCATTGCTGTTAGCTGAAAAAGGCAGACATGAGGTCATTATGGGCCTGTCAGTGGATGAGGGGAAGAAGAGAGAGCCAAAGCAATTTAGCAATTCAAAATATTTTACGACACATAATTATGGTTTGGGTCAGGGAAAAAATGGCTGGGGAATTAAACAGGATAAGTGCATGCATGTATATGTGCCTTTTATATGAGCTGCCCAACATCATGTGTGTCTGATTATGACACTGCAATCATTTCTGGGCTTTTTTCCCTCCTCCACCATCCGTCTCTATCACTTCCTCGTTAAGGCTCCAAGCCGAACAAAGCACACAGTCATGCAGAGAGAATGTGAGGCTCAACAGAGTGTTTCCAACTTGTGCCACAATTACACTGGCCATCTCCCAGCTTTTTATTCTTCTAACGCTTCCAACACTGCCTTTGCTTTGCTGCTTTTTGCATAATGCATCCTTGTCCTCGTCTATGTACGTCTCTCTGTCGCACACAGTTTGTCTCTCTTGCGGTAGCCAATTAGAGCCCTGTGTTTCTCTTCTTTACCCAGAGGCCGTTGGTCTAAACAGAAACGAAAACATTTTTACCCCTTTAATAGCTCTCTGTGGAACTCATTGTAATGCGAGCTGTATTTGCTACAGAGTCAGTAAGTTGAGATTTTCTGTCTACTGCTGCTATGTTATATTTAGTGGCACAGTTCACGCTAAAGTCAGGCCAGTTGTTATCTTTAAGTCTCTGTCATGCGTTTTTCCTTTTAACTTTGCTGCAAGTGGATAAAAAAGTGAAAGCATTTTCTGCAGAACACTTCTTGTATCTAAAGAGTCGTGTCTGCCTCTGCATTTTCCGCGTGATATTCGTGTCGATAAGCATTTGGCTGTAAGCAAACTAGCTTTGAGGTTGCAATATCAATTTATTATTTGTATAGATAACAAAAATCTGGTAGAAGGGGGCAGTGTGCATTATCTCTTATCTTTAAGCTAAAAAGAAACATGGTACAACTTAGCTGCAATGTCAGGCGTAGAGAATGACATAGAGGCGGGTTGATTAGTGTAAGATAAATATGGATGTGATTGAATTTTCCTCGTTGGAGATTTTCAGGGACAGATAATCAGCATTCCTACCTCATACTCTTGAGAGAACTTGAGATTGTCGTTTGCCTTCAGGCGCTCGATGTGATCTGTCAGCTCAGAGAGGGAGACGGGTGGGTGACTCGCCATGCCTGCCGAACACAGACACAGACCATTTTGATACTTGTTCCCTTTTTGCCGTGGAAATGTTAAGAGTTAGAAGTTGTTTAGTGTCCTATCCATGGTCACAAAAGAAGCAAATGGAGTTTTTTTTTGTTTGTTAAATGACCATTTTCTTCTGAGCCAGAAAGAAAGAACAATGTGAATGTTGGAAAGTTACTGAAGCAACAACAACACGTCCTTAGAGTATGCACACTGCTGGGTGGAGATAAGAGTGTGAATCAGGCGGTTAAAAATTTAGCATGGACAAAAAAATAGGCTTTGCAGTACAAATTACAGCAAGCAGCTTCTTCCTGAATGGGATGGAAGTTAGTTTTAAAAGAAGAAAATAGTTTATAAAATGGCAACAACAAAAAAAGACTGTGGCCAAGTCCAACTAACTTGACAGTCGCCGATAACCACGGTACACAGACACACGGTAGGCTGTAGAAGGAAGAAAACACCCAAGTCATCTATCAATAGTGGCACTTCTAATGCCTGATGTATTGAACTGGATGTGGTTTGAGTGTCTCTCTCTGTAAGCCGTATGCTCGCACTGTCTACCTGGAGTCTGGAAGTTGATCCTTCGCAGCTCCACAGGATCAGTGGGATGATGGGATGACATCGCTTTGCTGCAGGGAAAACTAGCCTTCCTGCCCTCAGCCTCAGCCCTTTTCCTGGAATGACAAACATACAGAGTGAAGTCATTCAATAACAATCACAGAGCAGCAAAATCTTTTCTGGTTTAAATTGATTAGGGTGTTTGCTACTTCTAAGACAAAACTACATTCTTAGGTCTTTCTAAAAATGACGGATAATTGTCTTGAATTGTTGGTCTGAGATGTTAAATTGTTTGGGCTGGTATTACAACTTGTTTTATGTTAATAATGGATCAATGTCTGGCATGGTGTCTCATGCACTATTTTGGTTTTGCAAGTGCACTTTACAATGCAATCATCAAAGAAACATCAAATAAAGCCAGAGTCTCTTGAGATCTATTATATGAAATCTTCTTGGCGAAGGGAAATGCCCCTGTAGGACACGAGAAATGGTAATAGGCAGAGGTTGTTTACCTGTCAGGTTTGCTGGATCCAAACAAGTAGAGCAGCAGATAAAAGGACAGACACAGACACAGATGCATAACATTAGTGTCCAATCAAAAAGCATCTGGGACAGGTAATGCTGAGCTCATCCTCCAAAGTCTCTCATGCCCTAATAATGTGAAAGATGTGCAAAATAGCACCTAGTGTGAATAAGGAGAGCGAAGTGGCTTTTATGAAATGTAAAGCACACCCACACAGTGATGCCTGCACAAAAACAATACAGATGCTGCAATCTTTGCATAATGTGATGCTAATGGTGAAGATAACCATTCTACTTCTGAATATAATATTATTACTAGTGAGGTTAAAAACACTGTAGGATTATGTCTGAGGTGGCTGCATCTTACATTCACCAGCAAGATAAATATAGACTGCAAATGACTTTGAAAGATAGCTCTTCTTATTTAATTGTGCTGTAGTCAACATGAACACAGCATGTAGTTAATATTTACCTCTCACATAGTCCAAAAACTATAAATAAGCCTTCCTCAATAAATAATAGAAGCCCACCACCTGGGTTTTACACAGTCTAAGAGTGGATGTGAATAATGGAGAGAATGGCTGAGTGGAAGTCTAGACTAAGCTCCCAAATCACAAAGATACAAGTTAAAAAACATACATCATATAAAATGAACAACTGCCTAGAAATCTCTGCTCCAGATTTATGTGAATAACACAACTAACACAACAAGCTCTACCAGATAGATTCTTGCAATATTTATGATTTTCATAAAATCTAGAGAACCCATCAAGAGTGATATGGTTAAAAACGGCCATGATCACAGTGCACCATTGTGGTTTGTGAAAAAGTCTTGTGTCATTCAAAACAAACATAAGGGCGTAGACCAGAGATGGGCAATCTTTTTTTTTTCACAAAAAATATGGTTTAAGAGGATGAGCTCAGATCATTAATTTAGTATGTGAAAAATCAGACCAAAATAAGTAGTGTGAACATACCTTTTAAAAAGTAAAATGGCAATAACGATGCAAACAATGAAGATGACTGCTAGAACTGGCCCGACCACCCACAGTAGCCCTCCTCTTCGTCTATGATTGGCTGAGGATCCACGTCTGATGAAGTCACTGGATCTGAGTAGGGGCTTGTAGAAAACATTGTCTGAAAAAGAACATAATGTGATTAATTTAATGACATAATTAATTTAAATTACTATTTTGTTTCTTCATGACTTACGTTTTCTGAGAGGTCAAGTAGAGCTAGTACAAAGAAGACATACTCCTGTCCGTTCTGTAGAGGTCGGTTGCGGAAGTCCCCATAGTTTCGCCCATCTCCCAAGGTGAACTCAAGGGGGAGAGTTTTGAAGTGAGCAGACACATATGCTCTGGGATCTGATTGGATTGCTTGTCTGCGGATGCGAAGTGCGCGGCTCACACTTGTTCTATTGATTTCTTTCAGCAACTGAACAAAAACAAATAAAAAAGATAATTATGCTTGTACTGTTCCACAGAAATTTTACTAAATTAAACTCAACAAAGCAACTTGCAAGAAAATAATAAAAATAATTTCCAAGCAATTATTTTTAATATATTGAATTTATAAAGTATTCTATTTAATAGAAATTCTATTTTATAATGTATCAATACAAAATTAAATACTTCAATGGAAAAAGACAATATTTATCCAATGAAAACATTCATCAGTAAAAGGACAATAGCTTGAGCTGGGTAATACACCTTGGCCGCCAATGACTTCATCATTTTCTGAGTGGCTATCACATTTATCTATTCAGACAGTAGGCACCATAAAAACTCTACTCAATCTAATCTCACACACATGAATGTGCTTTCACAACTGCATAATGAGGCAATGAAGTCTTTGGCAAAGGAAGGATGTGGAATTAGATGGGGAATGGCATTGTTGGAAATGATTAGGGGATGGATTGCTAGACCATAGTCTCACACATTAAAAAGAGAAAATGGCCTCAGAATAATAAAAAAAGTGAATAAGCTAAACAGTCTGGGAGTCTAAATGTGTATGTATCATGCACATAATTACCCACTAGTTGGCAAAAAACATCATTAACCACAAAGCTTAACAGTCATTTGTATGGCTCACCTCATCTAAGTTCATCTGATCAGGCTCCTCCCATGGATTCAGAAATTTGCCTCCTCTTTGTCTCTTCAGTGGCACCACCACAACATAGTAGCCCCTGAAACAGAGTGAGCTCTGGGATAAGTCCAGATGAAACACACCAAAACCTGATTGCTTTTTCAGTTAGGCTTGTGGAAACACCAGCCCTCTAACATGTTATTACTACTACAACGTGTTACCACAGCTGCAACAATACACAATAAATCTAAATATTTGGGAAAGGAAGTTAGCTTTAAAGCCTTGTGTGAGAAAGAAAACATGATTGTGGATAAGTTTTTTGCAGCACATGCTATATGCGCTAGTCAAGCAATACAAATAATTCATAGACTGCATTTTATATATATATATATATATATATATATATATATATATATATATATATATATATATATATATATATATATACACTGTATATAAAACTGAGTCACTATTTAATAGTGGTGCTATTTTAGTTACTGCCCAGAAAGATCATCTTGTAAAATAAACATTGTGATAAGATAAAATTAACAGGTTATCCAATATTTGTTTTCGGTCATCGGCAGATTTTAAGCTTAGTGTTTTTCATTTGGGAGTTCTTCTGTTTGCTTTGCTGGCAGCTCAAACAAATCCGTCCTAGTGGACCACAAAATGAAATGCAGCTGTGTGAACAAAACAGTGAAATGACCTCAGTGGATCTTAGCAACAATTCTATTGACAACAACTTGAACAAATACTTCACATCTAAAGCCCATTAAAGGCAATCATTTAAATAGGTTATTGCTTTAATAACAAGTCTTACATCTGTTATCATTACCTGACTTTAGCAGTGGTCTGGACGGTCGGCAGCTGCACAGTCACCATACCATCTGCATTGGTTTTACCCACCACTGTGGGTTTGGTCTTCAACAGGTCTGGGGCAGTCGTCGCGGTGACGCGGTGCTGCAGGCCTCCAGCACTGTTGGCCCGGTTTGTGAGCAGGAACGAGTACTGCGTATCCGGCTCTAGACCAGTGATCAACTTCTGAGTCTGCTTTCCATCCACTTCCACAGACTGACCCTTACCATACAGGATCTACACATAGACACAGCATCCAGACAAGTGGAGTTAAAGTCTGCAAAACACCCTAAAGAAGTCCACATAGCTCCAGTGGCACAAAACTAAATTTCTTAAAATCCTTACAACAGTGTAGACTGTATTTCAAAATATATATATATTACTGTATTACTTACACACTGCAAAAACTATTTATCTAGACTTGCTTAAATTGAATTGGAGTCAGAATTTTAATCAAAATTTAAGTTGCTTTAACTAGATAAGATTTAAGAATATTTCACTGGTTTCAAGATATTTTTAAATAAGAACAAAATTTAACAATGGGGTAAGAACAATTTTCTTAATCCATTTGCAAATAAGTTGGCTTGAAATAAGCAATGTCTTGAAATTAGTTTGAAGCACTAAGAAAATGTATGTCTCTACAATAAATCCAGGGTTTAATTAGTCAAAATGCTTAAAATTAGGTGTAAATGCTAGAATGAAACAGCGCAGTTTTACTTACAGTGAATGGTTGGACAGGGTTCTTGTCTCGGATCTCCCAGGAAAGAAGCACTGAGTTTTTCATGGCAGCTTTTACTCGGAAATTGGTGGCAAAGACTATAGCAGAAAATACAAAAACAAATATTTGTATTATTGTATTTCATCTCATACAGTACTTTACCTGCTCTGTTACAGTAGCGTGAGTGAGTTTGTTCCCATACTTCACTTACAAAATGTGGAGTGTCTAATCTAAATACCAACACTCACCCAGGACCCCGGGATCTTACCTTGCTTTGCACAAAGACGTTCTGTCTATGACTACAGTGACAAGACAACGAAAAAAACACTCAGAGCGTGGTTACTGTGTTAGGGTGCTTTTGTGTTTGCTTGTATAGTTGTATGCATGGAAGACTATTAGGAAGCGTCTTTTGGACTGAAGATGCATGAGGAAGGAACCTACCTTGGTCCAGCCGTTGAGTCCGAAACTGGACACTGGGGCTGTAAGGCCCTTGACCCACACCTGTGGATGCACACACTCTGACTTCATACACTGTGTCTGGAATAAGACCTTCCAAAACGACACTGCACTTTGGTGAGGGCACTACCACTTCTGAGGCATTGCCCCGACTGTTTACATCCTTGTACAGCACTGAGTATTTTGTGATTTTGCCATTTTGTTCAATAAGCGGAACTGTTTTCCAAGCCAGTCGCATGGAGGTGGCAGCTGCTTCTTCTGAGATAATATTCTCTGGATATCCACTTGGAGCATCTTCTGGAGTGCTCACCTCTTTCACTGCTTCGTCACCATACCCCATTTTGTTGCGGGAAGAGAGTCGAAACACATAGCTTGCTCCTTTATGAATATCTTGGGCAGTGTAGCGGTTTTCTTTGGCTGGAAACTCAACCACCGTAAAAGGTAGGACATCAATGCGACCAAAAGTGAGTCTATATCCAAGGAGTGGAGTGGGCGGGTTTAGAGGGGGTACCACTGCAGAAGGGCTGTACCTGCTTCAGTGGCACTAACCATCAGTTTGGGCATCTCAGGCACTAGAAAAAAACAACAAAAATGGATGTGAGTGAGGGATGAAAGGGATGAAATAATTGTTAGTTAATTGCAGACTCAATTATTCATAACCAAAGAAAAACTGAAAATAGGTAATGATGATTAATATTGCACTAAATTACTGGTTCTCATTCACAGACCATCATATGAGTGATTTAGATAATTTCTCAATACAAAGGTTTCTCTAATGAGCATTAGCAAAGCCATGCTCTCAAAGATTATTATCTAGCTTTGTGACCAGGTAATTGAAACTTGTGTATGAATGGCAGCTGCTGGACACATGGCAATTAGTTCGTAAATTTAATGTTGAATTCTTTGTTAAATGATAAAAAAAAATGTAGAAGCTCACGTACATGGTAAAGCAGTGCACACACTGACAGGTTTGCTTCGTGCACCATCGCCCTTGGCAGTGTAAGCCCCCACTGACACAGAGTATGAGGTGTCTGCCTTGAGGTCCCCCAAAACCACTTCCTGCAGAACACAGCAGGCAACAGTCAGCCAGGCAAAGGACTTACATACTACATACACAAGACAATGAGCAGATCTTTTTAACATAGAAAAAAAACACAATACAATCACAAATTTCGTCTGGATTACATAAATTATATATACTTGTCAAAATAATAATTCAGTAATTTATAAAACTAATAGTTGAAAGTGATCTACTCACATATTCAGTTGACTCATCGGATCCCCACTGAATAATGGAACCAGAAAATGGGAAGAAAGAAGATTTTTTTGATCAGCCATCAAAAAACTTTTGTGCTACTACCAAATTATTACACAACTTTGGTCAATTTATTACAGCTACATGTATGTATCATTGTAGCAATACTAGAAGAGTTTATAAAATACGCTCAGATGAAAGAACATGCAAGTTCAGTAGGAGTGAAATTTGTACCTGAGAATCTTCGATGAGGATGTCCTTAATAAAAGGCTGGCCCTGTGGTTCTCCATAGTTCATCTGTACATAGTGCACTTGGTAGCCTCTGATCTGACCATGCTGTCGTTCAGGAGCTGGTGCACGCCATTTTACTCTAAGAGCTGAGGCATTCACTGTTTCTGCCTCCACCCCACGAGGAGGGCCACTTGGAACTATAAATGCATTTTGAAATAAAGGTCAGGGGTCAGAATTCACTTAAAACACACAATCAAAAACTGGTTTCTTTGTGTGAAAAATGCAAAAAGTTATAGCCACCAAAAATATAAAAATGCTTTGATGTTTGGCAAAAATTCAAAATAGTAAAAAAAAAAAAAAAAAAAAAAAAAAGTAAAGGATAAGAAAATGCATAAAAAGATAAGTATGGCAGATAAAAGAGATTTGTTGCCAGAAGTTGATAAATAGTGGCAGGCATCCAAAAAGAAAAATCTGAGAAAAAACAGCACTTTGGCTGCCAAAATCTTCACTGGGGCTAAAATTGGATAATTAAAAAAAAATCCTTGAATCATTGTTTGCTATGTGACAGTTTGTTCAATAGCCCTCACAATAAACTTAAGATAGATACAGAATTGGAAATGGTAAACATGGCAATCAAAACACGGTTAGCATAATGCATCTTGGGAAAAGAGGTGTTAGGTCAGCCAAGGTTAGGTGGGTAAAAATCCAAGAGGTGTTAATTGGTCCATTTACTCTTAAAAAAAGAGAGATATTGGTAAAATGTGGGCTGTGTTAGGGCACAAACTGGAAAAAATGATTGTCTTGGAAAAAACTGAAATGAGGGGAAAAGGGAGGAGATTTCCAGGTGTTAGAAAGTAAGGAAGGTCCAAATGCATCAGCTGCCACAGGGAGATACAGTTGCTTGGAGTGGTTAGTATTGTGTTAGCCTTTGTTAGCAGGGAGAAGGCTCCTATCTGAGAGGTTTTTTTGGAAACATACCATCCTCGTCGGTGCGAATAAGCAGTTGCAAGCTTTCAGGTCCATCACCGGCTTCCGTCTGTGCTCGAACTGTTATTCCATATTCAGTCCATTTCTCCAGGTTTTCCAGAAGAAATGATGTACTTTCTGGTGAAATTCCGTTGACTGTTTTGAATGTTTTGTTTCCCTCGGTGTTGGAGTACTGGATAGCATATCCCGATATAATGCCGTTCTGAAACTCCACAGGAGGGGGTGCCCAACTTACCAAGATGCTGGTAGAAGTAGGGCTGGTACATGTAATATTCTGCGGTGGTGCTGCAGGGACTAATTTGCCAGATTTGAAGGTAATAGGTAAAATTAGGTAAGTGTTAACAGGATGTGTTTAAATGGATTATTTTTGGGTGGACAGGTGAAGACGAGGTTTGTGATGAATGAATGGGGATGGAGATGAGAGACAGGAAACAAAAGACAAAGAAACAAAGTGAAAACAAAACACTGGAAAACAGAAGCTGCTACGTGAAAATCTGTGGCTATTGTCACAGAAATGTAAAAGATGAATGTCAACTTCTGTTCAACCAATGAAAACAAGTTGAATGACTCAAGAAATGCAACACCAAAACAATGACTACAGTTTGAACACATAAACATACCTGACCATAACTTGTCTATTCAAGCCATCACGGATTTCTCTACTTGAACTTTTGGTTTCTTACCTTGGGTTTACTGTTACATGTAAAGATCTCAGATTGATTTGGAACAAAGTAAAGTAGGCTACTGTTTATATTTTGATTTTAGGCTTGGCCGGGTCTAATTATTATAAGTTTAAATCAAATATATTAAAATTAAGAAATTAGAAATCATCAAATCTGAGGTCATTTGAGGCATTTGGCTCTCTGTGACAATACAACAGGAAATAAACAAATACATCTATATTTGATAAACACCGCCATGGCTTACTGAGTAATTTGTGTAATCTGGACTAAACCCAGTAGTTTATTATTAGCATTTGTTTTGCTTCAATTTTAGGTGTATTAATTTTTTTTGCATTGTCAGCAGAGAAAACCAATAAAAAAACACACTCACACACCCACTCCATGCACACAGCACTGTGACTGAACCTACGCGTCTGAGGGGTGTCTATGGACACTTCATTGGTGTAAGCTCCAATTCCATGTTTGCTCTTGGCAGCCAGTTGGAAGGTGTAGGTGGAGAAAGGCTTCAAGTTTTTAAGAAGATAAGAAGTTGTTGGCTCAAAGGTAGCTTTCTTCTGTTGAATAAAGAACCACACTAGTTTGGTATCAGGGCTAAATAATGTAACTAAATTCAACGTTTACTCCCTACCTCTTCAGTCTCATCAGACCGTCGGTAAACTAGCTCATATCCTGTGATCTGGTTGTCGGGACCTCCCTGAGGAGGTGCCACCCAAGATAGGAGAATACTGGTCTCAGATTTGGCTTCACCTTTAAAGTCTGAAGGCTGAGACGGCACTAAAACATCATGAAATAGTGATTTATTAAAAGATCAGTGTTGTTTTCTAATGCGTTTTTTTTTTTTTTTTCACCTCCAGTCTTGGCAATAATCTGCAGGTCCTGAGACAGAGGTCCATCTCCCACAGATGTGAAAGCCAGAACCCTGATGTAATATGTCTTGTTAGGAGTCAAACTCTGGATAGTGATAAAGTTGGCACTACGGACCATCTGCTTCTCCCACTGCAAAGCAAAGACACAGAGAGGCTTTAATTTAACAACCAAACAAAATGCTATCACAAGTTTAAGATGTATTCAAATATTTATTTAATTAAACAAAACAGGACAAAGCTGTAACAAGTTTGTACCTGATTGACTGGCAGCATGTTGTCAGTGGTATAGTACACCCGGTAGCCAACAACCTGTCCATTTGGCTCCTCCGGTTCATCCCAGTGAATAATGGCAGTGGTGGTGCTCAACATACGACCCCTGACCTGCAGATAAAATCACATGAGACAGAAAGGCAAACAATGAAAAATGTAAAGCTTTTCTATGAAACATATCTAGTTAACATCAATTGCATATGAGTAGATAATATCACTGCAACAAACAAAAATGTAAAAGCTGGGAGCAAATTCTGATCAATACATTTTTCTCACCTGTCGAGGAGGAGAAGACGGCGCTTGCTCTGCTGTACGAGCCTCAACCATGTCACTAGAAGGACCTTGACCGATGGTGTTCACAGCTGCCACCCGAAAATCATAGTGAGAATAAGGGCTAAGGCCACCCACACTGTATCGTGTTGTGGCTATTCCATCAATTTCCTTATAGGGATCCTCTGACCCTTTGGCACGATGCTGTTAGTGGATAAGACAATAATTTAATTCTGAAAGATGAAGAAGGTAAAATAAAGACAGAACTGGTAGTATTTGCTGTTTGCGAGGTAAACTGCACCTGTATTATGTAATATGACACTGGTTCAGGGTTGCCGGAATCCCAGGTCAGAGTGATGCTGGTTGCCGTTCGCTCTGTCACCACAGGGGCCCCTGGAGGCTTCGGGAGTGCTGTAGGCATAAATATACAGCTTTAGTTCAACGTTAAGATATGCATGGCAAGTGAAGAATACAACAGAAGTTCGCAGACTTCAGTTACAAACTTGCTATTCTCTAAATAAGATCAACAATGTTACAATATGTTCGAACCGATTTTACTATTTGCAGTGAATAATCAATGTCAGCTAGTCATCATTTGTATAGTGTGGATTGTTTTGGCCTATGTTTAATATAATTAAATTATAATTCTATAATTTCTACTAAATGAATTGTTAATTACGGAACCTGCCTTTCACAATAATTTGAGCCACTGCCTCAATCACCCCCAGAGTGGACATGGCCACACATGTGTAGTTGTTGGACTGGCGCACATCGGTGAGCTCCAGCACATTGCGACCAATGGGCATGTCGTCCTCTGGCGTCAGATCTTCTGCACCTAGCATCCACTTGACATACGGCATGGGGGAGCCTACAGCCACGCAGGTAATGTTGACATTTCCTCCAGGCATGATTTCACTGTCTGCAGGGGGAATGGAGAATCGAGGAGGAACGCGCCGCACTGGAAGAAGCAAAGAGAGACAGTAGTGACTTTTCATAAGTTTATGCAGTACTGGGTGAGTTTTATTTTATGTGGCGTAATGGGTTGAGATGAAGTTTTGTTCCATTCAGAAACATCCAAACAATCTGGTCCTTCTGCGCAGAGGTGCATGTGATATCAAAATGTTTTATTCATGATGTTTTTAGGTATGCTACATTAAATATTTTATGATCTGACTCACAAAAGACACTCACAGCACACACGTGCACTCACAAAAAGTCAAAATAAAAAGAGGATTCTGAGAGTACAATTTGTCTCTCAAGGCTAAAAACAAACTCAAACAGCAACGACACAAACAAACAGTTTAATGGAAGAAAAGAAATTCTCAATGGATTGTCATGCAGTGATTACTCTACCAACCTTCTCGAAGCTCTGCAGAGGGAGGTGAGACAAAGCGCAGAGGGAGGAGGAGGAAGGATATTAGAAAAGAGACAACATGTTATAAAAGGAGCATTCTAAAGGTGGCTACAGTAAGAAGAAGAATTTGGAGAAGAAAAGAATTCAACTAGCGATGTGGTGTTAATAGCAGATGTGGAAGAAGAACTCTAATAACTTTTACTACTGCTTCTATGAAAGTGCATGGTAAAAAATATTTCATTCATTCTAATCTATTGTTCTCTGCAACATACATGTCCAGTCATAAGTTTGCTGTTCTGCTCACACAAGCTGAGGCCTGAGGAATAAAGCTGTGTCCAGTGCTCAAACATTCAGCGTTGGACACAGTGAGCGATTGTGTGTTGAAGGACTGTGCAGGGACACAGTGCCTGAGGACGGGTGATGCTTGTCAGATTTGCAGAAAAACACAAGTCTCAACGAGACAATGATTCGTTTTTTTCTCAAAGGTCTAAAGGCTAAGACAGAAGGGCGTTGAGATTAATAGCCTGAGTGAGCACTGGCACAATCTTAACTTGAAGTGAGGAAACGTTTATTCATGACTTTCCTATCTTGTCTTTTGAAATAACAGACTTGACATTTAGACATCAGCAACATTTTTTCAATAAGAAGAAATGCTTTCAGGAATGTAAAAAAGACATAAAAAATATGATACATATTTCGAAATTACTTTTTAAGAAGTCACTCTCTCTAAAAAAATGATAAAGTGGAATATGCATCCCTGTCAAACCTTTTGATTAAAAGGTTTTAACTAGTATGTTTTGATAGTGATTTCCGTTTTGAAATGGTTTATCAAAACCATTAACATGTCCATAAGGTGTATTAAATTATGGCTGAAACAGAACTTGCAAAAACATCTTACCTCTGACATAGAGATTAGCTGGAGTGGAGTAGCGTGTGCCGTCACTGTTGGTGGCCACACACTCATACTTCCCCTGGTCTGATTCCTCACTCATCTCGATCTGAAGTGCACCTGCATGACAAGAAAAGGAAGACAGAGATGCAGGGATGGGGGAGGAGGGAGAGTCACACAGAAGAAAAGTGATCACACTAAGTATGACAAAAATAAATATAAAAAGTACACATTTATATTAGGATTTTGTAAAAGTTAAGGCTTCAAAATGAAGAAATTAATCAAAAAGCTATTCAAAAAAGATATACCAGCAGCAAATAATCCAAGGCAAGAACAATTTTCTTGATTAAAAATTGTGAAAATACCAAAATCAAAAAGCAGATATTCAGAAAAAAGAAGCAGATTCTTCATGCAAGGCACAACCAAACAAACCAAGCATCCAAAATGTGAAGAAATCTTGTCACAATGTTTTCAATCTCTTTGCTGAAACTGAGATGAAGCTGTATTAGGGAAATACATTTATGCTGTAACCATACAGATCCACTATTGGGATCAGGAGTGTGATGTCTTTAAAACACAGCCCATAAGAAGGTAAAAACAGCATGTAACCTCAGACTGAGGCCAACATTTTAAAAAATGGAACGACATACGCAAAGTCTTGGAAATGGACCGGTGTGTTCACACTCCCTGAAATCAGAAAAACTGTCAAAAACGTCAACCAGAGCTTTCTTTAAAGATGGTGAGGTAAGGCAAAAAAGCGCCCACAAAAACTTTATCAAAAAAGTGGTTGTTTGGGGCTTTTTATCCATAATGAGAGAAAAGAGAAATGGTAAAAACTATGAGCAAAATGTGTGTGTGTGTTTGTGAGTCGTGTTGCCATCTGTACTTTTCAGGCTGACTGAATAACAGCTGGGAGGGAAAACAGAACCAGGACGTTTTGGCAAATACAGACACGGTAAAAAAAAAGAGGCAAGGGTCAAACTGAGGTCAGAACCCGTCAAAAAATGTAAGAAAAAAGTGACAGTAAAAATGTGGGAAATCAAATCATTTGAGGTGAAAGTCTGAAATTGCTTTGTCACCTCAAAATGTAAAAAAGAAGAAGAAGAAAAAACATGCTTCAAAGTTTAATACATTTGATTGATCGAGATGTGATGATGTACAGACAAACACGGACATGAATAGATGAACACAATAGAGAATGCTTATTGCTTAATTCTGATTCCATCTCTTGCACCTGCAGTTCGGATGAATGTCACCAATGATAGTTGTTTTGTGTAGCTACAATTGCTGGCAATATTCTTTGCACTATCTGGAAGCAGTGTGCCAGAACTTTTTATCTTCCTAGGATCAATATGAAATATTAGATTTTAGGGACGAGTTGAGGTGGGTGAAGCAAGTAAAGTAAAGTAAAGTAAAGACGTCTTAATACTTACATGGGCTTAACTAATATTTGTTTATCGTGCCGTATTGCACAGTTGTTTTCAGGAAAATAAAATCTGCAATATACTACATTTCAAAAGATATAGAGGTAGCTCTACTCATTTGCTGGGTGTCAATAACCAATTTGGTAGCACAATTAATATTATTTCAACAAATATATATAATTACTTTTAGGCTAAAGTTATAAAAGCAGAGTGCAGGGGCTGGAATGGAATCAGGCCAGTGTGTCATGTTGGTCCTCCCAGCAGTCTTACCTCGTATGGGCGTGCCACCTGAGTGAGCAATGAATGCACGAGATTAGAGAAGAAGAAGAAGAAGAAAATGTTAGTACCACAAAAGGGGAGCGGGGCAAGGGAGGGACTTTGAAATTAAGGACTGGGGCTGGGTGTGCTTAAATATAAGAGACTTAAAATATAGATCTGGAATTGTAGAGTGAAAAACAAGAGCTAGACAGAATAATAAATGACAGAAGAGGAGAAGGATAGATAGAGTGACAGAGCTATAAGAGATAGCTTATTGATTCATCTTCATTGACTTTGCTGGGGTGATGTGACTGTAGTATGTAGGAGATCTTAAAGTAAGTGATTCTATCTAATCTAGTTCTGACTGACTGAGTATTTAGTTTTAAATTGTGTAAATAAATATATTTATTTGTCTTTGTACAGAAAATGTCCACATTCAAGACATTATTGTGGTTCAAAAAGACAAGGTGAATCATATTTGTATTGATTTTTTTGTTTGTTTGTGACGCTTTCTTCTAATATCTCAGACAATTGGAAAACGGCGAATGACCTAAAGTCTCAGTGGTAAATGTCAGGTGAATGCGACGCCAGAGAACAGAGTCGAAGTGTGTTTACAGAGCCGAAAAAAACAGACTAGTGTGTCAATAAAGACTGTAGCTATAATGCCAACATAAAATGTACTTTGGAGCCAGTGTGTCATTGTATACTGGAGACCATTTATGATTTCATTAGTACTGTCTTCAGCATTAGAATGTGTAAGGATGTTCACAATGTCTTGGCTAATGCTTTAGAAAAAGTTTATAAAATATCAAAAACGTTTATAAGCTAGTAATGAACATTACCTAGAGGTTAATAGTCACTTATAAGACCTAGTAGTACTGCTACAAAAAAAAAAATCATCATGTGGGAGAACTTGTGACTCATCCCACCAGCCAAGCACAATTACTCACAGCAACATACTGTATATCGTAAATGTTGAATATTCGCCTTTTACACTTGAAAAATCACATTGTGTTTTTGCATTATTAGCATTATTATACTGTAGTCCATAATCTGGACGAAAGATCAGGTTAGCTAATCACAATTATCAATAAAGCTAATGCTCTAACATTTATGGCTTGCTCAAGAACACCTTTGCTTTCTACAATAGGAATATTCACAGTTATGATATTAGAATATATGAGATACTGTATACAACTCATCTACAAATGTTCACAAAACTGTGTTATTGCCTTGTAAACAGTTAACAAACAAACGGCACAAATGTAAATCTATGTCTTTAATTGATGCGTATGTTATTGATTACAGTATGTACAAGGGAAGTGCTTGTTATATACTTGTAAAGATTGGTGGAGGGATTTTGATTATTTTACCAGTGCATGTTGACTAAATTGCACAGTAGTACAGGCTGCACACAGCCCCAGGTCTAGTCTGAAACCTGGTAGCCATTGATTTCCCTCTAGTGGCTCCAGTGCAAGCCTAGCTAACAGCCTTCTGAACGTGATGGCCTATTGACTGGTAACTTTATACAGTTGAGTGGGGGGAGTAATGACGGAGATGGTGAGTTCAATCAGTGAGGGAACAGGAAGTCGGTGAGTGGTGGGAGAGTTGTCGTTATTAACTTTGGGCGTGGAAACACTGGAGGTGCACAGGTGAAGGTGAGACCAGATACCTAAAGTGACAAGTGGATGTTTTGACGTGTTTCTATGTGTCCAAGGTGCCTTTAGGCTATAGCTATTAATTTTGTGACTGTTAGTAATGTGCATGCTATTTTTGAAAAAGTTTTAAGTGTCAGCAGCGGCAACAGTTGAAGCATTAGTGAAGAAGTAAGTAAATAGAAAGGTGGACAGTGAGGCTAAGAGCCTGGGAATAGACAAACTTACCAAAGGATTCTGTGGTTAAAAAGATACAGAGAGAAAAGAAACAGCATGGCATTACATTTGGTTCCACAATTGGGTTTAACAGACGAGTTGAAACATTTTTGAAAAGCATTTTTGTAGATACATTAAACTTCCAAACTGTTACTTACTTGTCTTTGCTATTGTGTAATTTACACTTAGCACTACATAGTAGCAATTTATATATTGTAAAAATGCAAAGAGGGATTTTGTGCATTAGGGGTAAGCTGCAGAAGTGACAAGGGGCTGAAGCAAAGGTCTCTTCTTTGAGACACAGCATTGGGTATCCATACACAGAACAGGGTCAAACTTGTAGGGTGAGTTGCTGAAATCAAGTTTGGATATTACACACTACTGTGGCTTCACAAAGCACATATACCAGACTAAAGTGACCGAAACACCAAATGTGGTGATACTTTGAGTAACTAGTTGTGTACTCTTAAAGTTTAAATTCATGACATTTCTATTTGTCCCACACAGAGACAATCAAGGAAAATAATTGGTTATTCTTTTGTTTAGTCACAGCAGTGAGCTATCTTTGAGAGGCCATTCCCACAAAACGTGCCACCATCACCTAGATTTATCTTGCAAAGACTTGGTTGGGAATATAAGCACAGACATGTGGCGCACTGATGTCGTCAGAACAGATCTTTTATAATGTTTTTTTACACTGAACGCAAATGAAATCCTTCATGATGGTGATACGTGTAAGAAGACCTCAGAGACTTTGAAAAAGAAAAAAGGGAAGAAAAAGTTTACTTTAAAAGACTTTAAGAAAGTTTAGAAGGGAATTGGCAATCATACACACTCAACTAATACCACAGCAGCAGCAGCAGAGAGAGGCAGCCAATAACCACACTATGATCAGTAAGGACTAAGAAAGAGGTGAACAAGGGCCAAAATAACCCAGGAAAAGTACATAGGAACTGAAAAGTAAGAAATTGAGTGCAGATAACAGCAAGTGGCTTCATGAAAGTGGTCAAAGGCAGGAGTCGCAGGAGTAGACCTTAGGAGGAGATAAAAGCAAGGGACTGAAAAGAACAGCAACGAATAGTGGGATAAGTGTAGTGCAGTTACCTGAGCGGAGCTGCTTAATACGCCCATTGTTGTTGGATGTGTTGACAGGCAGAAAGTCCTTGAACCAGGTAATTTCTGGGTCAGGGTTACCGCTGGCAGCACAGAGCATGGTGGCAGTCCGAGAGCGCTCCACCACTTTGAGCTGGGGACCCATGTCTATTGTGGGGAACCCTGCTGGCAGCTGGTCCTCTGTGAAGAACAAAGACAGCAGGTAAAAAGTCTGAACCAAAATGGTGACAAGTTATCGCTGTCAAAGTGGGATCTAAAGTGGACTGAAGGATAACATTGGAAAATTCTTAACATAGACAAAATTGCTTTCAATCTCAATAACATTTTTTACTGATGGAAGATTTGCTGTATGAAGTAAGTGCACCAGACTAATTGAAAACACATAATAAGTGGATACAATTTCCAAAAAGAAATTTTGGAGGAACATCATTTACTCCAGAAACAACTGACCCAAGATCCGAGAAAGACGTGTTGACCAGACTCACTCATTGTAAAAACGTTGGGTTCTTGATCTCAGGAAATATGGAATTGACACCAGCTGTAGCAGCAACACTAGCCAGCGCTGTTGTCAGCTAACTACAAAAGTTTATCTCTGTGCAAAAACAAAAGCTGTGCTGCAAAATCAATATTTGTGAAAGAAATTTGTCTTTACAATTCATGCATGTAACATTCAGGGGAGTGAAAAAACAAGTTTCAGCAGTCAGAAATGTCATACTGGTTCATACCTGATCTAAACAACTAGCTCTCATCCTGTTTTGTTGTTTTTATCATAGAAGTTTCCCCAGCCAACTAGTGTACCTTTCTGCAGGTGACAAGCGCAGTAGAACAAAAAGTGACGTAGACCAATAATCCCTCTATACTGTATATTATTCTTTGTAACATTGATTGGATTATTGTCACTAATGCTTTTGCTCTTTTATGAAATCCTCACCTTGCTCACGCTATGTATTTAATGCACATGCAAGCATCAAGCAATCTTAAGAACAATATTCTAAAGTGTTCCATTAAAAAGCATAAACAACTTTTACACAATACTTCTAGCACATTTAAAATCCAAGCACATTTACACACCTTTTTCACAAACCAAATAGTGCAATCAAGAAGAACACCTTTGTGAGGCGGTCAATCAAACGCGGATTCATGCCCATCCGAGGCAGTTAAATCAAACATGAAGAGTCATTCCGGTGCGATAAGAGAAATCAAAGGCACCTCGTATATCCTATTCAACTAAAGTGGCAGACTTAAGGAGAAGGGAGGGAGTCAAACGCCGGCGAAGTGTAGGATCAAAGACATCTGAACTCAACAAAAAAAAAAAAATGTTATTCACTGGTGCAATCAAAAGTGTACAGAGCAAATCGGCTTTTAAAAACAAATTCTCAACTCTTCAAGGCTGTGCACACGGTAGGATGGAAGAATTGTGAGTCATCTTTAGCATGGTACAAATAGACAGAATATGCTAAAATCTTGACATCCTGTATCTTGTATTTGATCTACAATGGCGTCAGTTTGAATTTTCCAACAGATTTTTTTCACCCATAATCCCCTGCGACCATCTCGACCACACTGAGCCTCATTAACGGGAAATCCTAGTGCTGAAACTCGCCAAGGAGTTCTAATTCTGGTAGTAGCCCATCGAACCATAGCCGACATAGCCGAGGTCCATGAGACATACACCACACCAGCGCTGCCTGCCTGCCTGCGCGTGCGGCCTTTTAACAGCTCCGGTTTCAATCAATCTCGCTGCCGACAAAATGGAAACACGGACATAATAAACGAAGAGAACAAGACGGCAAAGAGGTGTTTGGTGTGTACAAGTGGTGTGAAAAAAATACAATGGGATAGATAGGAGTGACAGAGAGGGACGCAAAGTCAAATAGACAGAAAGATAAGAAATGCACCAGGGACATACGGCATAACAATGCTAATTCTCTCGCCTTACATTATGCAAATGCTCACTTCAAAGACAGACCCTCGTAGGCAGCAATAATGCATTCTTTTTCATCTACCTGGGGTGGGACACATTCAGGACACAGATAGGAGTCTGCACTTTGAGAACAATCATCTAAAGATTTTTCTCATTTATTCAGCTACATAAACTAAAGATGTGAGGATGTGTAGAGCAAATGACTACACGTGAAATGATTGAAGCTTAATGGGGAATTTAACGGTTAACAGTTACATTATTTGAATTCTCAAGTTGATATAAAGTTAATTAGTGAAGAAATAAGCAAACTACTGTAATTGTCTTTTCATAACTAATAAGCTCTGCCTCTTTATAGTGATAAGCTTGTTTATTGTAAAATGTAACAGTATTTATTGAGTAAAGCTTAAATAATCAATTTTCACTTTTACACACAGATTACATATTTATTATCTTAAGAAAAATCCTGCATATTATTTCCTTCTTTATTTGTGTTTTGCGCGTCGAATCTCCGCTGAGCACGAGCTGTTATAGAGGGCAGATGTAAGCGACACTGACACCGACATGTGTTAGGACATCGTGTGTGAGATGGGACGGAGAAACAGAACAGCTAAGCAGCCTGGAGGTCAGAGCAGATGTGAAACTCTACCTTCCTGCTGTTGACGGAGCTTTCCACACAAAGCTATGTTTCATTTGGACATCCTCCCGCTTCACTCTTTCCACTGTCAGACCTCCAGATAATTTCACAGCTCATAGAAAAGCCCCCATCTCGCAATCATGGGAACCACCGATCCTGAGCGCTGCTCTCTTTGTAAAAGCGGCGAAATAAAATTGACAAAACAACATGCTGGGTTTTTTAGTTATAAATCCAAGAGAGTGAGTCTGGTTTTTTCATGGAAACATTAACATTTAAACAAACGTGCTGCTTGCTAACTGAGTAGTCAAAGTTGCATCACTTACACCAGGCTCTGTGCTAGCTCCAGCATTGTGAATCCAATTATAGCACTAAATAGACGTTTTCACATATGAAAATACCAAGAACTAAGTTCTCACATTTCTCCAGTCTCTATTTAGTCAGATGAGCCACCCATTTCCCCTATTTGCATTTAGACAACCACAGTTTCTGCAAGCAAGCCTAACTGACTGTAACATCTGCATTTGTAGTTTGGAGTATTTGAATGTGTAATAAATAAAAAAAATAGAAAAGGAATTATAAAACAAAAATCTATATTTTTCCACCTATGATAAACTATGATGCACAAAAGGCTCACACACCTATAGTAACAATAAAACATCATGAATCACAGTTTTTCCTGTGGATTAGAAACGTTTTTTCTAAGCTTAAGAATGTATAAAAATGTTTCTCAACACAGTTATTGTTGTAAATGGACTTGTGTCATCAACAGGTTTATGTCGACTGGAGAGGGGGGGGGGGGTACATTTTACATTGATCAATAAAAATGCCCCCTCCAAGACTTAGTAAACTCTGAATAAACTGTGTGAGCAAACGGCTTATGACATTTCTACCATGCTTGTATGATAAAGTATGTTGTAAATGTAACAGTTACTATAACAGAGGAGCATAGATAATTGTACAGGTTCTGTTGCTAAGCCTTGATAAAAGAAAGAAAGTGCAATTGATATAAATCTCATGCTAATTGGTTGCCTTTTTCTGTTTCTGTTAAAACCTTTTTCCACAGTGTGTTGTTTTTGAAAAAATTCTCTCTGCCAGGTACTGTTTGATGAATTAGTAACTATGACAGGGCCAAAATGAATAAATAAAAGATGTCTCTGTGTCAGTCCCAACAGAAAGTGGTTCAAAGTTACTAAAATAGTCACCTAGTCACCTGTATCCCACAAAACATGAATGAATAATATCTGTGTCCTCATGAACCCCTTCACTGCATTCCCGACAGTCTTCTATGTTACAGTGATTAACTGTAGTCATTGCAGTAATAATTCAAAGTAAAACTAAATCCATAATTATACGCGGCACCCGTTTTCAGTCTTCATCATCACGTGGACTCATTTAAAAGAACACACGCTTAACTTTTAGCGACACATGAATTATACAGTATCTGGCTGTACGTTGGACCTCGTGGCACATAATTGCTCTTCAAGTTCATTATTATTTCAGCCATTGCCAATCACAGCCATTTACTGCTAGCCAAGATTTCAATTAGACTGGTACTAATCCCCAGTAATTAAGCCGGCTGACCTTAACACCGGATCCCTCCTGTCAGACAGTCAGTCAGTCAGCAGAGCTACAGGGGAGGTAGGATTGACACCGCTGCATCTGCGCGTTTGTGCGGTTTGGTGAGTGTGTGCATGTATTTTGTAGCTGACATTTGAACAGACAGTCTATCAGGGGCTATTAGCTGCTCCCGGTGGCCTCTTATTCATCCATTACACAATGACTCCTCAGAGAAGTAGAAAGAGGCTAATCACTACATAAAAGACTGACTGACTTAGATGGAGGATACGTTTGTCAGAATAGCACTGCGCCTAAGACAGGTGTTTGTGTTCGCGTGGCTTTGACAGATTGAAAAAGGAAGTAAAGTGCCTGCCATCAAGAAAAGCAGAGAAAAATCAAAAATAGATGCAAAAGATGCACGGATGAATGCGTGTACACATGCGCATGGGCCACGCTGTGGAAAGGCGACGGGAGACTGGCAGAATTCAGGATGGATCGGGCGGAACAAGGAAGATGCAAAGAGTGGCTGGGTATGAATAATTTAGAAGAAACTGCACATTGGACTAAAAGCAAACGCACGAAAAGAGAAGGGACAAAACATGGGAAAGTGGAAAATGGATGTAGATAGACTAAGCAGAAGGAGGAAGTGAAGGGTGTTAAGTGAGAGCACAGACGTGTTTTATGCTTTAGAGAAAAGAAACTCAAGAACAATGGCGGCCCGTTCTTCCCTCATGCACTGTAAAGGCAGGCAAAGTGATTATCCACACTCCAGCAGTCTCGCTCGAACCACCGGTACATAATGTTCTCCTAATGGACTCCACTAACACTAACATCACTATCTGCATTAATGGACTTTGGCTCACACTAAGGCAGCTATCCATCCGGGATTACACTGATACAAACCACATCACGCTTCACACAAGTTTTCTTGTTTCTTAGGCACAAGCATTTTCTAGGAACATTCAAGAAAAGCATATATATTGATTTTTTTCTTCTTTCAAAGGAAAGTAACCATTTGAAATAAAGAGCTAAAGGCGTAAAGTCAAGATTGCTAATACTAACTGATTTACTACAATTATTGCTTTTATATCCAACACTTTATAAATATGCTCAAGGACATTCAAATCAAAGTTCTGAAAGGGTAGCATATTGTGGAAAACATTTTGTAACATTTAATAGACTCCTTTGCTTACGTTGTAAAAAAATAAAAAAGAAAAAAATAAGAAGTGATTTAGTAAAACAAAGTCCCACATGTGTGCCACTCTGCCAAAGAAACATTCATCATACCAGTAAACATCTAGTATGCTTATTTGTGATAAAATAATATGATGTAGTAGTACCTCGTAGCACATTGAGTCTAGTGGTAGCAGTTAACTCTCCTGCAGAGTTGGAAGCATGACATTCATAAACAGCCTCATCTCTGGGCGTCCTCAGGGGCTGGATTCTAAGCACAGAGCCAGAGCCGTCGTCAAACTCGATCACCTGCAAGACGAATATAAAAAAATTAGTACAATGAGAATGTTTAGACATCTATCAATCAATAAAACAAACTTTATTTATATAGCACACAGATGATCACTAAACAATGTAAAAGAACAAACAAACAATATAACAAGAACAAAGATAAAAACAACTAAAGTCAACATTTCAAATTGTGTTAAAAGTCAACGCTTTTTAAAGAGGACTTAAAAACAGAGACTCTGTTTATCTGAGACTCTTTTTATCTACTACAGAGAAAGATTGGTCTCCATTGTTTTTTCGTTTTGTTTTGGGAAAAACAAGTAAAACTGATCAGCTGATCTGAATGAACAAGCAAGTACTGAGGAGCAAGGCCATGAGGACGTTAAAAAACAAATACAAGTATTTTAAAATCTGTGCTTGTAGAGACTTGGAGTCAGTGCAAAGATTTGTGTTCTTGTCTTGCCAGTTACAAGCCAAGCAGCAGTATTACAGTCGACCCACTGAACCCGAAACAAAGTGCAACTAGTATAAAATATGTTGAAGATTTTTTTATTGTTGTTTTTAATTTCTGTTGAAAAATAATTGTGTGTCGGTGTTAAGAAGTAGAGGTATCGACGTTACAAGATTACTCACAACATGCGTGAATAAAAATCACCCAACTACTGTATTGAATGTTTTAAAGGTTATGCATCATCATAAACTTAAAATATTCATAGACTTTGATTTCAAAGGTGATTTGGAGGAGTAAAATCCAATAAAACTAAATCCCATGCCAGCTGTGCCAGGACAGATAAATAGTGAGTATTTACCAGATTGAGTAAAATTCAGTGTCTCCTTTGGTGATTTGATCAGAATGGCATTGCATGAACGGATTGCAGGAAAGCCGTCTTATTAAAGTGGAAAAGCACTTTTAGTTTTGAATGCCTGTGGCCGGGGAGAGAAGAGAGTCCAACACCTCACTGTGAGAAGCACTTGTGAAGGTGGAAACAAATTCAAAGGTCAGTGCTGAGGGGAAACTAATAAGGTGGATCATAGAAGAGACTCATATAGACTGGCCAACGGCACCGGCTGACATATGAGAGTTGGAGCAAGAGCACTACACACCCAAGTACAACCTTTGGAGCTTGAACAGAGACAAAGGAGTAATGGACTGAATAAAAAGTTATTGTTTTGGATGCTGTTTAATCTTTGGTGAAATAAAAGATTTCTACAACATTTAGTATTTGTGGGCGACATAATATGTTTTCATCATTCCATAAAGGAACAGTAAACGAACGTGAAAGAGAACCTAAAGTATGTACAACTTTTCCAAATTATGAAGATTTAGATGTATAGTCTAAAATCTTGAAGGTGTTTTTGCTACGCACAGCATAGAGCAGAAGGATATGTCCCTGTTATGTCCCAGACCCCCTCCTCCTTCAGCTCTAGAGTCAGGTAGTTTTTGTGAAGTCGTGGGCTGTTTCGCAGTTATTGGAACACAGACTATGTACTCGAGTACTCCTGGGTACACGCTTATTAACACAGACTTGGTGAATGTACTTGAGTAGTTCACAAGCTCGTACTTGGCTCTTTCAAGTTTTGGAACAAGTGCACTTGATGACATCACAGGAAATAGAGCTTGGTTTAATTAAAAATCAATTGTGAATCTCAAAATATTTCTTTTTTATTATCTTGTTACATTTCTACACTATTTATTGCACTTTAAAGTATCGGAGTACATTGACTGGAAACTTTTTTTCCCCAGTATTTTGTATTATTGAAATCACTTTTATTGTCAGTCTACAATAAAAGTTGATCATGAAAATGACAGCTAAATTTAGAGTTAGATCCATCAATATTAGGCTGGTATTAAAAATAATATAGAGTGAATAAAATACAAAAAAATGTATATATATACTGTATACAGTATATATAAAAAATTATTAAACAAATAATAAATGAAGCATCAGACACAGGCCATACTCTTCTAAAAAATGTTACCATCTGGCAAGGCCATATTGGTAATGTTCAACATTCTGACAAAAGCTGAGAAAATGTGTACTATAATTATATGGCAAAGAAACGGCTGACTATAAAAGTCTTATGAACATAGGGTCACGTGTTGAAAGTGTCCTTTGTGATTTGTTGACTTTTTATTTTAACGCATCATAATCAATAAACCTCTACTACATGTCTGTTTAGGAATGCTAGCCAACTTGTATTTATGAAGTGCTGGGATAAATATTGTGAAGTCAACATGCAAAAATAACAAATGTACCAAAGTCTTGATGGGTGAATACTGTACCTCAAATCTTTGACTGCTGACTTTTTTGCCTTTTTTGTTCCAGACAATCTTGGGTTGTGGGTCTCCAGTGGCCTGACACACGAAAGAGGCCACGCCCCCTTGGACTCCTGTCTGGTCTTCTGGGGTTCGAGTGAATCTGGGAGGTGCTGAAAAAACACAGTTAGAAGAGGGTTAATCTGGGATCCTGATGATGGAGAAGTCTAGGTCTTTGAGTAAAAATGTAAATCTTGCAATGGAAAAGAAAATGCATTTAAATATTGTGCAAGATCAGTATCAAATGCTCAATATTGACAAAAGAAGCCAAGCTTCCCCTAAAATGTCATACAAGCACAGTTAATAACTTTTCCATTTTGTAACTGTTTATTTTGACACATTGTACATACAAGTATGCAGAAATCTGTTAAATCTTTTTCATAGAAGGTGTCAGCTGTTTGAGTTTGGGTCTTTGGAGTGGTAATTTTTTGCCTTTGTGTCACTAACTGTGAAACTTTGCAGACCCAGCAAAGATCCATGATTCAGAAAAAACGCATAGGCCCTCTCCTACACCTCTGGAGAATACACTCTAATAATGACAGTGTTTTACAGTAAATCCACCTGTGAATGTATTTGAATGCAATCTCTTAGAGGCTCTATGCACGCTCCCTCTCTGTCCTGTACATCCAAAGGAGCTTAATATTACTGTGCCATAAAGGATTTATAAAGACTTACTCCTGACATGACCACTAAAGCCCTCGTCCTCAGGACGCCAACAATATCATAACCACGGCCACCACTGGATTGTGACATCATGACATCAAAAAGATTCAGAACGTCAGTCACGGCACGTCACAACCAGCTCGCATAATGGCATTCCAGCCAAACCAGAAAATCCCTACTTAAGGGCTTACTGCCAGGCGCTCCGACAAAGGGAGAGAAATTGCTTTTTGCTGTTTAAATAGAGGTAGGGAGAGAGGGACAGATTCTAAGCTGTTCAGAGAAGGAGAGTGAAAAAGGGTGCACTGGAGGAAAAGGGGAGAATAGAACACAGGGGAAAATAGAAAGATGAAGACAACAAATGATGAGGACATATGGGGAGCAGAATGAGTAAGAAGAGAGAGGAGTGAGCACATGGGGTATGTGACAGAGTAGAAACTGGACACAGTGAGCAGATGCACTGGCAAACATGGCTACAGAGCCCCAAGCTGCCCAATAGCCTGCACACCTCACTGGCTCACAGCCAAATCACCTCAGCTGCTGCAGGAGCAGGAGCAACACTGTGTGAACAAGTCCAAGGAGTAGAGATGTGGCAAATTATACCTGCGGCCTAAACACACTGAACAAGTGCATTTTAGTAGTCAATAGAATTTCATGCTTTTAAAATGTTCATGACGAATATTTTATTTTTTTACAAATATACAGTATGTGTGTATATATATATATATATATATATATAATATATATATATATATATATATATATATATATATATATATATATATAATATATATATATATATATATAAATATATAATGTATTTTACTGGCAAGTTGTTCACAATAATATGGATTCTGTTCCGTGACATTGTGCACCTGCCTCACAGTAGAAAGGCCTGGTTTCAATTCTCAGGCAGCTCGGCTCTTTTCATTTCCACTCACAAAAGGATACAGTTTTTAATATGTACCATACAGTACATGTTTAGGTAAACCCCTAAGGGCTATTTACAAATTTATGTTGGTAGGCAAACAAAGAGAGAAACACATAATTTCATGCTTCCACCAAGACACTGATAACTGTAATACTTAAAGTACCTGTAAATGTACTGGCTGTTCATCTTAGGTCGTTTTCAAACTACGTAACATGAATTTGAAAATTGAGTACCACCAGGACTAAACTAGGTCTAAGAGAAAGTAAAAGCTATCTACTACATTGTAAACATGGCCAGGACAACATATACATGTACCATGAGTAGCAGTTACCCGTACTGCATGTTGAGAACCTCTGGCAGAAGCTCAGTGTGCACTGCGCAGAGGAGGGAGACTGGAGGAATGAGGAGCGGGACGAATCACTCTCTTAATCCTCTTGCTAATCTCTCCCACAAAACAAATGAAAAGTGTAAAGCCAGCAGAGCCATACTAAAAGGCACCGTAGATCTTACAATTGCTTTTTTATCTAGGACCTTGCCCTTTATCTTACCAGCCACATAAATCTTTAGTTTAATTGTCTTAGGTCTTGCGTTTTCATATTTTATCTTTGAACGCTCCTCGTAATTCTTCACCAGTGCATATGTATCCTGCTTCACAGCTGCTCCTGCTTTCATCCAGTTCTTGTTCCTCTTTCTACATCTCCTCCCTCCTTCTCGAGGGAGTTACATAAGTCTTCTTGTCACTTTGACTGACTTAATGAGGAAGGGGGAGATGCAACCGTATGCTCTTTACTCACCCAAAAGCCTCTCCTCCCCATTTTTATCAAAGCACTACATCCTTTATTCGTTTGTTCTTGCTGTGCTTGGTTTTTGCTTAGGGAATCTTACCTGCATTTCCAGCATCAACTCAACCTTAACCTAGGCCTTAGGGCTCACCAACGGAGGACCTGCTCAAAATATGTACTACAACCCGAAAAGTAAAGTGTTACTGCACTGTACTAGAAATAATAATGAAGTTAAAGCATTAGTGTTATAATAGTGGTACCAACTAACCAGTCCAACTGCCAAACCAGTTGTAAAGGGACACAGAGGTCGAAGTATTTTCAGTTTTACAATATACTTTCCAGTTCTCTCCACTATTTGCCAACATAATCAGGTTCTTCTGGAATCCTCCTTGCAAGGATTAAGTCTTGACATTTGGGTCAAAAGATGGATAAAGTGTGACCTAAAGGGCATAACAGTGTCGTGGCTCATTTTTAAAATGAGTAAAACTAAACTGTATTTACTGTGAGACTAAGAATAGGCACCAAAAATAGACCACTTGGGTGAATAAAACTAGCAATCAATATGCTTGCGTCCAAGATAGAAAACATGAAACAGTAGTGAGTTAGAGAGAGATTTTGATGGAATTAGTGTCAGTCTTGATGTGTGCGTCAAAATGTTACACGAGTATGGCCTACATAAAGGTCGCATACAGTGAAGCTTCAACAGATGGCAAGGATTACAAAGTCAGCTCCTCTCGCTGGACCACTTTCGAGTCACGACTGAAGACCAGAGATAACTTTATTAAATCAGCAGATCCGTGTGGTCATTGAAGGCAAGCTGTGTAATAAACACAATGTTCACAATTTAATGCTCATAATGCAAGAGAAGTATTAAATGATACTTCCCACGAGAACTCAGTTAAGTGTCATTTGCCTTTGAACCAATAAGTTGTATTCATGTGACATTATCCATAGTTTAAATATGAACTGGAGACAGGTAAGACTTCTTGTGTGGAATTAACTATTTAACTGTCAGATTGCAGAATTGTTGACTGTGTTTTGTGGTAAGGATATCTATAAACTATGAAACAGAAGCTTTTGCAAACCTTGGGATATTATTTGTTGTAATTAAAAAAAAAAACTAAATAATAATTTTGACAATAGATAGAGAATGTGGTGTCATCATTAGTCAACCCAAAAAATATGATCGGAATGACTTAAATTGATCAAATTATTTTGCAAGTTTCTGAAAAAAATATTGTTCAACAGTTGTGACTCATAAATTAGAACATTTCTTATAAAATCACAATTCCATTGAGTTATTTTTGTAATGACTATTCAAAAGATATGTTTTGTGTTGTCACCATGGCAACAGTCATAAATTCAAAAAGGTTTTATTGGTTTAATGTGGCAAGGATACTTAAAAGAATTCTAATGACTGCTAAGATCATGAAAAGTAGAAAACTAATTTTAAGTGACTTAAATTCTTTAGTACCAGTAAAGTGTAAAGAAGAAGCTCTAGTTTATAATAATATACTGACTTAATAATTCCTAATCATTCATCACTCATTTTCTGTTCAAAGATTAGCGTTACAGCTGACTAAAAAAGTTAGCTTTTGATTCTTTTGTAGTATGATTTTTTGTTGCTGTAAATTTTTAACTTTCAAATCCGCAGACTGCCCTGAAGACATCTTCAATGAACCTGTTTTGGAAAGTACCCCTTTACAAAGACAAATAGCTGTCCCAAAATACAGCAGCAGAGGAGACTTGAGGGACAAACACTGTCAGAGGCAGATGTTGTCTCCACCTAAAGGGACACCGTTTGGGAGAGCAGATGCTGTCACAAACCTTCAGGGTAAACAGTTTAGCAAAGCTAGAAACAGCAGACGTAATACATCTGAATACATGACGGTGGAGATGGAGCAGACTGGAAATAAATTCATCAATCAATGTTTATTCTTTTTATAAACTGAGACAAATTTGTGTTGAAGTGTTTAATTGCTCTAGTCTTAGTAGACACACCGAGAAAAAACTTTTTCCTCAACATAATTTTCACTTTTTTTCTATGTGTTGGGGGCTAAACAGAATAATAATGATATTGTCAAGACTGTTTATGCCAGAGCACTAACATAATCTCAATTCTTTGTTTCTCCAAAAACTATTCTTCCATCACTTATCTGCAAGGACAAGCCATTCTGAATTAATCAAACACAAAGATATTGAATTTGCAAGGAGAAAATGAATGCATTCTTTCTGAAGTTGCCAGTAGCTTATCAAAGAAACAAATTAACAAGATAGATAAAACAGATAAATAAGCAATTTTGGCAAAAAGGGCTACTCCATTCTTAAGAGTTGTGCTGTGTGTCCATGTGATGATAGCTAAGCATGCAATGACTAATTTCTCCTCTTTGCCAGAGACGACTCCAGCTGCTGTTGTGTTTGGTGTTGGTGGGCGTTTTAGCCGTTGACTTTCTGAATGAGGAGTGAATCAAGCTGGTCGGACAAGCACAGGGAAGCAAGCCAATAATGTATGTGTGAGCCAAGGCTGAGAGTGGGCAGGCAGAGGGCCAAAGCCATAACTTAAAACACATTAGCATCAAACAGACACATTAAGAGCAAATTATCGGCCGGAAAATGGGAGCCGGATCGCCGGGGCCAATAAACATAACTAGACAGCTATCATTCCACTGCAGCACATACAAACGTTAATTAAAAAACACATTAATTGTTGTAGATTTTGATTAATATTAACATTTAGCATTGAGTTTTTAGACTGCATTGTTTTTGTTATTAGATTTTTTTTGTACTTAAGAAGGATAGTAAGTAGGGCAGGCCAATTAATCAAAATATTATAATTGGAAAGTGTCAAGGTAACTTTGAAGGAGGTATTTTTGTTTAATGACAATTATTAAAAGCTTAAATACTTTGTGTTCATGAAATCAAAGACCACTTAATTTTGTTTCTGAAAAGATTAAATAAAATCTAGATGAAAATCAAGATCAATATGAGAGGGAGAAACACCTTGTTGTTGTTTTTTCTGTATCGCCGAGATGGTGAGATATTTATTGTTTTTGAAACAAGTGAGAAAAACACTGAAGTTTGACTTGTTCTATTGTCCAGCTGCTAAAGCTAAGACTAAATTGCACTTGCTAATGTACGTATGTCAAATTAGCATTCAATCTCGCCCTCATATCTGCCTGGGGGCCTGACCAGCGCAAAGCTAATGAGGGTTAATTCGTTAGAAACACAAGGGGAAGAATTAATGACAAAGGGGTCTTCTTTTATGCACAGGTCACTCGACACACATGGGTTCACAACATACTGGGTCAGTGCTGGCTTTCCCATAAACAACAACAGGAATAGTTTCTGCACTGGTCACATAACATTACTAACACTTCACTGCATGGCTAAGTTGAATCAAAGCAAAATGTATGAAATCCTGTAGACAACTACTGAGCTAAACCTAAGCTAATAGTCCAGTTTTGTTACTCACAAGTGAATGCACAACTGGTTTAGCTTCAAAGTTGTAGTTCACTGGGGCATCCTTCAGCACTTTTAGTGCCTTTTGTAGGTACTGTGAACTACATTGTGTAGTTAAGGTTAAGGTACATTTTAGTATCCCACTCCCTGCCAAGAAAGAAATGCTTTAAACGATGTATTATTTATATGACTGTTATAAGTGATAATTATGAATGCATAAAACAAAAACAGCACCAACAATAAGAAAGCATAGCTTCTGATTGCCATCGTAGGCTAACATGGATTTGTCAAAGCACAGTCAGTCAAAGCCCAGGATTAAAGATCTGAGCACAATCACTTCAGCATCTGGAAGGCTCTTAGTGAGTTTGGGATCATGTGTGTCCATCCAACTGCATATTCTAGACCTGGCTGTGCAGCAGCTCATTCACCTGAGATCACATGTTATGTGTCTACTTGTGTGTGATTCCCAATACCACCACTCTTCAGACACATTTTCAGACCCATCACTCAAGCATCACATCACTCTACCTGAGGTGTGGAGAGTACACCACTTCATAACATAATGCAAAACTTTCTAAGCCACTGACACATTAACATGTTCAATACTTACATGGGCCTGCTTTTGGGGTTTGGACTAAATACGAGAAAAAACAACAACTATTTACACAAATTGGTAGTAACGGTTAATAATTATTGCAGAAATTGAGCAACATTAATCAAACTTGTGCAGTTGAGGTAAACCTACAAAGTTGCTTTATTGCACCAAAGGGGCGCTGGCATTCTCTCATCAAAACGGCGTCTTACTCAACGCACACCAAAGCGCGGCGCTCAGCAATATTTTTCAATGAGCCACTCTCGTAGAGCTGAGCATTGTGCAGCTTGAGGACCAGATGCAACTCCCAACCTGTTCTTACTCTTTCTGTCTGAGGTATGGAACAAGTGTCTGCACCTGTGCTCCTAATAAAACATACATGACTCGGATGAAATAATAGACTAAATAGCTAAGATGTGACATAATAAATGTTAGAATAATATGGTACACATTTGTTTGTTCTGCCTTGTGTGGGCCCAAATATGGCCCTCGAGTAAAAATACTTGCCCATTCTTAATGAGCGAAAATTATGATTGTCTAAAAATTTTATTAAGATGAGCACTGACAAGCAGATGTATTTGGTACCAGTCCCTAAGTACTGTGCTCTTTGAATTGTGGAAGAACAAGCTACAGGTGCTGACAGGTGCCCTAAAGAGGTCGCACGGCACTCATAAAAAAGCATTTGCTGTGTTGCAGAGCATCACAGTGTGTGCTGACCTTAAGGCAACACATTGCAGGCAAAACATTTTTTTTCTTTCTGTTTTTTGGTCAGTTTGCTCTCTCATTATTATTGGTTTTCTTGTGGAAACAACACAGTTTTTTAATCAGCATCTAAAAGTGTTTTATTACTGAACTTAACCTGCTTCCTCTATGAAGTTCAATGGCACATGCGAAACTTCAAAGACTGTTTTCTCAAAATGCATTTTACTTCAAAGGGTCATCAAAACCACCCTCTTCAAACTTTACAAACTCAGACTGAAAATAAGCTTAGGGTTTTTGCAAAAGGATTTATAATTCTAAACCTGATTTACTAAAGTTTTTTGTCTTTAATGATGCAAAAAATTATATTAATTTACACATTTTTAATTACATCTAGTTTACTCAAAAAGTCAATAAAATATTAATTTATGACTGTTTACACACTTTTTTTTTAGTATGAAAACATGACACAATAAAAAACTTGCAAAAGTTTTTTTCTTCTTACATTTGAGTGAACTACAGCCAAAGTTTCACATTGATAGCTTTAAAGTTAGTTTCCAATTCACTGCAGTTTCTTGCCTTAACAGTAAAATTAGACCCCATAGACATATCACTTTTATGTAGACATAGACGGCTGACGGTAATATTGTGAACTGCACACAGAGCTTAATTTTCAGCATTTTTAAATTCATGTTCAATTCACATTATCTCAACGCAAAGCATTAAAGATAACACTTTTCAAATAATTTTGTTTTAAAAAGAATCACCACATTGACAAATAACAAACAAACAAACAAACAAACAAACAAACAGCAATGATAAAGTGGCTGCACTACATCCACATGCACTATGCAAATGACTGCTGTGTGCATGCTCATTTGAAAAGACAAATCCTGCCGAGCACAGACCATATTTCATAAATACGGGAGAAATGACTAATGACAAACCTCAATAAGAAATAGCTTACATTGATTGCACAGGCAGGGGATATCCTTTGTACACTGGCTGGTTTTCAATTTGCAATTTAATATGCCAATGCAATGCAAGACACTTTAGGTCACAATGGTTGACATGAATAATTATAAAGGTGTAGGCCTACATTCTGTTCAGATGCTAAGAAATGAGTAATGAGTAATGAGTTAATTTTGAGTTATATTAAACAAAATATGACACAGTAAATGTCAACTACACTCCTATAAAGGAGTTCTTTGTCATGGCAGTCGAGCAAAACTCACAGGTTTAAATCTTCCAGTAAGCCTGTGGAAATAGCATTACATTTGCATTTTATCCTCTTTTGCATCCAGTAAGAGCCATGTGATACCAATCAATCACAGAGAGAGGACACTCAATCCATCTCGGAAAATAACTGGGGTTGCTTGATTGTATTTCACACCATAGACTAATCCCGAGGGTTCGAACTTTGAACCTCCTGACCGGGCCTGTTCATTTCATTCTAGTCATCCTCACGTCACCTCATCTGACAGCAGCACCACATAAAGAATCTCCCACTACTGGAGCTAAAGTCTCATAAAAAGACAAGAAATTGTGATAAATTAATCAGGTTTCAACTGGCTTCCAGAAAAGTAATTCTGAAGAGTAGCTTATTATCTGCGATTAGTATGCAACACTTGAAGTTAGAATATGGCGAATTGTTATAAGACAACGAGCGGTTGATTTACTTAAAATTAATACTTACTTCAGTCAATAATTGCTTTATTAATTTTTACATTTGACTGTATCCAAGCTTTAATACTTTATGTTTTGGTTTAATAAATTGCACCCAAATGTAGAAGTCAAGAACTAGATACAAGGTGAAAATATAAGCCTCTTCTAAGTCAATATGTTCCATTATCACAAAGGCAGTGCACACCACACACAATAGCATGTTCAGATGTGGATGAGAACTGAAAGAACTCACTGAGACAAGCTCTAGAACGTTTTACCTGAGGGGAACCTGCGTGAAATACTTTTGAGCAACTTAAGGAGGATACTGACATTTAACGCGTTGCTCAAGGGCTACAAAAGTAAGCAAAAGGACTATTGCTCACAATGTGGGAAAGTGACCTAAGCACCTTTTACATTCCAGTTGACCTCAAGGCTACACTGATTCTAGCTGTGCTGTCGGCTGCTGACAGCTCCATCACTCACTGCATGAGCCACTTATGTCCAATGCACAAGGCTGCCATGACATCAGCTGCTCAAGAAGTACCTCAGGTGCTTTTGTTGGTATGCCAAAATATGTTATCTCTCGAATAATTTCTTTTTCTGTCTTTTTTTTTTTTTACATTTTTTATAAAGTTTAGGGTTGCTGAACAAGTAATTGATACATTTTGTAAATATCTACGCCAAATCATAAATTTTTTATCTACAAGCCCGTCTTTCGTGGGTCTTGTTAACTATGTGTCATGTTGCCTTTTGCTAACATTTTAGCAATTAAACTTGACTGGCCTTAGTCTCTTAAATTTTTCCCACTGCAAACACGATTTAGGTTTAAATCTTACAACTTCCTCCCATGAATACTTTCACACATGGGTAATGTCGACATGTATTATTTGTGGCTACAGTTGAGGCTTAAAAATCCCTTTTTACAAAAAACAATATGAAACTGGAGAGGACCACCCAAGTACAGCAATCAAAGCTCAGCATTGCTCCTGATAGAACTAAATTCTTTTTTATTCAATTCAGACAGTACATAGTGTTCACATTTTTTTCACAAACTAAGTGCTGCATTTACCATATACTTTTGGTCAAAAGCAGAAAGATTACTAATTTATAACTTAAAAGTTAGTTATCAACAACTTTAACATGTAACCCAATATACATGGGTTACATGTATAATGGGTTACTATTATTATTAGACAAACAAACATCTTCAGCACACAAACAGTGTGGTGCAAGCTGAGAGTATAATCTCACATTACCAGAAACCTACTTCTGTGCAGTAGTGTATCACAATGAAGCATTGCTCTGCCTTGCTCTTTTTGGCAAAATAGTTGTCAGCCGCGTTGAATGCAAAAATAAAAGGAGATGCATTTCAGCTTTTATCGCTACATCTAAGCAGTGACGGGAAAGACGACAGCTTGCTGGTGAAGAGGCAAAAGCGAGGTCAACACAGTGAACCCTGGATCCAACATTGTTTTTAGCTGCCCAAAATGACAGGCAGAGAGATGGAGGTTTCCAGAGAGCGCGGGCATTTCTCTGCAAACATGGAGCAGTGGCCTAGTTTGAGACGGGATCAGAGCATTAGTCTTAATCCTGCAGATAGATGTCATATGCATGCACACCAACTGCCCGCGCACACACACCCACCCACCCGTGTACATGCACACACCCCGCACACACCCACAGGCAAATATAAAAGAAAAAAGTGTGGACTGTGGATGTTTGTATTACTACACTGGCACATATGGTGCGCTGTCATGCAAGGTCCTCTACTACGCTCTTTCTCCAAACTGATTGCATTGTAATACCCTGAACTCACAAAGATTGGGTTGTTGATTGTGTTGGCAAAGGTGACAAATGCCAACCTGTACTATTCAAAAGACTAAGAACTTTTATGAGAACAAAATATACTTGACAGATTTTTCAATAAATTAGAGATTAACTACTTTGAGCAAAAAGTAGCTAAAAAATTAAACCTTTTTGCTTTGTACAAGGTGGTTTTACAGTCTTGATTATTTTCATTGTATTTGTCATATCGGGCAGTATTTTCTATACATTATTTTTATTTGTGCTATTTTTAAATTGTTATATTTAAGATATATGGCTATGTTATTACCAAACTTTCTTTCAGTCTTCAAGGCAGTTTTTAAAAAGAGACATTGCACATCCAACACAATGTAATAAAAGACAAAAAGGCCTCAGTTGCTCCTCTCTCTGTAGATTTAGCACCATGTGTCAGAAGAAAAAGCATGGAGAAAAAAACAAGAGGAAAAGGTACAAATCCTTCTTCTCCTGTTGTGTCTTTTCTGCCCCCCCCCCCCCCTCACTAAGCCCATGGAGAAGTCTGGGAGCATCACCGTTTTGATGGATGAATAGGTTTTTACTAGATGACCCTGGGACTTAACACTGGGGACCAGGCGTCAGTGGGCTGGAAGCAAAACAAGAAAGACTCCAGCTCTGCGTGCGACGGTCATCTTTAAAACACAGCGGGAGTGGCTGCCATTAAGGTTACGGGGTCTTCACAATAACAATTAGTACAGTAGTGTAGTGTTGTAAAACAGAGTGCACTGAATGTCTCTCCACGATCTTGTATTGCTGCAAACAGGAGCATGTTTGGGAATAAACTCTTCATTGGTGTCCTATTGACCCTTTGCACCTGTTGTCACGCTCTTCGAGAGAATGCCCACTTTGCCATGATGGAGGGCAAAAGCGCCAATTGTGTGCATTACAACTATGGAAACTTTGCCAAAAGTTAATTTCAATTGTAAAATGATTCCATCTTGTCTGTTGCTGCACTATCAGACAAACCTAATGTAGTTTTTCATCTTATACCTTTTGATGAAGACAGAAGACGCCATTGGGTGGCAGCAATAATTCGACATAACTGGAATCCTACTAAGTTCTCACAGATTTGTAGTGACCACATTATATTAGGTTAGTCAATGCATTAATGAAAAAAAAAGTATTAACCTCTGAAACAACTTCCATGAGTGGCTAGCGATAGCCACACATGATATATACTGTGTATATATAGCCATGTTAATGTAAACCAGACTATTGTATGATTTAAATCTGGTTCTCCTCCAGATTATCCATTTTTCCCTTAGGGTTTTTTTTGAGTTTTTCTTTGCCGAGAAGGAGGGTCTAAGGACAGGGGATGCTCTGGACAATCATTCATTTGCTCTACTAATAATCTGCTTTGACATGCCTGATCAAATGTTTCATTGAATGTATATTGTTTCATTGAATATGCATTGTTTTTTTTTTATTTTGCTAAAATTAATAATCTTGGGAAGTCCTCAGAGACGACTGTTGTTGTGATTTTGGGCTATACAAAAATAAATTGATTTGATTTGATTTACCCCAGTGTACGACGAAACACTGTTTAACACATAATGGTACAAATCATGAGGAGTAAAGTCGAGAAAACCAGTAAAGCAAAGTCAATTTTATTAAGTCAGCTAACATAGCAGGAGGAAGATGGTATGGCTCAGCTAGCAGTCATTAGCTTTTCCAAATAATACCTTGCTTTGTACCACCTAAAAGATGTCCTACTTCTATGAACAAATTAACTGAACATGAAGTAGCCACTGCTTTCATTACAAAAATAAAAATGAAAAACTGTGAGAATTTGTCAGTTTTGCATCCCTGTAATGTTGCATTCACACATTTCCGCCCTACGTCATGACGCACCCTTGTGATCATGTGACTTATGGTACAAATGGTCAATAATTCAAAATGCATTTATTTCTAGGGCTGCAACTAATGATTATTTTGGTAAGAAATAAGTGGTGGGTGATCATCTTTCGATTAAACAATTAGCAATTTAACAGCAACTTATTGTATATAAGAGTTTTACAATATTATAACTTTAAATATTTTTCCTAAGTCTATTTTAAATACTATATTGATTGTATGTTTCTGTTGTTCTTGAACTGTGCGTTGCAACACTGGAACTTCCCATTGTGGAACGATCAAACGATATGTTGTCATCTTAGTGTATTTGAGCGCAAAAGAATACAAGATTTTTGTGCTGAAGTAATGCTGCTTGAGAACATTCTGGAGTTGCGGAATTACAAGCAAATTATGTAGAAAACTCAAAAAAACTAAAACTACACCAAATTTATGTCATTGCTGTTCAATTTGAGGTTTTTCAGCTCAGGCCCATATAAAGACCAGTTAATGATTATTCAATTATTAAATGAGATGGTGATTATTACAGCAATTGATTCTTACAATTATCAATTAAGTTGTTTCAGCTCTATTGAAATTAAAGCCATTATTGTGAACACTACAAATTTAAACAGAGCTTATATCAAGTTAATTCACAATGTGTTTTACTTGTGTCTGATTAAAAAAAAAGTAAAAGATCTGCAACTACACAATCATATCTTATTGAAAATGTGTTAAGCATCTCAACAGTGAAAGCTCCAATGAGGATCACACACAGTCACACAGTCAGTGGGGAAATGATCAGATTTGCCATATGTGGGCTGTTTGTCCTTGCCAAGTAATACTGGGACAGAGTAAAACAGCTGGCTTTGTATCAAACTCACATCCAACACATTCTCATACAAGTTCTTTACACACACATACGAAACACAGCCAAATCCTGTCATCTCATTAGTAAGAAAACAGGTAGTTTACTTCTTTTCACACAAGCAAAAACACATTAAAAAGACACTTACAGTCAGCATCCGCGAGCAAGAGGAAGCTGAGGAGGAGCAGACCCGGGCTGGCAGAGTGCATCATGGGATATGTCGACACATGCATGCTGTATCCACCGTGAGCTCACTGCCTCACAGTACGAGCGGACGACAGGAACAGGCCTTCACAACCTGGAGAGAAAACACATGACAAATACTGTAATTCCATAAAATGTATAAGTAAGAAGAAGAAGTGGGCTTTGCAAGTTTGCTTTGGGCCTTCACACAGATGCAGCTGTCGCGTTTTGCTTCATTACCAACATACACTTATCGCCTGAGGTGTGTTTGTGGTGTGCATGGAGTTTGTCAAGTAACTTACAGCATTTAAACATCTGTTCCTTCAGTAGTTTGCATTTTGACAACTTTAATGCATCTCTGATCAAATACAACACTTGTGATTGATGTAAAAGAGTGGTTATAAGAAGGAGGCCGAGGAGGTAGGATGGAGAGGGGGAGAGGTGGGATTGGTGATGGATGATAGGGAGATTAAAGTGGGAGGGGACGAGCTGGTGTTATCTGCTGGCTATGTTGCACTCAGCGCTGGATCAACATACAGCTCAATGTCTCCATCCTTTCATCCTGGGCTTAGCAGTTTCCTCAGACCCTCATCTTGTCTTTAGTTCCCTTTCAGACTTTCCCTAGATGTGTACTTTTCCATGTAATACCTTCACTTTAGAAGCTTTAGACAAAATATTTATTAAATAAGATTTTACAACTATCATAGAATCGAAAACAACATCGAGAATTGAATATATTTCTCAGTATCAAAATCAAGTTTAAAATGTAAATATCATAGCAGCACTAGTTAGGGTTGCTTATGTCAGGTCACATTGGACTTTTGACCTTTTGCCAATAAAAATTGAGATTGACATTTTAGAATCTTAAACACACTACACTGATGTCTAGATTAGATCTATGTCTACATTAGGTCTGTAAGTGAGAAAGCTGTAAATTTAAATTTTACAACATTCAAATCTAACTTTATATGTTGGCTATTAGTTTCTCTGAATTCTCGTCAACCCCACAAGTCAATCTCTATTGTATTCTCTTGACATAATTCACTCATACATGTAATAGGTCCCTATTAATAGTGCATCTGTGGACTTTTTAATTCATTCGGTCTTTTAAAATGCTGTTTCAAACAAGTTAAAGAACCAAATGATCAGATTTTTACAATAACATTGGAACTAAATGACCAGTCAGTACATGCCACAAGAACAGCAATCGCTTTGTGTCAGAAATCTCAAACTGCATGATATGATGGGACAGGGAAGATCACTGCTGCTGTCCACAAACGACAGCGGAATATGACATTGATATGTGCATTTGTGCTTCAATGAATATCCCATAATATGTATAAGCGAGAGCCTCCTATATGTCTCCACATGAGTAGCTTAACACACAGCCAACAAACTGACACATATGTACATCATGTAATATTGTTGGATTCCTACAGTACATGCATTCTTGTGTTCAAAAGCGTACAGTCCTCATCATCGCCAGCAGCAGCAGCAGCAGCGGTAGTCTTAATCCCTGCCACTCCTGAACAAGCCGTCTGATTAAAAAAAAAGTGAAAGGGAGGGGGAAAGGCTGGAGAGAGCAGAAGAACGCAGCAGCTCTTAGCATCGACCAAGGCAAAGCAAGCAAACTAAATCCATGTGGGATTTTCCACTTGGTCTGGTATAAAACAATTGCTTTGGGGATAACCTAGATCTCTGTCCTCCTCGTACAAATTAAGTTCTCTGCATTTTGATTTGCCAAAGAGTAGATATGGGAACACATGAGATGGGATGAACATAGGCATCCTCTGAGTTTGGCTTGCAGCTTAGGTTTAGAAAGTGGAGAAATAACGTGACGCTCCATACCATTAAAATATACTTGAATTTATTAGATGTGGACTGAGAGGCAAAGTAGGTTGTGCGAGTTCACTTGTGTTTTGTTACAGCAGGGGTGTAATGGGAGTAATTAGTTTTTAATGAGTGCCCAATCTAATTATGTGAAAATTATAATAGACCAGCAGAGCACCAAATGCTATGATGACTTTATTTTCCAAGCTGTGACTAAGAAGCAAAAACTAAAAAAATAAATTAATTAAATATTGTTTCACACCCAGCACAAGTATTGAATGCATGAATCATATAATATACAACGATTAAAAGTCATGCTCTGTGCAAAAAGCTGTAAGTTTTTACTTTTTTTAACTTTCACTACGTTTTTTTTTTAAATTCACATTTTTAATCATTATTACAATTAGCTAAATAGTAATCGTATTTACTTTACAAATAAGTATTTACAATGGGTTTGTTCAATTTATTAGAACAAAGTCATTCATATGCTTTTAATTAGTTTGAAGCTTGCCAGATGAAACAGAAGTTTACAGACAATCAGCACAAATGTGTTAGTTTATTTATTTGATATTTACTGGTGCGTATGTGTGCCCTTGATGTGGTGAAGGTGTGTGTGTTGTGAGGCCACTAATCACTCCTGCGCTCGATTCAATGTCACTGGAGAAGCCTGCATTATTTAGTATCTCACTTCGCAGCACGTCACGTTAATTAAAAAGCTAAGATAACACAGGGAGAGAAGAGACCCAGCACACCACAGGAGGAGAATTATAGAGAAGATAGATAAACATAGGAAATATAGGATAACCGACTGGAGCTTTCCTAAGTCATGCTTGGATTTTGGAAGGGTGAAAAAAATACTGCTTGATTGATTGATTGGGTCATATTCAGTTTGACAATTTAGACAAAATTTAATTTCACATGTCATTCAAACTGAAAAGGTTTAGGCAGAAGTAAAAGCATACTTATAATGCCCACCACAGAGGTTAGTCATTTTTAAGACAGCGATACGTCAACAACTTTTTACAAAAGAAGAAAAAAAAAAAAAAAAATTGAGGGTCACTTAAAGAGCAGATGTTCAGCGCCTCATTCTAGAGCTACATAATAATCATATATCATAGATTTGTACTTTCTTTTAAAGAATACAATTGTATTTGATTCTTTTATTTTTTCGTCCAATGCGTTCCAGAGAACACTGCGAGTACTAATGCAGAAACTTTTTTATTCATTCTGGCTTTGATTTTTTGAAATGTTTTTATTCGTCTGAGATTATACTGACTTTCTTTTTCTACAAATAGCTTTTGTGTACAAGAAGGCAGTGTGTGTTTGCAAGCTATATACATTACTATGGCTGTACTCGGGTCAACAAGATCTGAGATTTTAACATTTTAAGTAAAAAAAAAAAGATTTGTTGATGCATAATAATCTGATTTATTGACAATTCTAACAACCTTGCTTTTCATTAAGATGAATAGGTACAAATGGAAAACTGCAATAGATACAAGAACCACAATTTCCTGCACAACCAATTTCTACGGTAAAAATGCTAACCTTGTTGTTCTATTTACCATGTTCTGAAATAAATGTAAATGTTTGATTAGTGTGTCAGTTGATGGACCTTTTTCAGTCTTTGTTGTCAGGTCCCCTAGTGGTGTTGAAATTATGATCTTTGAACAGAATCTCAAATACCACAATACTTGACAGGCAAGCAGCAATCCCAAATTGTCCAGCCTCAGCTTTCTCCAAAACTCACAACTCCAGTACATTAGGAGCTTGATGTGCATCTGTAAGACATATTATCCTTATGTTAGCTTTTAGATTTTAAACTTTTGGTCTTTGCCTAAACAGATATCAGTATTTCAAAATCCATGACAAAGCACATAACTGAAGTTGTACCTTTTCTCTTTTTATGACACCAATATTATCCACACTAATAGCTCTTGTACTAATGCGGACAAATAATGTATGAATTATTTATGGGAAGATAAGCAGCGGACTTGTATAATAAGCTTCTCATCACAAACTCCACAAACCTGCTTTGTTATGTAAGCTTCTTCTAGTCTTCAAACTAACCAGAGATGACATTACTTCTAATATACAAAGTAAACAAAATTTGTCTCTAATGAAACTATACCAGCCCGTTACGCCATATTGCAGAGGCCACATTCATTAAAGACAGTAATAAACGTAACATGGTTTTTATTGAATTAACAGCTCTTTTAATGGGTTTTATTGCCTCCTATTTATTTCAGTCTAATTTATAGCAGACACTTGCTAACACGAATTATTACGTTATCTGCAGTTATTACATTAAGACTGGCTACGCGGCTAAAGGCACATCAATTCATTAGGACGAGCTGAGAAATGAGAAGGCCAACGTGTAAAAATGAAACATATCCCCAGTAATCACCAGACAATTAAACTAGCTGGCGTCATGGCTTGAATTATGATCCATTTTATTGTAGTTTTCCTCCAGCATACTTTTAGTAATATTTATAACCACTTGCTACATTTCAGTAAGTTATTACATCATCTATATTTTATATATATCAATATTTTTTTATTAAAGGAAATGTGTAGCTGAGGATAAAGCGCAAAGAGAAACACATGCTGGACAGAGCATTACACAAGATAAAGGACACATTCTAAAAAGACTATTGCTTAAGGCCAGCTGTGTGCCAATGGAAAAGAACACTAAGTATCGTAATTGAATTGGATATTCCCAAAGCTGAGCCAGCAAATGCAATTAGACATGCTAATTAACTTATTTATTTGGCCTGTTGGAACCGTGGCACGCTGAAAGAAATGTCAGCGCAGAGAGCGTTTGTTTTTGTTGCATCATAGTACTGTGGCGAAACACAAGATAAGCTGTTCTAATATGATTAAATCCACCTCCTTCCTCCTGATGAGAGCAAATCACTCACAAGTGCCTGGAACATCCGTTTTCTCAAACCAAACGCTGCCTCACTCATAATCTAAAGTCTGAATATCTCCAAAAACCAAAAGATCGTTAGAATTTGTGCATTTGTTACAGTTAATCCAATATGATATTACCGAACAAACAAGGCCAAAAAAGAGTTACCTAATCTCCAGACTGGCCAAACAATAGTTTATAATGATAACTTAGTTGGTTTTGAGTATCATCAGCATCTTATACAACAATTTTACCAGGTTACAAGGCAAGGGATGTGACAACGCATCTAACAACTAAATTAATAACGTTTTTGTAATTGATAAGTCCACTACTCTAGAATAAGTCTGAATTTATTTTATAAATAAATGATTAGTATTTTGCTTAAAACAATATATTTCAAGTAAAAATATGAGATTAAACAAAAATATGTTATCTGAGAACATTTTCACTGTTACAACTGAATTTTCATTCAATAATTTGCAAGCTTCTTGTGTCTTTTTGGGGTAATTTGTCAACATGTGATAAGTGAACCAACAGTGAGTGGTGGATTGTTTCATCCTAAATAAAGTCAAACTATGCCTGGCATAGTTCAGTTTATGTAATGCAAAGCAGCATAACACTAAACTAAGAGTTTTGTTTTTTCAACTTTTTATAATTAACTGCTTGACATTTTGCTAGATTATATTGGGAGATGTAAGACTCAAGATCAATAGTAAAACAAACAAACAAAATCAATATTGGGTAGGACAAGAAAGACATATACAGTAATTCTTTCTATGCTTTTAAATGAGTAAGTTAGAATATTCGACAGCCAAATAAAATGTTCATAATATTATTTTCTAACTTCCTCTAAAACACTGTAATAAAAACTGCTATTATATTAAAACGAGCAAATATAAAATAAATCTTCTCATACTCCTAAAATCATATTTTGTATTGTCACAAAAGATTTATGTTTTGTCCCACCTCCAATCAAAGCTAATATTCATAATGGAAACCATTATGCTGCAAGCCAAAAGTTTAACTTGGCGAGCCAACAAGCACATTTTACATGACTTGAACCTGACATCAACCTGTTGACATAATTGTGTGAAGGTGCAGCCTCTGTCTAGAGAATCCACTTGCCAAAAACACAAACAGATAAATATTTCACACCTTCCAATCACTCCACAAACAGCATCCTGTGGAAATGTCTGGAGGAAGAGCGTTTGATGTGTCTGACTGCTGAGCATGTGTGTGGAGCTGATTACCAGTGATCTGTCATCTCCCGCCGCTGCACACAAGCACATTCAAAGAGACTTGAGCAGTCACCCCTGAGCGTGTTTGAGAGGAGCACATGGGCTTAAAAGGCCCACGTCACTGTCTGTCATCTGCAGAGACACCCATGGGTGACGTCCAGCTGTGTCACACACTTTAATTGCAGCAGCACATAGGGTGTCACTTAAATCAACAACCAGAGTAGAGCTTATCTAAAATATATACCCAGAAGAGTTGAATGACACGGGAAAAACAAAGTTTTTCTTCTCTTCTGATCAATCTTTATTTGCGTTCAATAAAAAAAAAAACAAAATAAGAACATGAACATAAACTACAGTATAGCCTACAGACTTCGAGCCTGTGCAAATTAACTTAAATGATTAAAATTACTTCTTTCAAAGTTTGACTTATGCTCGAGAAATTCTCTGTCTATGAGTCTCTTCATTCAACAAACTTGGTTCATGTGAGTATCATTATGAATTGAGTTCTACACATTATCAATCTGGTTAGAGTGGCTGCTGAAAGCCATCGGGAAAAACAATGTTCAACTTTTGATGGTTTCAAAACTGACGTGATCTACCGTAATTAAACACATTTATTATTATATAATCACAATAAATGATTATGAATTATTGTCAACTAATTAAGAAATTGAATGATCATTTCCAGAACTACACAGACTTTAAAACATGAAATGTGTGAAAAGACTTTATGACTTGAAAGACCAGTAATTACAAATAGCTTAATCTTAATTACATTTAGTAAATAATTTGTAAATTCATAAAAAAAAGCGTACACATAAGCATGATGCAAAATGCTAACTTCAGAAGGGCCTGGTCTGATCCTTGTCTGGCCACAAAAAACAGTTCTACAATGTAAATTCCACTGCTAATAACATACAGTATATTCACAGTATATGAGGTTAGAACTGTACATTTTAGATAAAATAATGGTAAATGAGAAAAGGCACAAATCAGACAACATATGGCCATCCCAAACTCCACTGAGCTCTAGTGAATTCATTCAGCTGGCTTTTAGGACACTAGAAACAAAACAAGAAATCAATAAGACAAACTGAGAGGAGAGGAAATGTGATTGATTGAGATGAGGATTTGGGCTGTCTGGTCCAAGCCGACTAATCACTTTGGCTTGTTCCCTAAACACTCCAACCCTCCCTCCCTCACTACTAGCACATCCAACCACCACTGTGTCATTGTTTACAACACTCTTTTCCTCCGCCTGTCTTGTGTCGCCAAAACCCACATCTTCATTTAGTTTTAATTAAACTTTCAGCATGCACAACATCCCCAGAGATTGACATATTGGGCTCATAAACCACGTGTGAATGAGAAGAAATAACGCGTTCAGTCAGAGACAACAGACCCATATTACAAAATCCCCTTCATGAAGAGCTTTTGTGTTTGTCCGCAATGTTTCGCTGGCTCGTTCTATCTCCAAAGGCCCAGCCCAGCGATTTTCTTCATTCTTCCGCTCAAAGCTTTTCAAGTTGATTTTTTTTTTCTATTTCAAGGCTACCTAAATGTCAAAAAAGTCCTAATATTACATCCTTTCAGTCACTGTGCACTGCAGCTTAAGCCAAGGTTTCTATCCGGCGTTTTTATTCACATTAAAATTTTTCCTTGACTAAATTCTCTTTGAAACTGGCTGCCACATGATGGATTAGACATTTACGCATCACTGTAGACATTGTATTGCATGTAACAGATGAAGACTTGTATGTGTGATTTGAAAACCTGACAGATTGTTTTCTTTACTTGGTCTCCGCAGACAAAAGCACAATGAATAATGCCAGACTTGTGCCGGCAGACTGTTAGCTGCAGGCAGACAATTTGATCACATCAGTAGCCGCTGGTGCACTGAGTCTCGTGCTCACTCTCTCACACTGTCAGCAACACAAAATGCACAAATAGCTCCCTCCACTTTTCCCCGTCTGTCACTATTTTATTCACCTTTTGCTCAGTCCGACAGCTTCTGACAAAATGATCGTTCACAAGCTACTTTTTAGTGTCTCTTATTTTCTGTTCATATTAGAAATGTTCCATTAATGAAAAATGAAAAGAAATATCAAGTATCTCAATTATAGTAGACAAAATGCAAATAGTGAAAACAAAAATGAAAAACGTAACACAAATTTCTAATATGTAATCTACACTGATGAACAAATTATTGACACTTCAAGTTTGTTTAATAAGTATTCTGGAAAGAACATAAACTTCAGTAAGCTTCAGTAAGAGCTTGAATTAAGTTGCTTAAATACTTATTAACAACTTTTTTTACTACAAGACTAATCATTAAAACGAGTTTGATCCTAATTTTAAGTGAAAGAGCAGTGTTTTAATTAATTTTATAAATGTTTGTCATTTTCTTGTTTTAAGAAAAACACGTTTTATTCTTGTTCCAATGGTAAATGCCTGGTATATTAAAAAGTTGAAACACACACAAAGCTAAATAAATACCATAGATTTCAATTTTTAAGAATTTGTTACCTTACTAAATAGTTTCTATTCCCGTATTTAAACACATGTCTGCTGGACTGACTTAAAATTGCTTGATTATTGTGGAGTTATGCCAAAAAATAATGAGAGGATAGTCAATTTTGTCAATATCACCCAGTCCTATCTGCTATGAACTCATAGAATGAAAACATACTAGAATACGCTTTTGCTGGTTTAGAGTTTAATGTGAATTTACCATCGAAAAAGTAAAGTAAGATGCGCTTAACGGTTAAATTTTAAGGTTAAACAGATTGTAAAAAATATTACAACTGGATCAAAAAGGTGGACTGTGTGTACTATAGGCTACAAATGGCTGGTTGTTGGAGGAAGAGTCAAGCCAGCTGTGACTAACAGACCCACGCTGCGTCCCGATTGAACCATCTCTGGCACTCATCCATGATATTGAAAGAACATGATGGAGAAAGAAGAGGTAGACAGTGCAGTACAGTCTGAGTGCATTAGCAGAAGGTGGGGGATGACAACATGTAATTACCTATTTACCCAGGCTTTAGTGGAAACCTCGCTAAGGCCTAATTGAGCGGTGCATTAGTGAGATGGTCATAAAGATAGGAGCAATAGTGCAGAAGGAGGAAGAAATACAACAGGGAGATATACATAGGTTCGTAAAAATGATCACTTAAATACGATATTTTGTTGAATTACATTATATGAAATTATCAACATTTTAAATGGCTTAATTTTCCGTTTTTGTTTTTTTTTTCTTTTTTTTTTTTCCCAAACAATTTTTATGGTTGTACTATGCACAAAAGCAGCTGGAAATAACTAATTTCAGTTAAATTATCATTATAAATTGTTACAGTTACAAATGTGTAACTTCTAGGATGGACGATTCACTTAATCACGATTCGATTCAGTTTCGATTTTGTAGCCACGTTTTCGATTTTGTTTGATTTTTGTTTTCTATATTACTTTTTTTTTTCTTAGACACAAAATAAACCATAATAATACATTAAAACAAAGCACTGTTGTAGAGTTAGAACTAGTGTTTTTGTCAACATTCAACAGTAAATATCAACAGTCATATTTAGTGTTCATATTTAAGGTTGTCCACCCGTCATGTTAACTCAATATATGCAGATTCAGTCAGATTTGCATAAGTTGAGGCTTTGTTCTTCAACATTGTAACTATTTTGTATTATTGTATGTATTATACAAATACAGAGTATGTGTGTAAGTGGCTGCATGAAAAAACTGATCGATTCTGGTTTACGATTCGATTTCTGCGAACTTCGATCGATTTTCGATGTTTCGATCATTTTCCATCCTAGTAACTTCGAGGCAAAAAAGAGGTGTATTTCAATAGAAATGTTGTTCCTGTAATATTCCAGAGTAAGGTAATGTTTATTAGGGACAATGCACAATTGCATTAAGCACAATGGCAGAGATGCTTGTACCAGATTCTAGCTTTACACACAAAAACAAAAAACAAAAGATGATAAGCTATATTATCTGTTTGCAGAATTAAGGTCGATAGCCGATAGACTAAGTGGCAAATATTGGTATATATCAGCATCTGTTTTCCATCTCCAGAAAGTTACAAGAGCGTCTGGCTGCAAGGACGTACCGCCCACCTCCCCGCAGACCTCTTGCTAGAGACCAGGATCACCTCTTCCTCTACACTGGAAGCCCATTTATGGTCACCTTTTGCACGTGGCTATGCTAGAAAATACAGTATATATAATTTTCAACATTTATACCCCAAAGACAGGTAAGGTTAGGGTTAGGATAGGGGCTGGGGTTAGAACAGGTTGTTTGGGTAAGCTTACAGTTTTGTGAAAAGCCGAGAGTTGCCAAATATGGGCGTCCGGTCTGCATGGAGAGCTTTCACCGGCCTGCAGCGAGAGGTGGGCAGGACGAAGGAAGTCTGCAGCTAGACGCCTCTCGAAGGTTACACAGTGTCAGCTTAAACAAGACAAAAACATCTTGCTAAATACATCCATATACTTTAGTTTTTTATTCTAACATTTTTTTCCTATCTATTATCAGAGTTTAGACTGTCCTGTCATTGATTGGGTAGCCTTAGCATCTCCTTCAGTGTTAATGGCAGCATGACCCCAAACCCTCAGTCGACTCACTCCTCCATCTGGGGCTATCACAAGGCGGATATGGCTCACAGCATCATGAGCTCGAATCTCCTCCTCCAAGAACAGGTGACTGTAGTGGGGGCGGAGCCTTCTTGTTGGGAGAAGTAAACTCCATTTGGCAGACTTCCATTGGTTAGAAATGCATTGAGCCTCTTCCTCAGGGGTCAACATGCAAGCCTCCACCATGCATGAATCTGGGGCGTTACCTTTAAAATGACGTGTGTCAATTTCAATATGGTTGACTAGTCCTTTGTGTCCAAGTCGAAACACTGCCCATTCATTACCAGAGACTTGCAATACCCCCATTTGATTAAGCTGGAGTTTTTGTGGTCGGTCCAGTCTTCTGGCAGTTTCCCACCCATCCGCCATGCTGGACGCTATACCCAATCCAATCATGTTGCGTGGATGCCCAAAGTGAGCGTCGCTGAAACCAAGGCACACCCCCCCATTGATCAACGCTACCAGATCCACTTCTTGTTGAGCAAATTTGCTTGACCAGTCTCTCTCCCCAACTCCATATACCCTTAGCCGTGCAATTCCTCCATCTGGGAACATATTAACACGAAGATGTGTGATGCGTCTAGAGCTGTGGACTCTGAAGTAGTTATGGCAGGAGTCAGAGTATCCAGGCTGTAGTGGTGAAACTGGCACTATCTCTTGCCACGTGTCAGAATTTAGCTTTGCTACAGCAGCTCGTTCAGTATCAGAAGCCTCCATTCCGGTTCTATCACCCAATAGTGAAAAATCCAGAGGCACCTCTAAACATGCAGCCTGAATTGAAACATGAGGTGCATAGTTCCCCGTACAGAATGATGTATCAACATCAAATCCAAAAATTATACCTGGGACTCCAAGTTCAAGAATGCACCAGTCATGACCTGGGGTTCTCTTCCGTCTTGTCTCCCAACCATCCATCCATTTTCCAAATTCAGTAAAGGCAGAGGCAATGAACTGAGGTGCGTCTCTTTTGAGGAGATTGGCTGCTGGAGCAAACCACTCATCAGTTGCAAAAATGATCCTTCCTCCAACAGCATCTGAAGCAAGATCATTAAATTGCACAAAGTTTGGCTCTGATGTTTTCTCAGTGTTTCTTCTTTCTGCCATTTTAAAAAGAAGACGAGGCTTTACACTTGCTGCTGAGCTTGAAAATCAGGAATGAAGTTGGGCAAGACCAAACAAGACTGAGCTCACTACGCAATAAAACAGACCTTTGAACAGGGTAATGTGAATGACCTCAGGCAATAGCTATTAAGCGAACCTGCTACAATCAATGTATAAAACATATAATATCACATATAAATCAGAAAAAAATGAAAGTATGTAGATCAAAATCATGAAAGAAATCACATGGTGCCATTTGTCCTGTGACGTCAAATGGGCGTGGGGTCAAGGTACAGTAACAAGCAACATGAATAACAGTTAACTTCAGTTGAGCTGAGGCCAATACAACGATTATGTGGATGTACTGAGATAATCAAGAAGAGCAAGAATGGACCTGTCAGGGTGTTCAATGTCAGATCGAAAAGATCATGCAACAACAAAAGCAACCTTATTCATCACCAGAATGCACCATAGCTCAAACAATGCAGATTTTATAAATAGTAACAGTTTTATTTTTTGTGTTTATTTGCATAGTTATTGCTTTTAGATATTTGTTTATGTCAGGTTCACTTTAGAGTCAGTTCAATGTAAATGCTATGATTACAAGTCTAAAACCAAACTATTCTCTGCAGAAGATTACATAAAATACAACATTTCCAGAGCAAATAATTATTTTACTTTTATGTGTCCATGTCAGTGATTGTAATATCATGAAATAAAAGAAGACTGTTCTATCACTCAACACTGGGCTCTGTGAAATTGCTCCCTGATGACTAAATGCATATGTGAGTGCTTGTATGTGTTTCCCATTGTGGCCATGATACATCCTGCCTCCAGCGGCTAACAGCACAGAACTGCAGAGCTGGGGGAACACGGCACATTGGAGGCAGTCATCTCTGTAATGTGTTTTAGTCCATGGATGGTTGGAGGGGAAGCTAGATCTATGGATGGATGAGCCTACAGTATGACCACGCTGAGACTGTACTGGACCCTGTGACATATTCCATGCAGTTTTCAGGGCTAGCAGAGCACAACCAGGAACATGTGTGCAGACAAAGACACACCAATACTCTGGGGTCTACCCGTCTTCTTGGCTGGATGACCTCCACTGGCAGGTGGAATACAGCGGTAATAATTCACAGGGCTTGAGCGGCTCTCACACCAAATAAAATATGGATTTCCTTGTGCTTAGAGACACAGTTATGCCTTCAAAAACCATTACTTTTATTCCTACTACATAAGTCTCTAAATTTACTGTGAAAAGTGTTTTTTCTTGGCTAGGAAATGTTTGGTAAGAATTATAGATGTACAAACATCAGCAAAAGCAATCATGCTAGAGACAAATAAGCATAGGTGGATAAAATAGGCCATAAGCCAGTGTCTAATTTATGACATTTGATAAGCAAAGTCTGGTTTCAGCTCCAAACCACATGTTGTTACCTACAGAGGACTGACTTTGGATTGTAGAAGTCACTGGGTCAAAGGGGAGCCCATTAACAACTATGTCCAAAAATACACTTCTTGATAAATCCTCTCCTATGTCATGTTACAAAGCCTGAGAGACGGATGGGGTTACAAAAGTCAAATTGATTTTGACCAGCATGGGAATAGTGCATAAATACTCCTTAAAATAACATGCAGGGAAATGCTGTGTTTGAATGTCGACATATATCAAAGAACCACTTTTTTCTTTCTCTTTTAATATGAGATTTTTTTCTTCTACCCTATCACCCTTTGTGGGCCAAAAAGTTCTGATCCAGACCGAGGTAAAACAAGGCCGGAGAAAGTAGAAAAGTAAAACCCACATTCCCTTCAGGCTCAATAATTAAGACTTGGGACAATAAATTTGTAATGGGGGCTTTTTCCACCAAGTGCAACCGCCTCTCCTCTCAGAAGATGGGGCCGCAGGGAGACAGGCCCGCAGGAAGAGCCACTAAGTACTCTGCACATTAAAAATGAATGCAAAGGAACTCTGGCCTGGGCCAGCCTCGTCGACAAACCACCCAGAATGTTGTGATGGGAGTTGCCGTGGTTACAACGTTCCCAAATGGTCCTTCGTTGTCAGGACGAATCAAATCAGATATGCCAGGTCCAGCGCCTCCACTTACAGGGCTCTGCCACCGGAGGCAACACCGCTCAATGATGTCACAGAAGAAGGAGGTTAAGACGTACAGAGAAAGTGTGTGGGATGATCAAGTGTGTTTTAAGCATAGACAAGACGGAGAGCATGACAGGACAGACCCATGAAAAGGTCCTTCGCAATGAATGAATGCTGCAATGAAATTAGAGATGCTCTGATGTGATAAATGTACTTAGCAATGAATGAATTAATGAAATTCAGATGAAGCACCCGTTGTCAATCAAACTCGGTGTTCTCAGTGAGAAAAACCTTCTCTATTTGGTGCAACGATTTATTCATGTACTTAAACTTAAGGCCCGGGAGCCAAATTGGCCCTCCAAAGATCTGATCCTGCCCTCAAACCATCTTTCAAATATTGAAAACTTTATATTTCTCTTGTTTGCAGGGTTAATTCTGGGTTACTATCCGACTTTGTTCTTTTTTTATTCCTGGTATATTCTTCTTTAGACTTGATTACTTCTGGATCAGACTTGACTTGAACAGGTCTAATCCCTGCTTAATTATGGTTTGGAAATTCTATAGCCACAAAAAATATCTAACATAGACTAGCTTTAAATTATGGCTTGACTTGGTGTAGCAAGTTCCAAAGCAAAGAGTGACTATAAAACCTACATCCACAAATGCATTTCTTGTCAATTTAGTTAAAAACAAATAGAAACCTTTTTGTAAACATTTCAGACCACCTACTTCATCCTAACTTCACCTGCTATTGTCTATGTTACCCCAGTTTAAGCTATTTAAAAGCACCTCTAAATTAAGCAGACAACTTTACATTGTCAAAAGTTCTGTACGTACACATTAAGTGAACTGCTACATAGACCACATGTGATCTTTTCTCCTGTGTGTGTATTTGATATACAGGCCTCAGAGGAGAGCAGCCCTGTACACTGCTGTATACATTAAGGTTAGTGACAAGCATTGTAGGGCTCGTGTTACAGTAGAAACCCGTTTCAAGAGGCCATGAGAAGAATACTGAACCGACCTTTCCATTCTGTTTTCCATAAGCTTTCTGTTCTCCACAATGCTCCAATGAAATTAGAGATGCCCTGATGTGACAAATGTACATAGCAATGAATGAATAATAAAATTCAGATGAAGCAACTGTTGTTAATCAATTCAAGTTCCAACTGTTGTCAATCAATCAAAGTTCTCATTTCAGTGTGTCAATGATTCTATTAATTATGCCAGTGGTCAAGACACCATCAGACAGGATTTAGAAGTCAGGGTTCAACCAGGAAAGTCAACAAGAGCAAAACATTAGGAAGAAGAGTATAACTTATGGGAAAACATGGATATGAAGACCTGCATCACTTGGGAAATTGATTTCAGGATTGGGTTAAGAAAAAAGAGCTTAGGTATTGAAGTGGCTTCCAATAATGATGAGGTGCAGAATCTATGGACATAACATGATACTTCGACAATGTGTGCACTTCTGGCGTCAAAGCTACTTTTTCTGTTGAGATATTAAAAAATGCAACTGCAGTTTAGACAAATTTTCACTGACAAGCCTTTCAAAGAAAACCTTGAATATTGAATGAACAAGTGCATGAGACATTTACCATCCAGTAATACCTTTGGCAATATTTAAAAATGACTCATGACAGATTATTAAACGATTCAAAATGCATTTCCATGGAGTGAGTCTAAACTATGCAGGAAGTCTACACTGAACACACAATTATTTTTTCAATGGCTAATTAATCTGAAAACTCCTCATTGAAACAGGTCTCGTAAACACAACATGAACATGAACACAACTTCAGCTTTTTTTTTTTATCACTTATGGCATGCAACAATATACTACCAGAGCCATTGCATGTCAAATCCTCAAATGCTTTACACAACTCAAAACAATCTATTCCAAGAATGAGATTAGTCTTTTTAAGTAAGGCTGCTGCACTGTATGTTTTAGCAGAATGATTTATCTCTAGCAATACAGACCAATGACATCCATTACAATTCTCTCTGTTAGGATTAAGAGTATGTATCATCATCACTTTATGGTTTATGAAAGAGTCCGATAGTCTGTATCATCAACAAAGATTACTGAGGGAGGGGACTCACTACTAGACATGCTTTACTGGAAGGGAAACCAAAGCATCTGGTGGAAGCCATACATATTCAGAAGAACATGCAAACTCCACATTGGCATGCCTAAAACAAAACATTAATATTGTTATCCCTCAAGCACCAAGCGTACATGTGAACAAAACCCTTCAAACAGAAATTTTGTCAATCTTTTCTGAGAAAATTATCAAACTTGCCAGGCACAAACACGAACACATGAAAACAAGACCAGTAATAATCATAAAGACACATAATGATGCAATTTGTCATCCCCTTAACTGTGATAGGCTGCTACATCTGGGTGCAAGAGGTCATCGATCAGCAGGCTCGGGCAGGTTATGGCAGCAGGCTGATGGATAGGGGCTGTGAATGCCGGGGATGGCCGAGTTGCCCTTGCCGTAGTTGTGAAAGGGAGAAGGGAAAAAGAGCAGGGGGTGTGAGTAGGTAGAAGGGGGGCTGGGGGGGGACTACAACCGGGACCTAAATGTGCACCCAACACGCTCATTTGTCATGCTTTGTCATTGTGGGACACACTGCTAAAGCCCCAGTGTATACAGTAGAGAGTTACACATTACGGTGGCAGCGTATAATGAGCGTGTTATTATATTTAGTGAGGGCTCATAAGGGAATTGATGTGGCTGATAGGTACAGATCATTGTGAGGGTGTGTGTGTGTGTGTGTGCTGCATAGAGGCTGGGTTTGATGTGGAATCCAAAGCATTTGACCCCAATTTCAGTCTTTGCATTATTCATAGTGCAACAGCAACTTTGTTTTTGTTAGACTGAAATATGAAACGGATGAATATGAGAAGTCAAAACATTTGATGTATATGCAAAAGACGGACGATATAGTTCAAATAAATTGTCATGGCATTGGCAAGAAAATATAATGTACTTTTCTATGCATGCGTCACATCCTCGAAATGTGTGAACAGATCTTTGAAAATAATGTCTTAGCCAAAAGACATGTAGCTATTTATCACTACTTTTGGTTTTAACTAGACGAAAGCCTTCCTATAAATACAAAAGAGCATACCGTTTTACACTTTTATTGATTTTGATCTGCCTACAATATACTGTTTTAAACTGCTGATGCATCCTGGGCAATACAATCTGGACTAAATCTTAGATGATACTGGGAACAGACTCCTACTGTGGAAGCTTAACCACTGACTCAAAACATGAGAAAAAAACTGAACTCATATTGACATTCATTTGTAATAGTTAAATTCAACACAAATTACATCTTTTTCCTAATATTGTGCAATCATATGTACAGCTATTAGGAGTCTGCACCACATTTTGCAGAGGGAAAACACAAATCAGATCAAAACGCATTACCACTAATTTCTCACAGGGGAACTTCCAGTAGCTCCCCAAATGAGACCTATGGAGTTCACATCACAGTTATCTAGAGTGCTGCTTTTTGCTGGGAGTAGGAACAGCGCCTACATAAATGCACTTTATACAGTCCCTTATCCAGACAGCCACTTCTCATCTATGGGCTTGCACTGGGACAGCAGCAGTGTGCAGATCCTCAGAGACCTGCTGGGCCAAATCAATAGAAGCCAGCAGCTGCTTTCTACAGTACATGCCACCATTTTACTGGCTGACACCCAGCGCAAAGAGAGGAGCGGCTAAATAGTGTGTGACGAGAGCGGTGCAGCATGGCTAGGCCCTCTTTGCAATTGGCCACAACAACAGGACTGTTTGTGTGTATGCACTTGGCAGGCAATTTGTTGAAGCAACTTAATGTATGCTGGTGTGTAGTTGTGTGTCTTTTCACATGTGAATTGGCTCAGCCTATTTGGGAGAGCAACCTTTTCATAAACTGCTTTGCGACGTGAATGTGCATGTGAGCTGGTGCCAGTCTCAGAGTTGGCTGTTGTATTCCAATCAGAGAGGGAAAGTTGTCAAGCCATTCTTATTCAGACGATTGGTGTATTTTACGTGGAGGTAGAAGGAACTAGTCGTCAAAAATAAAAGAAATAATGAAATTAATAATTATGATATTGTGAGTGATCATTTGATTACTCTGCCTTAACTGTTTTCTATTTATTTTCTAAGTTATTTGGGACAGTTTGACAGTAAAATCAGAGACATTTTTAGTTTGAGAGCATAGGATGCCTTTAGTTGATTAAGAACTTCTTTAACTACAAAAAAAAAAGTTCAATTCACACTGGTCATAACACAGGGATTTCAGAGATTCACTTGGCAGTGGCATAGATACAAATGCTTTATCAAACAGAAGAAGTGTGCCAATCCCAAGGCCCAAGCACTCACTCAAATGTCTGGTGACACTGGACCATGATCTGAGCTGCTGTGAAAAGCTCTGAGGGGCTTTATGTGTTCTGAATGGTGACTGTTTTCAGAGAATTTAAAATCGTATTATTTGTTTATGAATTTTTAAATGGTCTTGCCACTAAGTATGTGTCTGACCTGTACAAATACTCTTGTACTTTCAGGTCAGGTCCTGGCGGTTTCCAACACAAAAAGGAAAGAAAGAAAGATTCAGCCCTTTTCTGTTGCTGTTCCTCAAGTCTGGAACAACTTATCTTTGTATATAAGACAGGGTGAGTCACTATATAATTTAGGCCTCATTATAAAAAAAAAAAAATCTTTGGCTTTTAAGCATGATGTTCTGTTATATAATATTTTTTTGTATTGTAATTTTGTTGTACAGTACTTTTGTTGATAAACCTTGCTGTTTAATAAATACATTTGGATTAAATTGGATTTGTGTGAACTAGAAACACACTGAAAGTATTTCCGAGAGTAAAATATACGCCTATACTAAACCACTCTATACAGACACACTCAGACAGTGAAGAGATCAAGGGTCACAAGTCTTGTGCCAAACGACGCCTCAATCTGAGCTGTGACTGCATTCTGAACCTGTATAAAAATAACATGACTGCTACCACAACTGAGGCCCAATTAAATGTATATAATACTGAATGTTTTAGAAAATGCTGTGAGAATAGTGCATTGTGTGAGCAGCATTTTGTTGCTTGATTGTGACAAAAACACTTGTGCATGTAAAAAGATTTTCTGTCTCTTTCTGCAGTGTAACCAATTTGTCTTGACATTCATTCTTTTTGTCATTTGCCAGACAGGATTATAGTTACAATAACAGGGCTAAGAACAAAAACTGCATATACAGGACATAATGTAAGACCACACAAAAGCAAAGTACAGATAATCTATTCATTATAGTGGGATCAGGCAACATGACAAAAAACATAACATTTTAATATATAATACAATCAAATGTTATACATATTTTGTGCCATTTTGTGCCATAAAAATGGCTTGCAGTATACATTTTCTTAACAATACTAACTTTAAAATCAACGCCATTTAAAACAGTCAGACTTTTTTCCTCAAAATGAAATGCAAATTGACAGGATTGATTGTGCACTGCTCAACATAAAGAAATGTCTAAACTTTTATCTCAGTATAAATTGATTCATATTGGGTCCATTATTACAATGATGGTGAAACATTTGATCAATCAGACTGTAATCTAATGACTGACCTGCATTAGCTCAAAGTTAATATATATATATATACTGAAAAGATCTTCGTACAATTTATCGATATCCAAGTCGAGACAGAGGCCAAGAACTGTCTGTAACTCTAGAAGACAACCTTGTTATTTTCAATAAAGCTATTACAAAAGGCTCTTATGAAAGGAGCAGGGCTGAGCTGCAGTTTGTTAGGTGTCTCTGCTTTGCTCCTTTTAGAAGGATGCGCGGAGGAAACTGATGCTATATCTCCACACAGGGATGTATTAAATGACGCCTCTAATTTAATATGGAGATACTGAGAGACCTGCTAAGGCACTTCCTGCGTCTTTGGCTGTCCAGGAACGGAGTAGTTAGGGTGTGCTGAGTAGTGGCTCTGTGGATACATTAGAGAGAGAGGAGGAAGTCATTTCATAGTGTGCATGTGCAAGGTGAAGAATGGACATGGGGTAATGATGCAGAGACAAGGTGGTGATTTGTTTTAAGCTACCATGCTGTTAAGTCACATCATGTTAATGTTCAGATTATGTTGATGGCATCTCATTCGCCAATGGGAGGAATAAAATTTACATACTTTTAAAAAACCTGTAGGTCTCAACTATACAGTAATGAGATACGCATAATGATTATGTGCAAAAACAAAAACAAACCAAAAAGGTCTACAGGGAATGACGGTGTGTATTAATCACTGATGTAAAAGAGCTAAATGCTTAGTTAAACTGATGGTGGTTGTACAGCAGTTTAAAAAGTCTGTGCTGCCTCAAACTTTGTAAAAACAAAAGAAAAATGGCTTTTATGAACTTCGGTTGTAGGTTTGGTTTATCAGCCAACCATGTGACAGAAACAGCACAAGCATGTTTTTGTGTAGATTTTACATAGACCAAAGTTTCAATGTGGCTTTTTCAAAATACTAAATACAAACTATAGTAACCTTGAATGTTTTCAATAGATCAAATTGAAATTGAGATTGATAAACATGGGTAAGAATGTGAGAGATGTATTTTTTCCTAGCATTAATCAAATAATGTGACGATAATTATCCATAAACAAAAGTCCCAAAAGACAATTTAAATGTCTTTTGGGACAGAGAAAAAAAACAAAACAAAAGCCAAAATGAATAGTCATAATAATCATGGATAAAACAAGTTGCAAGGACATATTTTAAATCCTCCAAAGCTCACTCAAAATACAATAAAAATGAATATGTGTGATCCTTTCCTATTTCATTTCAGTATGCATACAATATTCCAAGTGCAAATAACAGGATATGTTAGTAATACATGTATTCAGGCCTGCAGCATTGTGTCTTCTGAGGACAAGGCTATGAAAATAATTTCAAATACTCTGTGTTTGTAAAGAGATTACGCTCACACTCACACACGTGCACAACCTTTCAGCCTCATCTGAGCTCTTTTACTATAGCTGCCATTCTCCGAAAGCTTTATACAATCAGGAAAGGCGTACACACACACCATCACCATCACACTTTTTAATCCCAGGTGCCTCAGGGAGTCTCAGGAAATGGGAATGCTGCAGTCTAATTCCTGAACATAGGCAAGAAGGAATGGATTTGTGTTGGACGTGGAGTCACCCTAGAGAGAATAAATGAGGAAACAACAACAGGATGTGGGATGATGAACGCTGGGACAATAGACGCATAAAAACACGGATTCAATTGAAAAAACAAATAGAGAAAATAATCAAAGCCCATTAATTACACTACCAGAGACAAAGACAGCTAATCCGTTTGGCTATAGCGAGAAGACTGGGGTGGCCATTTGGAGGAGAACACTTGGACCAAACAACAGAGTCCAAGCCAAAACAACGGAGGTAAAGACTCCCATAGAGGATAGTAAAGCAAACACTCAACTCACATAATGGAGTGGAAAATTCCCCGCTTTAGCCCCAAGTCCTCATCCGAGAATCGTTCATAAAAATGTCTGCCTAACGTGCTCGACGGCTGATTGATATAACATAATAGTGATTCATATTGAGTTGACATGAAAGACGTGGGTTTTATTGTTCTCAACACCTGGCGGTTGGCAGCGTTTTACCCAAGAAAGATCCTCTGGCATGAAAAATGATACACAAGCAAAAATACACATATCAAGTGAAGTTAGTGCTGCCGTAAGAAGAGATGAGACAAAAAATCTCAGCCTCAATGTTTGATTGACAGGTAATCTGTGCGGAAATACCACAGATGTAGAGTTAGATTGGCTGCCAATGAATATGGCAAATGCTGCGGAGTGAACATATGGATTAGGCACAGACTATGAATAGATATTGTCTTTTTAGAATAGGAAAGAGTGGATGGAAGCAGATTATAGCATAAAAGGAATATAATGACAATACAATAGACAGAACAGAGACAAGATGCAGGTTGCCTTCATAATGGCTTGACAAAAGCATAATTATCTACAAAAATTGGTCTTGCATTCATTGAGCTCATTTTAATTGACAGCTAGAATACAGAATAAACATTTAAGTGAGGTGTGAAAAATACTGTTTGCCAAGAGCGCTTCAATAAACATTTTTTTATTTTTTTTGTAATGGAAATCTCAAAGGTCATATCAGAATGATTCATTTTGGTATGAATCCAAAACACTGTCTAGATTTGGAAGAAACTACTTCAGTTTATTTGTTTCTATTCAGCTCTGTTGTCCTGTGTTTTCTTTGAATAACAGAATTCAAACATTGGAAGTATGTCCATGACGCAAACAAAAACCAGGTTGAAATGTATAAAATGAAGTATAAAAGTGGACAAGATTGAAAGGAACACTGGAGCAACAGCGGGTAAGCACATAAAAAGGTGTTGAACAAGCTGCCAATCTTTTAGCAGGGCAAAAGAAAATTATGTGAAAAGTCCCTACTAACCACACGGCTAAGTCCCAGCCACAGATTAAACTCTAGTGGTGAGGAGGGGCAGGGCTAGACAGATGGAGGGAGGGAGAGTAAAAAAACTGCACAGGGAAAATAGGGCTTTGTGGTCTGGCACCAGTGGGCTCTGTCAGACCATCAGGCATGCTGTGGGGATAGAAGAAAAACGGGCAATTGAGAGGAAGATGACAACCTCTGAATTTGTGAAAGAGACGGGGAAATGCTTTATTTGTGAAGGTCTGCGTGTGAAGAAGAGAGGAAAACTAAATTATTGTGGTTATCCCAGAGTATCTCCATGTGATTTGGAAGGGGATCAAGTCACAAAATTCCCTCCTTTCTTTTTATGTACAGTTAGAAACACTCTTTTACAGAAAAACAACAAAAGGTCTACGCACAAAACATTATCATGTGGCAATTGTATGGTTCTAAGTAACCTGCAGAGTTAATCAGTCCTCATAATAGCAAAATCAATGTAGTTACTTAGAATATACTTGACAAGTAGCAGATATGAAAAGGAAAATTGTGTTCATAATTTTGTTGTAAGGACTGTATTTTATAAACTACTGAATACAGAGGGTAGGAGTAAAAAATAGCCTAAAAAAAGGATAAGCTGTTGGTAATCAGAGGACAATGGACTGACTGAATAGAGTGATAGTTGTGTGGCTGCAATAAAAGAAAGAATACTTCAGAACTGTGGCCATTGATTCACACTAAAGGTATAGTAAAGCGGCTGGTAAGCAAAAAAAATATGTAAATCATATTTGTGTATTTCTGTTTCCAGCTATTGTGGTTTTATGACCTTGAGCAAAAATAAATCCCGCTTTTCGGCGCGGTGGCTGAGCGGTTAGCGCTCTTGCCTCACAGCAAGAAGGTCGCGGGTTCGATTCCCGCACGGGCCGGGCCTTTCTGTGTGGAGTTTGCATGTTCCTCCCCGTGTCTGGGTGGGTTTTCTCCGGGCACTCCGGTTTCCCCCACCAACCAATAACATGCATGTCAGGGTAATATCCTCCAGCTACGGTAGTCCTGACCAAGCCTAGCAACAACACCTGGAGATGGGTCCCCGAGCGCTGCACTGCGGCGATCACTGCTCCTGAGGAGATGCTGCAGAGGCATTGAAGGATGGGTCAAATGCAGAGGACAAATTTCCCTACGGGGACAATAAAGTATACCTTACCTTACCTTACCTTACTTATATTACACCAATGACCCAAGTTTTAAAAAGTACATATGAAAACCTTCAAGTTGTTTGGTTAAAGAGATCTGAGGTGGTGTGACAGAAAAGCATTAAAGACCTGAGAACTGGGGGATGTCTCAATAAAACTTTTAATATCTTACCATATGCTTGTCTCCACAGGTGAAGACTGCGTATTAATTATATATTCACAGTCTGTATGTGAGTGTGATTGCTTGATGGAGGACAAGAAGGAGTGTGAAGACAAGCTTTATGATGACAGAAACACTGCAAATAAGTGGCGCAAGAGGGGGGTTGGACAGACAGACAGACCTGGAGACGCAGGTGAGAAAGATAATAGTGGGGACATGCAGAGATGTTGCGCTGTCTTCTCTAACCTGCAGGTAAATCAATAGCCTGGTTGCCTGCTCTCAGCAGTTCATACACTGCCTCCATATCTCTGTTTCCTGAAGTGGGCTGCCGCACAGTCGGACTCTGGCTGACTGAAGCAGCAGCAGCAGCAGTACTGGTCTCTTAAGCTGGTTTTCTAGCTTGTTCTATATAATTCCTATTACAAAAACACTATTATATATCTAGTGATGCTCAATGAATATCTACATTTTTAAACGACAAACACACAACTACATATAGTTTACACAGTATATAGTTTACTTGTATATTGTGATTTGATAACGATTTCAGTCAAAATTTTCATGTCAACACTGCAGTCTGAGACCTGCACAAACATGGTACAAACAAACGCTTGGCTGTATAATTTACTCTCTACTTTACTTTAACATGGCTTTTCCAGATACCCTACGTGCATCCTGTGTTCACTTAAATTTCATAATGGAAATGTAGTTGTATTTCTACTCTCACAGCCTCTATAATCATCACCATTCACACATGCTTTTAATTCCCACAATGTGCTTTTGCGATTTTATTACTTACTCTTACTTTCTTTCGATTTCCCTCTTAAGTTGAAAGTGCAACAGAAATGACCAGCTCATGTTTTCCAAAGAGAGCCAGAGTTGTCCAGGCCTGTGGGAACCAAAAACCCTGGCCAGTGGCCACTATAATTACCAAGTCGACTCATAACATCCGTGACCTCACTGTAACCTCTCTTACTTAACCCTACCTAACCCCAGCAGTGAAAGGGTCCTGGATATTTCAGACAAATCTACATATAGACACAAGCTCAACACCTTGTATGTATGGGATGTTATAATGTGCTAACAAATATTCACTCACATAGACACACACCACCACAGGCTCTGCAGACACTGGCATCCATCACTTCTTGTGAAACTTAATCTCTTGGAGAGAGAGAACAGCTGCAGTGGCACGCATACACACACACCAGCCACACATACATAGTGTCAGATCAGCTGGGCTAGGTATTTATTCTTCCACAGACTGGCATGTGACAAGGCACCTCTGACCCAGGAGTAGCAGGCTTCGGTCATAAAACAGGTTGCAACCCACTTGCCTAATGTGAACTAAAAGAACACATCATAATTCCACTTGATAGCTCACCAATAATAGTAGCAAAAGTTTTATTATTATTATTATTATTATTGTTATTACACAAGAGCAAAATGAAAGAGCTTGTTCCTGAGAGAGTAATATAACATTTTTTTTACTCAGTACTGAGCCTTTATTCAGGTGGAATCAGTGTAACATTCACAAATGTCTAACAAATGGCTTTAAATTGACCCTTTTTGAAGAAAGTAAAAGACAGTAGTCAGGTTCAATGGCAATCGGACAATCTGTAAGTTATATTTTGTTACATGAAACACTTTGTTCATAAACTTTTCACATTCTTGTATTAATTTGTGTCAGCCCTTGAACTTGCTACTTCATCCTTTGGTACATGCACAGGCAAAAGTACTTTCTCGCTTGGCCAGCGATCAACCTTATCCCTGACAAGAAGGTGTACAAATATCACTTTTTCTTGAAATAAATAAATAAAACATGATTTAGCAGTGAGGACAGTTGACCTCCCACTTCCTTTTTTCTCCTCTTGAGTCAATAAGTGACACCTTTTTTTTTTTCTTTTTTTTTTGCTGTAATAGAAGTTGCATGATTGATTTGCAAGCCATTACTGCTGCCATACATTGTCTGGACAATATTGCTGAGGGACATAATGCCACGTTAAAGCCACTGAGTTGCACAAGCGTCTTGAGGGGAAATTGTGTTGTCATGAATCAAAATGGCACCAGACTTACAATGTGGGTACCATAATTACTACATCTTAATATGGCTGGAATGTAATTGATGGCCATATAGCTCAAAGAGTCCATAAAGTACAACAGTGAAAGCATGTTACCAGAGTCAAATCTACAGGCACAAACTCAGCCCTCTAATTCACTGTGGCAAAGTGCTCGTGCCATTTTGCATAAATTCCCAGACAGGGTATTGTACAAAAATGCTGCTGTTTTATGACCAAGCAATAAAACTAAAGCACAGTTTCATCAGTGTTGGTGTCTCTGTGTTGAGAAAATACCTCACTGAGCATGATTGGAAAGGAAGAAAACTAAACCTCTAGGCAGCAGCAGGCGAATCCAGCGCCTTACAGCTTCCTTACTCTCATCAGCATTAAAACACTGATTTAAAGACAGACAAGAATCGCAATCACGCAGCTTATTTGACAACGCTGCAGATGGCGTTGAATTGGGATTTAAGTAGTGTCATATATTTATTTTGCAAGATAAAATTTGAATAATAATGCATATCTTGTGTAGTAAAGCAACAGAAGTGAATTTGAACTCGATATAGCCTATCACTAAAATCTTATCGGACTAAACAGTAAAGATCAACACAATGGATATCCAAGAAGAACACGCAAAAAGCCTGTTCTATGTTTTCATCGCTGTCAAAGAGCATGCCCACGCGAACAATCCTTCACACCGCTGCAATAAGTTGCATCGTTCACGTGAGGAGCGGTGACAACTACGAAGCAAAGCGAAAAAACACGTTGGCTCACCATATCAGCGTCCCGTTACCCGGCGTCTTTGTTGTGTGCTAAAAAGTCGCAGGTTGGATCGATTCAAGCTCTTCTCACAGTCGCACTTTGCCTCTATGTGCATAACATCCACCGTGGCTGCGGCCGCTCAGCCCAAATAATCCCCACACCGTGCGCCTGCTTCTCTCCGCTCTCTCTCGCTCTCTCCTTCTCTCTCGCTCCAATAATTTCCTCCAACCTACGCCGCCGCTGGAGTGTGTGTGTACGGGAGTGTACGGGAGCCGCTAAATCCCCTGTGTGGTGATGTGGAGTGAAGTTGGCAGATTTTAAAGGTGCAGATGCCGCGCGTAAAAAGCCGTCGCTGTCTCGTTGATTCGAGGGAGTCCATGATATGGCGATGTTTTATAGCCTAATCATACCCTCGACTTGAAAGGCAAAAAGTCAATTTTGGGTCCTCCTGGATTTAGCAGAATGTGTTAATAAAGGGGGTGATTTCCCTGTGTTTAAGTTATCAAAAAGAGTTTGAAAGTTTCTGCCTTTTCTGTATAAATCCCCAATCTGACGCGCTTGCCCGCAGTAAAGACGCTGGCATGCAAAGTTTAATGCAGAAACAGTTAGTCCAGATGTTTGCATTTGGATCGCTTACGGCGCTAACATGATCAAACCAAATGAGCAAATGACCAAAAAGAAAGTAACAACAGACCAAATCACATGAACAGTCATGTACATATGTTCGGCTTTTTGAAGCATTGCTGTTGAAAATTGTGTTTTTCTTAAGGGTTAGGTCTGGTTTTGCTGACAAAATAGATTCTGAATCTCATTGAGATTTCTAGATAAAAGTCAAACTAGACCAGCTTGTCTGACCACGTCAAATGTGGAAAGCGAAGTAGGCCTACTTGGATGAGCGATCACTGGAACTTCAGGTACCAAAGGTGGACTACTAGAGGAACTATGGATCTTTGTGTGTGAATGATTGTTATTGTTGGTAGTGGTGGTCGATAGCACAAAAATGCTTCTATTCCTTCAGTTTGGCCCAGGATAGCTGTGGCTACAGTCTATCAAATCAAATCAATTTATTTTTGTATAGCCCAAAATCACAACAACAGTCGTCTCTGAGGACTTCCCAAGATTATTAATTTTAGCAAATATGAATAATAGGAAATCAAAATAAAACAATACATATTCAATGAAACAATACACATTCAATGAAACATTTGATCAGGCATGTCAAAGCAGATTATTAGTAGAGCAGATGAATGATTGTCCAGAGCATCCCCTGTCCTTAGACCCTCCTTCTCGGCAAGGAAAAACTAAAAAAAACCCTAAGGGAAAAAGAGAAACCTCAAGGAGAACCACAGTGAAGAAGGGATCCACTCCCATGGACGGACAGGCTGTAGATGTAACTAAGGCAAAGTTATAGAGTTTATGTTTGTATGGAGGAGTAAATGTACATTTTAAATGTGAGCTGTAATGATATTTGTCTTGAGAGAAGATTGTTGACGAATGACCAAAAAAGACCTGAGCTAAGAGTTAGTTGAAAGAGTCACTTCAGGACAAATTAAGGAGTGAGAGGTTTTGAAAAAGAGGGACAGATAGTGTTATCTGTGGGTGCTGACCTAGAACACCAAACATTATCAGCAGTGCAGCAGATTCCCATCAGTGCAATGTAAATGAGACAGGGCCGTGTAAACGTGCTTTTGTTGCAAAAACAAGTAGACACAAAAAAACAAAATTGTTGGCTCAGGACACGTGCATTTTCACTGAAGCATAATAACTACTTATACAGTACTGTACGTGTGCTGCTGGTATACATAAATGGCAGCAGAAAGATATTAAGGCACATAAGGGATCTGCTGGAGATAAGTTTAGGACTAAAATAGAACGTGATGCTGCAATTGATGACCCTCATGACAGAGCATCACACTGCGGAAACTCACTGGCATTGAGTTACATAGCATCCCTGTTCAGATGCTGTGTAGCGTGTTGAAGTAAGCCAATCTGAGCTTTCAAATGTGCAGTATAAGACAATGTTGCTCCACACCAAAGCACCATCACGTTGTCAAAGTATATCAAGAGCATGTACAATGTAGGCAGTGTGGATGAAATATTCAGCAGCACTATGATAAATATGTATGGATGGGTTCAGCATATACATTGGCTGTACATAAACGCATGATTGCACTTTGAACGGGTCAACACATGACCTGGACACATGTTTGCTGGGATTCATAACTGCTGAAGCTATTATCAAGTTGTTTTTATGACCTTACTTGAGCTTGTCCACCAAGGTACATACTCAAATCTGGATGGATATATTTCAGAATGGGTTTGTGCATATTTCTGTATTAAAATTTGGTTGTCAGAAAACATTTCGATGCTTCATCCACCTTCAGTAACATTAGCAAATAACAAACCATCAAATCCTGGTTCATCACCTTACAAGCTTGACTTATACATAGTGAGGCGAAGAGCAATGGCCCATTATAGCCTTGACATTTCAATAATTGCCTGTAATCTCAGCATCTTGCTGTGTTGCTTGCAAACACACACACACATAAACTTCATCAGTGATGGCTAATCCCTAAAGTGCGTATGACAGGTTAGACTACCTTTTTAGTAATAATTATGATTGTGATGATAATAAGCACGTTTTTGCCCAATTTGATTGTTTTGGTAAAGTTCATTATCGCATTTTGTCCAGTAATAATGACATATGTGGAGGGAAATCCACAAATGTTACCTAGCAACCACATTGTAAATCTGGGCCAAAATCAACATAAAAAACACAGGAGGGACATTGTGACAAATACATACAACTTTAACACTTTAATTGTGTTAAGTGATTATTTAAACTCCCAGGAAACTGTGTCAGTTGTGTGTAAATTGTCTTTGCACTTTGGAGCAATTTCCACATAAAGTGCAACTTAACTGCTGTAAAACTATAAGAAATATGTACCACAAAGACTATCACCAGTCAAAATTTGAAAAATGTTATCTGTCATACAAACATTTACTGTCGTGTACTTAAATAAACAGCCTCATTGCTCGGAATACCTGTTCTAAAAACGTTAATTTTTGCATAAATATTATTCATCATTCAACATTCAACATAGACATTGTTACTGATTTTATTTATATATATGTTACAGGCAAAGTTGATACTGTTTAACTTTGCCTGTAACATATATACTGTATATATGGTGTCAATAAAAATGAGTCACCAACTTAGCTTCTTATCAGCACATCATTATCTCCTCTCACTTTCTTATGGCACATGCTCGGAGTTTTCCACATTTTTTAAGTGGAGAAGCTGTGGCCTACTTGCCATTACACTTTCACTGTTGTAACAGAGATGGCATGTTCCTTAGCTGCACCTCCACAATTACAGCCATAATTTAATTGAGGGAGACAGTAATGTAGCTAACAGGGAGAAGAAGTCTGCAGGATGTCAAGGGAAAATGCTTCAGGTTGGTTTATTACACCTTTATGAGAGCCATATCCTTCCTGTGTGTAATCTTATATAGTTTGAGAAGAAGAATGAGTAGGAAAAAATGAGAAGAAGAAAATACATACCGGTACATTAAAAAATATATATGAGTGTGTAACTTTTCAGTGAAGCAAGAAAAAAAAACAACAACTATGATTTATTTTGTATTTATTTGTGGTAAGTGATCTGACTGCTATTGACCACCACTGATGAGAGATATGAGTAATAAATCCTTCAAATGGTGAAATGATTTGGATGAGTACAATAATAGCACAAAGAGGACATAACATAATATGGGTTTAAATTGTGCACAAGTGAAATAATCCAGTGAACACAAAAAGAAGATATTGATGTGTGTGAATGTGTGCGCCAAGTAAGAACGTAAAAACTATGAATAAAAGCAGCCCGAAGAAGCTTTCACTCATGAGTCTAAAGAATGATATGCTGTATTCACATTGAGGAAATAGCATTTGGGAATATTGTAGCGGCGCCTGCCTGGTGTGATGAGGGAGAGTAGACAACGCCTCCTTTCTAGCTATAGACTGCTTTTAACATGAACTAGAGGTGTTCATGTATTATCAAAACAGAAACGCTCATATTTACAATGTGAGAAACACATGCAGGACACACACTTTTCATTTAGACTACTACGGCAAGCACCTTCCTCACTACAACTGAAAATAATTAAATGAGAATTGAAGCAAATATATAGAAAGAACATTTTGAATTCACAGAATTTCGCTATTTTAATGACGTTTATTCTTGTCTTTTGTCAATGACATATGTAGAGGTAATTCCACAACTGTTACCTAGCTACCACATTGTAAATATGGGCCAAAATCTACATAGATTAAGTTAAAATGTGACCAATGATATTATCTTTTACCACTTCCGTTTTGCTAAAGGGTTGTTTAAACTGCCAGAAAACTGCGTCAATTGTGTTAAAATTCTCTCTGCATTTTGGCGCTTTTTGATGATATGTGGAGGGATTCTAGCCTGATGCATCAGCCAGTTTCATTTCTCTTTGTGGAAACCATCTGACATCGCATCATTGGGGATCGTTCGCTTCACAGGAAGTGGAGACTTTTTTAAAGTTAACCAGTCTCTGTTTTTTGGTTGTTTTGTAGTCCAAGAAGTAGAACATAAAAATGTGTCAGTAATTGTTTCTATGTGTAATATTGCAAATTAAAAGGTACAATATAATTTTATAAGTTAATATTTGACACAAGATCAAAGGAGGAGAACACATACAGTCTACTATCTCAACTCAAGTTGGTTCTTGCTATCGCATCACTCCATTCCTTCTTGCTGATAGGACGACCATACTTCCTGCTTTTGCAGTTCTGCGATACCCAACCTAGAAGCTGCAGTGAATGAAATTGAGTGTAGGCCAAGGTGGCGGCAGCCTGGCTAGAGGGATTCTGTTTTAGAACTCAAATTAACATTTTGGATTTTTCTACATTTATTTATCAACTTCTTCATAGCATGCAACCTAAGTGCTACAAAACTATGATAAATATTTACCACAAATATCACACCAAATAGGTCGAAATTAGAAAACAATGTGCTAATCTGTCATATGGGCTTTAAATATAAAAATGAAGTGATAGAAAAAGTCTGTAAAATTGTCACAGTTAGGCTTTTGCAAATGTATTGTGCACTGAGGGGCCTAATCAGGGCTATTCTCAGCAAGGCAAATCGTTAGAGGATCATTTTTGGTGCAGCTGAAGTCAACAGGTTCCAGAAAAATGGAGAGCGGACACACCATTAACTGAGGCTGCTGACTCTGTTATAAAAGTGAGTGACAAATGACAAGCTAAGCAGCTATCATATTGGGAAACGATAGCAAGACTGCACACCACATTGGGGATGGGAACATGAGAAAGAATAGAGCTCATTGTGAAAGCTAAGTGTAACTTGCTACTAAACAACTTTTTTAGTTGTGCGGATTCGGTTAGAACTGGGCAATATGTCAAATTTTAGATACTATCCAGAATGTTTTGTTTGTTTGTTTTTCCAAGATATCCAAAACATATATTGAGTATACTGTAATGTTCATAGTATACATTTTTTGAAATCTTTGAATTCAACCTAGAGTATAAATGGAATATTACTACAAACATTTCACATTTATCTGACAAGAGGTTACATTTACCTGGCAACTTTTTCATAATATTTTTGTTGTAATGCAAAAAGTGAATGGATCTAGTCACTGTTAGAAGAAATCACCTGAAATGACCTTTTAGATACTTTATGGCAAAGTACAATGTTATTAGACGTAAATGTCTAACACATAAACACAAAAAACAACAACAACAAAACATTAAAGGTTGTATGGAGGATTTTCAAAAAATAGTTTGTTGTCAGTCTTGGTCAAAAACAGTTGCATAGATTTGTAACAGCCTTGTACTTATGCTAAACAAAAAAATAATTATAAAAATATATAAACTGTGGAAATGATGAGGCCAGTAAAACGCTGACCAATAGATAACAAGGTACCTCGTTATCTATTGGCCTGTTAACCTGTCAAGCAAACCCTCAGTGTTCCTAAGTAACTTATTGGCCCAGTTAGCAGTGAAGGGCGTGGCCCTGGGAGGGAAAACACATGTGCATCGTTTGAAAAACGGCAAGCAGCTGTTGGATTTCAAAAATCCTCCATACAACCTTTAAAGACATGTTTTTACACCTTCTTGATTGACATTATATTATGTGAATATGTTTATCTTAAGATATTAATTTTTGTCTTAAACCACCAGCACTATTAATATTATAAATTAATTAATTGACAGAAACATAATTTAACTGTTCCCCTTATTTCTTTCTCCTAGCAAGAATAGCAGAAAGTTAGGTTGAGAGTGAAAGTAATTGTAGCAGGAACGGAAAGACTCAAAGCTCAAGTAAGAACACTGACTCTTAAACATAATATTTACAAAGAAGTAGTGGTCTAAGAAAGGACTTACAAACTACAATTCATGTACATCAACATCTGATATATGTGAAGTTAATGTACTTATAGATCCAAATGCACGTAGATAAAACATTAAGCAACAAAGTAGATGTTCTTGAGAAAAAGTAACAATGTGTGGATGTTTACCCACACTGGATTAAATTTAGGACAAAATGAGCTATAATATATTTGTCATAGCTTATTATAGTTACTGTTTTCTATGTTTGCAAAGACAGAGATGTGAACTCCCTCTTGAATCCTGTCACGAAGGCAAATTTATCAAATTGTTAGTGTACTGGCCATTAATAAACATTGGAAATTGCGGCTACAGCACAGTAACTTGAGTTGCATCACGATATTTGTGGTCAGTATGTCACTGGCCGTGGCACCATGACAGTAACAAAAAATATGTCTGCTCGTGCTTTTTACAAGTGCAAATTAAACCTATGATCAAACTGTTCTAATATCACTAGACACATGCTTAGAGGTCGAGCAAACAGCAAATTATTTGTGGTAATACACAATGGTCCTGACTTATCAAGCCAGGTGCTAAGTTGCGGGTGCAAAGTAAAAAAAACCCACAACAAATCATGTTATTTGCAAGCAATTTATGCAAACTTTAATATTGGAAGACGTTACACAAAACAGATGTGCACCACCTTAAATTATGCATCTTTAGTGTCTGTGTGAAAAAAAAGTCAGCTATACCAAGTTTTTGCTCCCCCTAACCACTTTGCACATGAGCAAATGCTTTATAAATCTGGCCCAATGTGTATTACCAATGTTGGATACAACATTGATGTTTTAGAATTTGTATATATATTTTATAAATTATTCTTTTTTTTTTTTTTTGAATGAATGAATGAATTTATAAATTAATTATTTGTATTTGCATTTAAGAGTCTTTTAGAACTGCTCTGAGAAATTTAACTTTATTTAAAATTACTATAAATCTAAATCTAGTGCTATTCTGGATCTCTGTCAGTGAAACATTTCTAGAGCAGAGCAGAATACATGAAATGTATTTGTTTCTATTTCCACACAAGGGCAAGTTGATTGATTAACATTGTTTAATACTTTAATACTGTCTAATACTATAGGTATACTATAGGTAATACTACAGGTCCCTGTATCACGGAGAATAGGGATTGTATTATCTTTATCGAACTCTTGAATTTACATTAACACTCAAACTGGATTTAAATGACTCAAAGCCATACCAGTTACATACTATGGACTGACAATTATGTCAGCAGAAGACAACAAAAGCATAAAGAACATCTGCGGTTTGTACACACAATCTTTCATCACAGAGGCTCACACTAAACAGGGGTCAGTGAGAAGTGGTTGTCACTGTGATTGGCTCCTGCTGCTGAGGGCGAGCCCACAATAGCCAATTATCTTTCATTATCCACCGCCACAGCTCTCGTGGTCTGGATGCCTCTGCAAGTGCCAGAGTGTGTGTGTCATAGCAGGAAGTGATTGGCAAATTGCTAGTTACATATTTCAGTAGTGAAAGGGGATAGGAGCAATATGCATTGAGAATATATCAGAGGAAGACAGCAGACAGGGGCTGATGATTGGATTCGACAGAGACAATGGGATCGTGGGCAGAACTCTACTGAGCTGAGTCTGGTGACAGATGTGCTATGACCGGCCGAGGATGGAGATTCAGATTGTGCATGACCAATGTGTGACCAAATATGACAATCTCACTCATACATTACAATCAAGTCATTTCTACTTCAGACCGGCTCAACACTACTACCCAATTTGTATCAATTAGCATGGGGTGGGATGTTCAAAAAGAGGCAGTGTCATTTCTACATTTATTGACGACACTGCAGTTTAAAACAGACATTCCAAATCAAGCAGAAAGATAACTGAGAGAATGACAGCTAAAGAAGCTGGTTTAGGGTTAAGTAAACTACCTTGCAAGCAGTTTACTTTGAAAAACAAAAAATGTACCAGACAGTATATGATATGTGTATATGTATTGTGTGTGCTGTGGCATGTTTTTTCAATATGGCAAACATTTTGTATTATTTATTCTTCTTTATCTTTACATGACCCAAAGACCTCAGAGATCCATCCATTGCAATACCTCAACCCAAGCATTCAAAGTGCATGCTCCAGAGCAAGTCACATAATTGTTAAACAATACTCCACAACCTCATGCCAGCAACACAACACTTTTATGTCAAAGAAATAGTTCTTTCCAAGCGTTATACAACTTGTAATATCCATCCTTTGCTAAAGGAGAATCATCTGTGTGAGACTGTTCAGAACAAGTGTGAGCAAGACACCAGCGGTAATCACAGTCCTCCTGAGCAGTGCCTGTGGTTCAATTTACATAAGATTAACACAATATGAGCCGTCGACTTCGCAACTGAGAAAGGAGAGGAGGCCGGGTAAGCTTGAGAAAGTGGATCTGTAAGAAGTCACACTAAATGGAGTAATTGACTAGAATGGAGGAGTAAAAATAGGAATGAGAACGCGTGATTCAGTGTATCTGAATCAGATTGTCACGGACAAGTATATTTAATTTAAAAAACTAGATTATATAGTCGTATATCCGCAACCTATCAAATATTAAAGGTGCACTGCACAATGTGACTTTTTTGGTGGTTGGTACGCCACCTGCTTTTCTTTATGTCATAAGCTGATATTCCAGGTGGCTCATGTCAAGGATTGGTTCTCCTTTATGTCCATCAAATCTTATTTATGTCAACACAGTCAATTGTTTTATTCTTGGATTTGCTTATGAGATGGGCTGTCTTGACCTTGACATGACAAAATTTTAATTCTGTTCAAAGACAAGCATGAAGCAGGAATGCCGTAAACAGATCCACTCACGCTTGCATGCCAACATGACTAAACTCTCAAAAGTTGTGAAGAGAGCATCAAAAACACCTTGTAGTCCATAATGCATTAGATAAAAGTTTATTTATGTTTTTAAAACTGCAAATCAGCAGGCCTAGTGGCTTAGTCCAACAGAAATGTGAATAAACATCTACAATCATTAGTTAACATATGCAAAAATAAGTTACAGTGTGTAGAACTATCATTTGTTATTCTTATTTGAATGCTTGTCAAAAACAATATTTCTAATATTAAGTTTTTGCATATCTTCAAAACATGCACACTACTAACATAATCTAAATTGTGATACATACAGTACTTAGTGGTAGCTTACTATAGATCTGACAGACCAAACCTTGTAACTTCTTGGCGGAAATGAAATCATGTATCATTCAGGCGTTAAATCTTTGTACTTGCACTTCCCTGTCATTTCTTTTTCATCAATTTATGTCCAGAATCTTCTTTCCTGCTCCACTAAACTGTCATCCTCTTAAGAAAACACTTCTCGTTCAAAGTCCAAAGTCATTGCACTGTTCGCCTTTTACTTTACGAGCCTAATACACAGAATACATGTGTGCTTATGGAGTATGACACTGATCTGTCTGTGCCTGTTTTACAGCTATGCCTCTGTAATCCCCATCCTAATCCAATGTGTGTGTCTATGTGCGCTTGTGTTGCTTGGTATTTAAGCTTTTGCCTTCCATGGGACTCTCTTTCCCACGCCTTGCTACTACACTGTAATATTGTAGATAGCCCCAGCAGCAGTCATCCACTTCTCTCCATTTGAGCACTCAGCACAATGGCTTGGATAGACTCGGCACTCCACCGTCGATATCTCTATTACCTACACAGTAAACACAGAGTGGCTAAAATGGTTATGGGTAATATGACTTTAAAATGAGGTGATGAAATGCAGCGGTTGCAGAGGCAGAGGTGAGAATGTCAGTTCAGCTAAGGATACAGGGCAAAGCAACACATTTATGCTAATTCCACTCTGACAGATGAAGTTTGGTGAAGTTAGGATGTTGACAGTGATTACAGGGTGTCTGAGGTTTTAAGTGTGTTTCAGAAATTACATGTTTCTATTTGGTTGGCATTTACCAGGGCTGGAAAGTAACTACTTACATATAAAACAACAATTGAATGGATTTTTGGGGGTAAGAGCAGTTTTTTTTTTAAAAATTACAATTATAATCACAAGTTTATTGATCGAGATGGGCCAATTTTGGACTTATTGCTATAAAGGAGACTTGTTTTTTTCTGTCCGGGCACCAAAGCTCTGGAATGTTCTACCAGATGTGGTCAAATTGGCCAACACTGTGGCTGCTTTTAAATCTAATTTGAAAACCCACTTGTATAGAATTGCATATTCTTAGTTACTTTAATATAATTGACTATTATTTCTTTTTTTTATTATTCTTAATTGTTTTATGTACAGTGTTTATTGCTTTTATCGCTTTGTAACTTGTTTTTGACAAGTGCTATACAAATAAAGTCCTCTATGAAAGAGCAACAGATTCAAAAACTCGTTCATACCTCAGTCGATTAAACTAATTAATATTTTGAATTGTGTAGACAGTTGACCTAAGTGAGTGACCGTACATTGGTATTGTATATGTTTAGTTATGTCTATTGTTGTATGTGTGTTTTCCTATTGTCTCATTTTATGTATGTCTACTTTTTTCTTTTGCTACTGACCCCCTGTCTCGAACTTAATTGCTCCGCAAGGAGACAGACAATAATTGAACCTTGAACTTGAACGTTACATTTTGTCTTTAGAATAAAACATTAATGATTACATTATGTAACCATTCTCTCTCTCTCTCATATGTGCAAATTTCTCTCATCGGACAACTTAATTTTTTATTCAATTCGTAAATCTGAATATACTGCCAGATCTTATTATGGACACCATTAGAATACCTAGTACCTTTCCAGACAATTTAAAACACGACAAAAGTACAGCTTTTATACAGCTGACTCTGTGCATAGAATCTCAGTTGGCTTGTTCCTTTTATTTGAAATAGTTAACTTATGTACAGTACATATAAACACAGAAGTTGTCTTTTGAATAACTATTTCCCTGGTTTAAGATGTTTTCGGAGACATACAACTACAACTCATTGTTAACTGCTTGATTCTTCAAGTATTTATTCATTTAAGACTGACGTAGTGAAACCACTTAAAACTAATAGAACATAAGTTAACTTTTTTGAGTTCTGTGTGTGTACAGAGCCAATTGAATAGGTTTCCTTGAAGAGCATGAGGAATATAGAATGATAGAGATCCTCAGCAGCAATGATAATCCCATTAGCACCGAACGCCATGTTAAGCTCTGCACTAACCACTGGAGTGTGTGTGGCCTTCTTGGACCATTCTAATTAGCAGATGTGACTCACGTGAGGCGCCATCCAAGACGTGGTGGGAACAGGGCTATGGATGACCCAGAAATCTAGCAGCTAATGAGGCAATAGACTTTTCACACTGAGACAGAGCCAGCATGCACAGGGCAAGAAGGTGTATAAGAGAGAGAGGGATTTGAGGGGGTGGTATCAGGTTCAGTCGTATTTCAAGCATGAAGAAGTCTGCAGGATCACAATATGTAGACACTAAGAACAATATTAACAGCATAAAGGATTGAAATTTTAATTGGCTACACTGTGAAAAGGTTTTAGTGAGAATTGAACAAAATAGAAAGAGTGCCAATGGCTCAATAATGGTTCTGTGGTTTTACAAATATTGATATGAATAGTAACAGGTGCTGTCATTAGCACACACATCAACAATCCACTGCTGGGGACAACAGAATATAAAATTTCCAATGCTCAGTAAAAGGGTGCTCTCTATCATATCTGGACTAATAGCTCTACATGTTCAAAAGGCTGTTCTTAACTAGATTCTTCAAATACATAAAAAAGTATAATCCCTGTGTAAAGTCCACTCTGCTGGTTAAAGCTCATTATTTTCGCCGCAGTACCAAATACTCAGCAGACATCTCTTTCTGGAGACACCACACACCACTGGCTTTAAATGGTTATGAGAAATGGAATTGGTTGACTTAAAATGAATGATAATGAAAACATTGCAATTTTAATGTGCATTGTCAACTGTTTATTTTGTATTTGCGCTACCATTAGACATATGCCTTTTCATTATTAAAACTCCGGTTTACTGAACTGTCAAAAGAAAGAACTGACATTATTCAGTTGCTCTCTTCATTCATTAAATGAAAACTTTATAAATGTGGAAAACATGAACAAAGAGAAAGCGTCAAAAAAAGTGAGTGTTTTGACACTAACTTTTTGATGACATTGTTATGTGCCTCTAAAACAACAAAGAATATTATTGGTATCTAAATGATTATCGATTAACTGATTAATCTTGTCACTTACTGCATTATCAAAGTTAAACAAATAACTGATCCACATATTCTTAAATATTGCTTAATAATATTGAGGGAGACAAAATTAATTCAAGTTTAATTCATAAATAATCTAAAAATGACCTACCTTCCATTTAGCATGAGTGTCTTAATTTTTTCTTTTCTATTTCTCTTTTTTTTAATTGTTGTATTGAATGTATATTGTTTAAAAGTGTTTGTTTTTCATGCTATATATATATATATATATGTTTTAAAAATTAAAAAGGTAAACGCTCTGAATCCTCCATAAACAACAATGTCAAAAGATCCGTGGATCCACTCCCTGGCGTCAGAAAGCAAAGGGCACTTCTTTGCTTGTAACAGCTCTGCGACGTGACAACTTCAGTGATAAGTGATATGAACAAGGAGCCACTTGGATGCTGCACCCACGCTTCAACTGCCTGTCCTGCTTTTATTCGACCTATAAAGTCTACCTCTCTGTTTGTTTGATTGACTGCACATTTGAAGTGTTATCTCGATCAAACTCATAATTATACTCACAAGAGTCTCCTCAAACACACAAATAAATAAACATCAAAAAGCACAGTCTCTCTGCGCACATCTGATATGGAAGCACACATAGGCCTGCGGCACCAGGCACTTCATTTCCTATTCCTCCCCTCGGATCCACTCTGGCCTCCCCAACACTCACACAATCGCTATAGCAACATTACACTGAGCTATTGGCAGCCAGAGGGCTAATCATGTCGTTACAACATCTGTCAGACATCGCCACATACAACTGATATAGAGGAAGAAGGGCTAGCAGCGCTGACCACAGCTGTCTGCAAAACGCATCTGTTCACTTAAACTTGTGTCATTTGAACAGATATAAACTTACCTTTGTGCATGGCTCAGAAACTGAAGCATGAAAGAGGAGTCTGCAAAAGAGACAAAACAGAAGTTTTTCTCAAGCTCATAAATTGATCCTTTTAGCAAAACAACTTTTTGTGGCCAGGGACTATAACTTAGGATAAAATCTGTCCTGGGTGAGAAACAAAGAAAATGGAAAGAGATTTGCAGGTAAAATGACACAATCCAGTATGTTAGAGGAAGATGCGTGTTGGGTTTATCACTCTGCTGCCACCTGTAGGCTGAATATTGCATTTCACATTCTCCTCTGTCCTCAGAATGTACTTTTAAATAGCTATAATATAGACAGTGACAATATGAAAAACGCACTGAGACCCACTCATACAAGTTCTGCTCAGTCACAATGCAATGAGCTGCCTCACCATGTCTGTGCTATCAAACACGAAACAAAAACTTTGATTAATAGTCCTTTTGATGTATCCAGAGTCTCGTCAGAGGCCGCTTTATAAACCAAAAGTGCCACTCAGAGCGGCCTACGTGCAGCCACTGCATCATTTAACGAACCAAAGAGGGTGAGCGAATGCTTTATATTTAGAACAGTGACGCTATGCAAACTCCGGCAGCACTAACATGAGAGGAAAGCTCAGTGATGCGTTGGAGCTGCATATTCAATAATGTATCAGAGGCAGCATTTTAAAAAACAGCTGGGGATTGCTCCTCTGTCTTGTTGTGTCTGCCTGTCTGTCTCTCTGCGAGTCCCTGGTCTGTCCATTGCTGCTACAGCCGCTTTAGAGAGAGAGCGGTTCTTTGGTTAAACTTTCATCTAGTCGTCAGTGGCTTCTCTCGCCCGCTGCCTCCCACAGGACTCATCTCTCTCTAAAGAGTGCTTGCGACTCGTCTTTATTTTGTTGCCTGTCAGTGGCCTCCTCAGAAGACATGCCACAGACTTTTAGCAGCATTAATCATATCATACACATCTGGCCTAGAATCTGCTCCTTTTGACAAACTTCTTACCTTGTGTAAAGGTCGATGTGGTATTTAAGAACATACCTGTTTTTAGTACACACTTCTGCTGTGTCGCTTCATTCTTGAGGATCGAAAGAACAAGAAATCCCTGTAGAATTCTCCTGCGGGTGGGAACAGAGATACAGGGGTGGGGAGAGAGGAAAGAAGAAGACATGGATTAGGAATGCTGCCTTTGCTGCTCACAAAGCTTTCAAACCAAACAAACCGTCAATGTTTATCAATTTAGCTCATTCTTTTTTGTTAGTGTGACAAAGTGACTTCAGAGGCCTCCTTGTATACTCTGCTGTGGTGAATTTAGCTACACAAGAGGCTGGATAAAATGAGCAGCTCTGCACTGGCTCAGTCCTTATACACAGAGCATTTACTGTAAGTCTTTTAAAGCTTCAATTCGGTCCAAACTGTATGAGCTGCAGAGCTGAAAGACCAGTAAAGCTCACTATCTTTCAAACTGGCACAAAAAGTTGCGTTAGGATTTCTAGAATTTTGAATGAAAGCATGAAGGAAAAAAACAACAACTAACTAACAATGGCATAATTATGGTGGAATAATGAATGTTGTGAGAAGTGAGGATTGGTTGTCTATATAAAAAATAATTTTGATTTGTCATTAAATAAATATATATTAAATAATAAGAATAATGAATAAATATTTTGCTTAAGAGAAAACGAATTTTTTACTTTAACAATGGGTAGATGTGTATTTTTATTTTTTTTATTTTTTTTTAGTACACAGTTGTGCTGTGTCGCTTCATAGTTGAGTATCAAAATAACAAGAATATTGCTTCCTCATCAAAAACACAGCTAAAGTTTAGTCTGTGAAATAATTTTTTTTTTAGAAAACACTGTTCTGAATACTCCTGAGAGCGTCTGCACTGTTTTCAAGTCTCATCCAGCATTTCTGCACCATTATGTCAGGGAATATAGATTTGATTGTTTCTCATTTGTAATTTTTTTTTGCAGCCAGTAGATGGAGCTCTGTCTCGATTCCTGATGTGGGAAACACATGTGTGCTTTGCTACATTGTTTTTATTAGTTCTGGTGCACGAGAGGAGATGCTCAGGAGCACAATTAGAACAACAGGCTAATTATAACTGTAGCTGACATTCAAATAAGTCCCTCGGAGAAGACCACTTCTAGTTTTTGAAAATAATTTTAAGCCTTATAGATTTTTTAAACACTCACAGAAAATCTAGCAAGTTTTTGTTCCTTCGAGGCACCACAAAGTAATAAGATATGACTCAATTGACTAAATAATCAAATTATTTTGGATTATAAGCGTATTTTTCATGAGTTTGACTGTGGCGATAAGCATGCAGCAAATTATAGATCTCATAGACTTACTATTACAAGTGCCTATATATGTATTTTATCATTTTTCAATTTAATTCAGTGGTGAGCTTATATTCAGGTGCGCTCATAGCCAGAATACAGTATTCCTTATTACCAAATAAGATGCAAAGTTTCAACTTCATAGATGCAAATAATAATGCAAAACTACAAACAAAAAATTTATCAAACCTGTGCAAAATGCAAAAAAGTCCAAATTATGTTCTCATTTAAAAGTTGTATTACAAAAATAGCACAGTTTAGTTAAGAAATAGCAATTGTACTTATTTAAATATAGCTACGCATTTGGGTACTACTACAAGAAAGTCTGCTACACACTCTTGACAGTATGCTGAGATTTGAATAGATGATTGATACATGCTTTGTGTATATTATGGAAACATGATTCCACATTGGACTAATAAACGCAAGTGTTTGTCCTCAAATTCTCCACTAGTCTGTGCTATTACACCACTCCTGCAAGTGTGCGTCTGACCGAAATAAGGCCAAGGGATGATGACAGCATACATTAACGACTGCTGCTCTCTGTTCTCACACAATTGAGAGAAATAATTACATTTGAACACACATAACCAGAAAAGACATAACCTGTTTTCTACACAAAGCCTCCATGTTATATCACCAATAATGCCCTCAATCCTGCTTTGAAAACTGTCTAAAAAGAAAGCCCAAGATAAGTAACTAAGTACCAAAAGTACATCCAGAATGCACATTTTCCCTATACAACATATCTTTCAATTGTTGGCTATCACAATACTTTTCAATAACAAAGAACTACAATGTAGTTTGCCATGTCAATTGGGGTTTAATGTGCGGCATAAAAAAAAAAAGCTCTTGTGTTCAGCATGTCCGCCCTATTTCCTTTCATAATTGGTGGAAGATAAATGTACAACAAACAACGCAACATAAATACACAAAATGTTACATACAAAATACATTTTATTTAGTATTGCTTGTTTTCAGATTTTATAATGCGATGATGTCATACTCTTTCTCTGGTAATTTCAGGTTAGTAACTTACCCCATAACCATCTACGACCAAAATCAACATTTTGTAGCATGTAAACATTGTATTGGTCTCAATTTTATCTATATTTATTGTAATGATGTGTTTTCTTTCTAAATCATATATTACAGTATAATTGAATTTGCAGCAGTGAGCATGAGCGCGCTTGTGTTGCACAGTTGTTTTGCAGTTGGGCTCTGGCTGCACCGGTAGGAGAGCACCTTGTTAGTGAGAATGTGCTTCACCTGTGCTGGGCCAGCACAAGTAATTAAAGCTCGGCAGTGAGCGGAGAGAAGGAAGAGCTGGGATTAGATCACAGTACAGGACACTTGTGATGGTGCAAGCACTTTTAGCGAACAGGAAGCACTATGCGCCAACATTTGTCCATCTACTCTATTTTAGTGGGATGGCAAACGGACACGCTATCAATGTTACAGAATAAGTTCAACTAAATGTTCACAAGTGGCAATGATACTGAAAGACCTACATGTCACCATGTCACTTTAATTTTACCTGTAAAAATAATTAGAATAAAGTCTATATTTGACTTTATCACAAATAATACTCATTTAGTATCAAAACAAATTTTCTTAAAGAAGCTCTTTGGCACATGGTAATATCACATACATTCATTTTGGCTGCAAATTTTGGCTTAAGAACATATTTTTACAGACAGCAAGTGAAACTGGAATGAATCACCAATCAGAGCACTGCTGTTGACTATCTATGAGAATACATTTTTTATTATTGGATTCAAACAGTAACAGCAGTCTCATTTTGTCAAAGTCAAGTGCTGCATTTATATTTGCTCATTTACAAAACAAAGTCAGGTACACTTTAAAGACAAATGTTTGTTTTTAGTTTAATTTTCATTTTGATTATTAGGTTGTTTTTTTTTGAAAAAAAAAAAATATATAGATATATATATATATATTTTCTTTTTTTTTTTTTTTTTTTTTTACAAAACAAAGCAATGCATATAATAACAAGAACACGTACAATTAGACAAACCAAGTCCTAAAAAGTAAATTTGGCATATCTGACTAATGTCAAATGCCAAATATTATTTCAGGTCAATTTTTGATTGTTGCTAGTTTGGGTATATTTTGTCCATGGCATACATTTTGAAGCCCAAATGCACACTTTATAGTTTTGAAGCTTATGTCAGTGATTAAAACAGGGCAGTCCCATAAGCCACTAGAACCACAATAATGGAGATGTTTTAGTCAATTGTAATATAATGAATTATTACAGAAAACCTGTTGATTCCAGATGGTATAATTCTTTTGCAGGTGTACATGCAATTTAACGTTGTACAATTTTTTTTGCAGTTTTGGCCCCAAATTGTTTAATTTGTACTGCAGTTTTTTTGTTTTTCTGCTTCAAAAAAAAAAAAAAAAAAAAAACAACAACAACACTGGTATATTTTATGTTTGCACCAATTTGCGGTTCACATTGAGTGACTCTAGTGGTAATTAGAAGCGAATCAACAGTAATTTAAAAGGAGTTTCTGTCTGGCTGTTGCTTTGAACATTACCTTTAAGATCTTCTGCAGAGGAATTATTCACTGATGTTATTTTGAGGCCAGTGGATTATTTGCCAGTGGCTCGTCAGCTTCGCATTAGAAATCAACTATTTCTGCGATGGCCCAAATGGATTTTTTAAATATTTTTTTGTTTTTTTTGTTCGAACTCTTTGGCACTCTCTGATTTAGCCTCACTTGGGGATGTGTGAAGCGTTCCTCTTTAGTCTCTGTCAACTGGATTCAACATCAAGGAAAGTGGGTAAGCAGAGCAGTGGAGTGGGCATCACATGGTTCTTTCCTGTGCCCTAGTTTACTCTGAGGTGACACTGGGATCTCACATCTCACACTCACATCATGCAGCCATAAGTAATATGATCTTTTGGCTCAAATAATGTATTGCTGCTAAGTGGTATTGTACAAAAGTGATAAAGTACTTTAGAGTGGAAAGTAGAGCAGAAAAGAGTCATGATGTGATGAATGGATGGGTTATACTTTCCCTAAAAGCACTAGGGCTCAATCTTTAGTCACTTAGGCCGATTTTTGAGTTATGCTGTGGCCGATAACCGATATATGCTGATTGTGATATTTGCGCTTTAAAGCAGAACTAATTAACATTTTGACCTTGTTAAATGTCTTGGGAAGAATTTTTGAGGCATTTCTCTCTACTGCCTCCCAGTGGAAATCTTGTTCTTGCAGTTTTTGTGCCTCGACCTGATGACGGCTCTTCTGTAAAACTCTGGTCAATTTATTTTTACATTTGGTGATGTCAAATGTTTTATTGTATTTATACCATCTTACCTCAATTAAAACATTTTTATCAAAAGAAATACATACTGTTTTAGGTTTGATATTTACACAAGAGAGCTGTAAGTAATATTGCTAAACTTCTACTTTAAATCTACAGCAAGCTTACAAGATCACAGACTTACTTTTCACTTTGATAAAAAAAAAAAAAAAAAAAAACAAAAAAAAAAGGGGAATAAAATATTATGTGGCATTATTATGGAAATAATCAGCTACATTTTTTTTAGCTTAATTGAATGTTTATTTAAATTCTTATTCGAGTCTGTAAAGTCCAGTCTATTCAAATTGTAAATCTGATGGTTTGAACACACATTTGGACTGACACATGTCATGAGACTAGAAAACCTCCTCTAAAACCATCTGCATCAAATTAGATCTTTTCTTCTTTTTTTTTTTTTATATCAGACGATACCGATATCATTGAAAATCATAAATGATGTATGAAGATAATTAGCTAAGCATTTGGGAGTTTACAAATCATTTTTACACTATTTCCTGGTATTGGTCTGTAAAAATACAGACACAGAGTTATTTAAACATTGGTTATAGCTTTTGCCACATCCCTACCTTTTTAGTTAACACATCCATCTGCAGACTATCCAACAAGAAATATTTGGCTGACAGCCCTAAAAAAGCACAATGAATCTCAAAATAGGTTTTACTCAAAGGAAGCACAGCCATGACATACAGCATATAGATAAACCATTATCTTGATACTAGTTTTATTTGCACAATGATATCTTTTTTTTTTTTTTTTTTCAAGAATGTTGACAGGACTAAGATCCCCTGTTGTATCTATTCTATACCAGCAATTGCTAACTTTTGTCAAGCACAGGTCTAATTTTTTGCGTGTTAAAAGAATCCAAATTGTCTGTTTCAAGATCTATCTGCTGTCTTTGTCCTACTGATGTGAAATACAGTATGTGAAAGGCTTATGAGTGGTAGAACATATGAAAAACTATAAAATTCAAAATACTATATCAAAATATTCTGTATAAACATGGTAGCTCTACAGAAGTTTGTTGGCAATGCTGATCTAATCTAAGTATGTAGCCCTAGTACAGTATAACAGTAGAGGAAGATATTAAAGGTCAAGTAAGGGTTTGGGATTCTCAGAACTGCATGACACACTTTGCAGTAAACAACTTCAACTTATAATTTAATGTGCATTTGTCTGCAGTATTTTTGGAGCTTGCACATTGGGATCTGGATCTGTGGCGCAATTGAACAAGAATTATGAAAGGATGCATCAATGGTGACCTTAAAACAACTGACTTTCTGCTGAGAACCTCCAGAGACACAGACAAAGGTCTTAATAAAGCAGCTACAGTCAGTCACATCACAACCTGAGTGTGTGCGTGCTTAGAGAGAAAGAAAAGACACAGCAGGAGCGGCTTTAATTTGTTAAAAGGACGTTAAAGGAATCTTTGTTATTTTACACACACTTTAGTTAACAAACTCAGAAACATAGCTTCAACACAGAGCACTTTAATAGCTTTTACTACCAAATTTCATTAGGTTCAGTATTGATAAGCACTAATAACCAACTGCTCTGATTGGTTGGTATTGTGCACTTACACGAGTCTTGGTTAGGTGTAATCCCTCATTTGTGATCCATAGTTGAAAATTGCTAAATTGTGAGTATAGACTGAAAAAACAACAAAACCCAACAACTTACAATTGGAAGATGCTCATAACATCGTAACATCTTCCACAAAAACACTATGCACCACTTAAAATTTCGCATTTTATTTCATTAATGCAACTTCATCAAAATCACTGACTAGTAATACAGTATATTGCAATAACTAGGTTGAAACCCAAAAAGACAAAAGACAATTATGTATTTTATATACAAACAAAAGACAACTTCTGGGCTACTGTTAGTTTCCGTATAACATAAATAAATAAAGATGCTTGCACTCTTTAACTCACTTATACAAACTGCATTTAGTTCAGTCTTTTCTGTCAATTTTTCTGAACATGATTAAATGCAAACTTTTAACTAAAATACGGGATTATGACATGAAAAAGAAAGCTTCTTTTCTTTGTTTTTGCTTCACGTTAATTCATTTGTGAGTTATATGGGATTTCAATTTTTTCTTTCTTTTAATAATCAGTCCCAAATGTTATGTTTTCTCCTCATTTGATTATGGTATTCTATTTTTCTGTCAATGTATGTTTTGGAATTTATAGATAATATTCATTGTCAAACCACAGTTGAATTTTCTTGAGTTGAATAGGTAAGAAAAAAGTGCCGAAGTGAATAAAATACATACAAGAAGTTATGAAAGATTAATACTGAGATTAGATGAAGTGAAAGAAGACAAACTTAATTTTTGATATATACGCCAAGAACTGTGCTTGTAACGTTTAATTTCCTCTTGACAAGACAATTTGAATAGAAAATCACTATGCCTACACCAGTACTGCGTGGTTGCTATTGTGCTCGGGGTGGCCCTGTAGTCACATATATATGGTGACAATTGTGAATTATCATTTGAGTAGGTGCAACAAATTACTCAGCGGTGTCCTACTTTTAAAGACATATTAGACGCTACAGTGCTGCAGGCCACGAGGAGACAGAGTGAGCCAAAGTACAATAAAAGGAAAAGTGTCTTCAGCGCAGAGGGGAGTGAGGAGAAATGAGAAGTGAAGAGGATGAAGGGAATTAAAGCAAATGAGGAAGGACAAATAAGAGATAAGAGCTTGTAAAGTGGAGGAACACTGGGCAGGCCCATCTGCTCACACATCAGCTCTGAAGGGCGGAATCACATAGAACAGACAATTCCTCGGAAAAGTTTCTAATGCTAAATACTTTGACATGATGTTTGCTTGCTGTTAAGAAAGTCATGAGTAGAAATCTGCATTCTCCTTTTTCTTTTGGATATAGCTTTAACTTTCAGGTCTTAATTCAGTCTTATATTATTCATGCTTTTTAGAGCATGGGTTAGAGTTGGTTTCCATCGTCCAATCCAGGGGTGTCAAACATGCGGCGTGGGGGCCAAATGTGGCCCCTGAGATGATTTCTGATTATTATTTATAGTGGCTCTCTGATAAAAGCTTGTAACAATTTTATCTCGAGGTCCATGATAGTCTGCAGTCTAGCTCTGTCCTGCGTGTGAAGTACAAAAGAGGAGCCACATAGATCAGGATGGACTACGGAAATAAATCTGTAAATGCACTAACGCAGCAAATTGCATAGTTTGTCAAAATAATGTAATGCATTTCAATATAAATACGGACACAATAGTCATATTTGAATATATCATATATATCATCATATTAGGCCTATATTTAAAGTGCGGTCTCATGTTTTCATTAGCTCGGATACCCCACACTTTGGCTATTTGAGAATCTGCTGCAGCTGACGTCATTCACAAACAGGACATGCTTTCTTAAATAAATCTAAATTGTGCTTGAATGTAACTTTTTCTTCCAGGAATCTATCTGAGTGATTCATAAAAAGACGTGCAATAATTTTATTTTTGCGGCGTTGTGACGAGGGTAAGCCTGATGTAAACTACTTTTGGTCACCTTTTTGCATTTATTTCACTTTTTTGGACTCTATGCCGCATTTTAAGTATTCAATACACTGAGGTTGGATTATGTTGGATGTGTTTTGCCTCAACAAACAGGAAGCAGACAATGCTAATGCACTAGCTTGGCTTTGCTAAGTCTTTGCTTAGTCTATCGGATACATTCCCAGAGGTATGGCGGTTTGTCACTGGATCAAGTCAGCATTTGGTGAGAAACATTATTTAATGTCTTTAGCTGCTCTTTTCCATCTGGTCTTCACCTGAGTCTGTTTTCTTTTGTCCAGTGTACGTGCCTAAAGTTGGGACTAGGGATGGGTATTGATAAGATTTTATCGATATCGATGCCATTAACGATTCCTCTTATCGATCCGATTCCTTATCGATTCTCTTATCGATTCCTAAAATTATGTATTTTATTTATCTAGATAAAAAATGTATTTGAACTCATTTGAATACATTTAGACAATGATGTGGACTATATTATGATGATTACTAATTAAATATGGGCTAAATGAAGTGCAGAAATAATATTTCAGAGCTACAGGCATCAACTATTTTGATACTGATAACACTATAATAACGTTATGCAAGGGTGTAACTTTGGCCACGTGGAGTCCTGCTTCTACACGCATCACACTCTCCTGCGCTCACCAGGCCTTTCTCTTCTTCGTAACCCACAAACTAGCACAGTACTGGGGCTCCGGGGGTCGGTCTGTGCTTAGAGAAGGCGGAACAGCGCTTCAGTCTGAGCCGGTCCGGACTGAAGCTCCCGGACCGGCTCAGGACGCAGGCACAGCACAACGGACTGTCTGTATACGCTACGAAGGGGGCACAGCTCGCTTTGAGACCGATAATTCGTTCGCTCCGAGGCGCAGACACAATTTACTTCGGGGCAGACACAGCTGACAGGTGTGGGATCCATCAGAGGAGATGGACAGAGAGAGAAAGTGAAAGAGCAGCTGCCCAGGCTCGAAGAAAACGCACACAAAGTGCGCATTAGGAGCGCGGAAAGAAAGAGTTTATAGACTCCCCAGCTGACGGTAGATTCACGCGCCTATCCCCCAAACATCCACATTACTTAACTCCGCTGTCACGGCGCTGGTGTGTGAGCCGCATGTGCGCCACATGTACATGCTGTATTGTCGCCTTTTCTTCTCTCTCCTTTCCTGTGCGCGCTGTGCGTAAACGCGCTGTATCCACGTGAATTAAGAGGTTTAGGCTTTGCCAAAGTTAAAACTTGTACTTGTAATGAAACCGAATTTAAGAGCCCAGTGTGAGGTTGAAGTTTACGCAGTATTTAAAGGCACAGCGGCCCAAGCAGCATCGATAAGAAGAATCGATAAGAGAGGAGACTAACGATTCCAGTGGATTGCTAAAATAGAACCGGTTCCCAAGTAGAACCGGTTCTCGATATCCATCCCTAGTTGGACCACAATGAATCGTGGGAGGGCCTGCTCCAGGGTCCACTGTGAAAGCAGGGCAATTTGTGGCTCACTTTGGACCCAGCAATTACATCATAAAAAAGATTTGAGCAGTATTGGGAGTCAGAGTATCACAATATGTCACCAAAATATGATTCCAATGAAATGTACGTAGATTTGGTAAAAGAAAAGATGCAACTCAATTTATTTAAAGATAGAAGAGAGATAAAAAGATAAAAACACAACACAGAAAAAGAGAGAGAGAGAGAGAGAGAGAGAGAGATAGAGAGATAGATAGATAGAGAGAGAGAGAGAGAGAGAGAGAGAGAGAGAGAGAGAGTGTGTGTGTGGTGTGTGACAATAGACAAACTCAGAGAGAATTCTTAAAAAGAAAAACAATAAAATAAATAAATTGTATAATTATCACCAAAGTTAGCTGTTTAACAAGTGAAGACTAATTTTGAGCAAGTATTTGTTCCAAGAGTAAAGTATCTGGGCATGTGTGCAATTTGAAGATCAGTTTGGTTGCCAAATCAAGGGGGAAAACAAAAATATTAATAATGAACAATTTTTCAGAGTAATCTTGAATGAAGGAGAACGAAAAGAACTTACACATAAATCACTGTACACTGCAATTTCAGAGAAGACAAGATATAACTGTTCTTGAATGCCAATTTAGCATGTATTGTCTCCACCTGCTCTGCGATTATTTTTAAAAGGAGGAATTTCAACACCCAATTCTTTTGCAAAGTCTCCAAAGTTAACATCCTAATTCCTTTGACACACACTGCTTTTCCAGCTGATGGGAGAAGTTCTGGGGAAGAAAACACCTGACATTTCCATCTCCGAAGCGAGCATTAATTTGAGCTGAATAAATAGGGAGAGGTGACAGGGTGTCATCAAGGTGCAGCTGGGTGAGACTGCCACGACCTCACACTTGCTTATTTCTACCATTTGACAAGGTCGTAAAAGTGATACTGGAATATGCCCAAGTGAGTCCAGGGAATGTTGGAGTTAGAAGAGCTACAGAATGACTGGGTTTTTTCCTAATGAAGCTTCTACGCCAAAGTGACCCATTTTCCACACTCTTCCGCACAACCTCTCACTTATACGGCTGCCCCAAATTCTTCACAAGGAAAAATATGCATAAATTTAATTAATACGATCAGGATGTTCGTCGTATATTCTCTTTTTCCAAAGTGTTAGTCCTTGAGTTTGTTTGGACCCAAGTGGGATGAGGTCAGTCGTCATTGTAGTGAGAAAATGTCACAGTGGAGACGGTAAATTACAATAACACAAATGAACTTTCTCTTTAAAGGACAAGGCGTGATTGAAAAGCTGTTTTAACTGCGAGTGAATGTGTGTGTTTATGCTCCAGATCTCACAATTATGGAAATTCAACCTTGTTTCTTTGGAAAGCATTTTCTGGTCATTCGTTCTCCGCCAAACAAAGACAGTTATTTTCTTTAAGTTAAAGTCAGAATTGCTTCTACAAAGTGAGTTTAGTGAGTTTCAGTTACGGTAAGCATAATGGACTGATTGTGAGAAACTATAAAATGATAGGTGAGGCTTAAGCAGTGAAATATAGTGGAGTGGTCCAAATTGCAAAGCCATGCAAGATAGCTAGGGATTTAGTTAAATATCTTGCAATTACAAAAGTCCCTGGAGCGACTGATTATACAGTGCTCAGACATGCACTCGAAGCGTACCAGGTTGTTAACACAACACTCGCCGCTTGCAGACTCCAAAAGAAGAGTTCAGAATTAACTGATACTTTTCAAGTGATGTCTATGTACCATTTATAGTCTCTGGTATGCACTGTTTTGTATGAAGCAGTAACTCAAAATACTGAAATAGTATAGACAAGTGAGCTGATTTCTGCAGCTAAACAAGTCTTAATAAAATATGGAAGAATTAGCCTTATCCAAAATTCACTCCTTTTGTCTTGTATTGATCACAGGCCTCTGAAAGTGAGTTGTTTGAATACACCAGAGTTATACATTTTTCTATCTAATTTATCTATCCAAACTTGGCTATTTGGCATGTGTGCATTGTGTCACCATGGTAACTGTGGAACTATCCACCATACATGCCGCTCCACCAGGGTGACGCCATCACAACATATCAAAATGAGATTGGATTTATAATGTATCTTCTGAAGGGGTCATTTACTGGTCATACACCACAGCCCAGAGATAACAATGTGTCTGGTTTTATTTACAGTGACAATTTTGTCCTTCAGGTTAGAACTGAGCTATTTTACATGTGGTTTGGCTTTAAAGCTTGGAATCATGACACCACACATCTGTAGAATTTTCAGCTCAATGTAAAACCAATGGAGATTTTTATTAAAGGTTCTGGTAACTTTATTGTGTACCAAAAAAATGTAATTTAAACAATTTAATTTATAGCAGCCCTCTATATAATCAGCCTATAATGTTGTAATGTCACATGAATGGAACACATTGGTGTAAAATGCTAAAAAAAAAAAAAAAAAAAAAAAGAATAAGAATGTTATTCTTTTGTTTTACTTTCTTTCTAAATTCTAGGAGTTAAACCTTGTTTAGAAACAATAAAAACTTTTTTCTTTGGGAATTTTAGTGACATGGAAAACATGACTTCCAAAGGCCATTAAATTAATAATAATAATAATAATAATACATTTTATTTATATAGCGCTTTTCTAGACAAATTAACATACATTAACACTGAAATTAGGTGGCAACATTTTTGTTTTCCACATACGTTCAACAATGAATATTCATTATAGGCTTTAAGTGCTTGAGTGTTGATTAGAAGTGCAAGACACAAGATAAACTATAAGCACCTAGCTGTACTAGTTGTTATTTTATGTATACAGTTTTAAATATTTTTTAACTACAAAAGTCTCTTGAGGAGGCACACAAGGCTGGAGCCCCCTGGCATAAAGCCAAAAGCCAGCAGGGGGCAGCGTGCTCAGTGGAAAGACAACATCTACAGGGTTGGAGAAAACCTTGCTTTACTGGAATAAGTGGAGCAAAATGATGAATGATACAAAACAAAATTTGGTCTCACAGGCAAATCACACTTAAAAAAAGTAACACTTTTTATCTTATTCTGCAAAACCTTATTTTGCAGCTAATTATACTTTTACTTACATTTTCATTGTTGAACTCATTATATTATTATCCTATATAGCCAAAAGTGTCACTAAATAACTTATTAACAGCAAAATAAATGTGTAAGGCATTAATAAGATCAACTAAATCAAATTAACAACTTGCATGTAACCAAATCATTTCAGGCTTTCTGTCTCCAGACTCCAGGTTCCTTATTTCTAAAAGATTTCAGTAGATGGGGAAAACTCCAGCAGATGTGTTAATTAACACACAGAGATTTCAGTTTAGATTCTCAGACTAAAGTTTCAAGTCTATTTGGCTTGGGTAATTCTGTAATTTTAGTGCCTTTAGATCAGACGACTGTTGGTCACACACTCTTTATTCTGGAGTTCCTCAGGGTTCCATTCTTGGACCTATGCTTTTCGCCCTGTACGTGACCCTCTAGGTAATATCCTTAACTAATATGAAACATAATTTTTATATTGAGGATTACAAATTGCTGTTCCAATTGTCAAGAACAATTGCAGCCCAGTAACACCCCTACTCGACTGAAATAATGGCCTCAAACTTTTGCTGTTTCAAAACTTCCTGTAATTGAATGAGGTCATATACTGTTTTGACCAGGTTGCTTCTATGTTGACCTGGCACAGTCACGATCGTGCATCACATAGGTCACAGCATGATCTCCCGTCTTTTATTTATTTTATAAATAGGTAATTTCTTTTATTTATCTGCTAGTTGAGTTTGTTTGTTAATTCTAATTAGTTGTATTAACAGTGCCACACATTACGAATATGACACATTTATACAGAGCGGTGCAATTAATCAAATTTCTATTTCATTTATGATTATTGCTGTAGTCGATTACAAAAATTGTGTGATCAAGTCATTGTGATTTTTAACCATAATAAATGTGTTCGTAAGGCCTCAAATATTTGATTAGGCTGTTAAAGTATATTGTAGAATACATATTTCTGTGAGATATAATGTGACCTATTTCATTTTATCTCATCACTCTGCATTTGAGGGCACTACTACTCTGTGCTGTCTCTAAACAAATAATCATTTGAATAATTGCGATTTCCATTATTTTTCAAAGAATTGTGATTATTTTTATCATAATCGAGCAGCCCTACACTTAATAAAAATAGGATAAAATTCAAAGAACAACTCCCAGGCTTAAAGGGTTAACACAAAATTGAACTCCTTCCTTCTCCCACCTACAATCAGTTCTTCTTTGAATACTATTTTTCTCATCACTTTGTACAGACTTTGCTATTATATATAACCCAACCATTAGCTAACATTCCTTTCCAATCTTTAGGCCAGCTGTGTGATACTTTGCCATTCCACTCTGTCGCCACATCAGGAAGAAGGAGCAGATCTGTCCTGTCACTCCTGTCCGGGTGTGAGTGCGTATGTTTGTTCGCTCTTGCCGCGCATCTGCTGTCATCTACGTAGTGAAAAACGAGGTGCATAAGTCATCCAGTGAGCGGTAGTCGCTAATAGGACAGAGAGCCTGCACCCTTTCCATCCCACAGACACATGAGAAGAACGCACACATACACTGTTCCTCTCATACATGTACGTAGCACACACACACATTTGAAGCCAATGAGCTATAGCCTTATTACACATCTATGTTCCTGCAGCCGCTGTCCTCCCGTAAACGCGGCAAGACTATTTACACCCGCTGCAGTCATCCGTCTTCACTCTCATACGTCATGTTATTTTTACATGGCCGTGTTGTGCGTTAATTTATCTGAAGTGTAATGGTTCTACACGATAGAGATAAAAGCTGAGACACTTAAGATATAAAAAACAAACAAAAGTCCTAAATAGCAAAAGGGGTTAAACTAAAAGCTACACACTGCGCCTTCCAATATTGTGAAGAACTTTTGAATGAGTACACCTCAATTTCAGTTAAACAACATATGTCATCATGACCAATATCCACTGAAGACAGCAACGTAGAGTGAAATTGAAACATGACAAGTTATTACACAAAATTACAGGTCAGTGTCAAGACTTAAAACATTCTTCTACAAGACATTCTTATTGTTAGTAAGTAAAAACAACAACATTAGCTCATGATTAGTTATTTTCTTGTTTCTACCTTAAACGTAGTACATTTTTATGCGTTTTACCGTACTTAATATGTCTAAAGGAAGACAGTAAACCCTGTGTTTGACAATGGAGGGCCACTGAACAGTAAGGCAATGCAAGGTGAGATAAGTTTAAGATTTGAAGTTTTGAAACTGATATTCCACTTCATTTTAGTCAGAAAAGGTGATGCAAGACTTATTAATGCACAGACATGAATGGTGGATCAGTGATAGAGACACTAGGGTCTGTTTAGTATTTGCAATACAATCTGTGAGTGTCACTGACTGAGATTTGCCCACTCTTAAGACCTAATTTAATGTCTTGGGCATAAAATACTGATAGATATGTAGCAGTATAATAGAATACCAGAATATACTAAACGAAATTCACACGTGCACCATTAAACTTTTTGACAGGAGGGTGTGGCACACATGCCTGTGAAATTGATGCTTTGCTAGAATGAAACACCATTTTTTTTGTATATATGCAAAAATAAAAGAATCTACATTCTTGCTGTAAGCAGAGTCACGTCTTTACAGATATGGCCTGGCAATGACACCTGTGTGTCTTCATGGTGATAATTTACAAGTTTATGCCATATCACTGGAGACAAAGTAATTACCTCTCCATAAAGAAAACAACTACCAGACTCTCCATCAAAAAAGTTTCAGATATGTGATAATATTTGGTTTTCTCTGACCGATCATAGACCCTGCATCCCTTCTTTTTGTGCTCACTGCTCAGTAAAAGTCAGATCAAGCTTTACTCAGGGCTTTGTGTAAACTCTGCCCAGCTGTCTCCACAGTTAACTTGACTTTCAGTCTTCTTTAAAATGACAGACCAAGTGCTTTACAATCAAAGAAGATTTATAGGGTTACATTAAAGGGAAACAATACACAAGATTCAAATGTGCTGCTGCATCGCTGATTAACAGCAGATGTAAAAGGCATGAAGAACTAACTACTGTATGTTTTTTTGTTGATTCAAAAGGTTGGTAGCACATTATACAAGGTTCATTATAAACTATTCAGAAGATATTAACAAGCACTAGTTATTTGTTTGTAGCACTTACAAAGTTCAGCCATTCTTATGTTGGTTATTGAAAATGATTTAATCTGCAGCTTAGTAATGCTTTTACAAACATTTTGTACATGGCTTATTTTTTTTTACACACAATAATTATGTATGACTAAGTAACATTTGTAAATCATATTAGCAATATGCAAATGCATAATCAAAACCTAGCGCTTGTTAATGTCTTGTAAATAGTTTCAAAGAAAATGTAATTTCCAAAAATTGTGATAAATATAAATAAATAAACAAAATAGTGATACATTTCTACCATATTGCTCATAGACCAAACTCTCAAAGATTCAACAACGTCTTCTACAGACAAAGTCTCCAGTGATACATAGTGCTAAGCCTGCTGCCATTTGGTTTAATTAATCTGCATTCTAAGGCACAATGTACCTACATTCACTTCTGAAAAATAAACGCTGATACTTTGCGAGCTGGTTTATTCTGAAATCTGCCCTGATTTCCTGCTTACACACAAGCTCATAATGAGGTACCTGCTCTCTCTCCTAAGTTAAAATAGCTTTGCTCTCTCACCTACACCTGTCAGCTCCCTCCTACCCTCCTTTCTACACCACCTTTCCTTTTTTTCCTCCTAGTTTCCTTCCTAGCTCGGCCTGACCCATCCCTCCTTCCCTTGCCTCCTCCCCTCTCTGGGCCCCCGAACTTTCATCATATCCCAGTCGGAGCTTGATCTATTAATCTCAGTGCGTTCTCACCCGGCCTTACCTATCCCCTCAGCTCCTTTCCTCCCATTGCTCCCTCCCTCCTAGCCTCTTCTTCTTCTTCTCACCCTATTTTCGCAGCTATACGGCACCTGCTGCAAGAGCTGTCTAGACCGGCAAAAGGAATGAGGCTGAAGAAAGAGGGAGGAGTAATAACATATAACACCATGTACAAGACAGCGAGTGGAGTGAGCTCACCACCACAGATATAAAAAAGCTTTGTGATCTGTAGTGATCATTTTTCCAAAGAGAGAAAATGTTGCAGTTTCTTTTGAGGTGTCAGTTGTTTTGCTCTAAATTGTTGGACGTCTTTGCAACACCAATCACCACTTCACACCTCTGTCCACTCAGCTGTCATTTTAGAGTCCAATTGAAGCAGGCTTTTGAGGAAATGTGAGAACGCGCCACTCCTGCAGCTGTGTGAAAAACTTCACATTTCAGTAAATGCAGCTATAGGCACACATTCTTTTATTTCATAGTGTTTGCTTCTGTTTTTTTATGGAAATGCTTAAGCTACTGTTCACCTCACTCGAACAGATCATGTTAGAGAAGATAAATGTTCATCTCTGTCACATTCGTAAAATTGTATTCACTTTGCTTCTGAATCATTCTGAAGTAATTTATTTGGATTTTTGTTGCAATTGGCCTTACACAGTACAAAAAAAAATAATAAAATAAAAATAATAATAAAATAAATAAATAAATAATCAAACTTCTTGACATTAAACTGGGTCTAATCCCGGGACTATAAATGGACTAGACCAGCATTAAACATCACAAACCGGACAAAAGTAAATCTACAACTATTAGAAGAACAGAAACACAGTAACATAATCATACATGCTTGGGGTCACAGAACAGAGAGGAGCACTATAGGAAAACGAAATTAAGGACAAAATCCAACTACAGAAGTACATCATACAGGATACCATGTAAAACCTGCAATAAAAAAAAATGCAAGCCAAAAATAGGCTAACAAAAAAGAAAAAGGCATGACAAGAAAATCCTATACCTGCGAAATCTGATGTAAAAGATAAGCACAGTATGGAAAACTGGAAATGACAGAAGAACACAAATACAAAAGATAGGAAAAAACGTCACAAAACAAGTCAGAAATCAGGCTGAAACTAGGAAGCAGAGTGCACAGACCATCAAGTGAAACAAGGGTTCATACATGGGGCTCAGTGGTGTGGTCAGGTTGGCAGATCTGTTTAATTGACCACGCCAGGGAACTTCCTATAAGAGACCTCGTCACATCATCAGATGACAAAAATTCCAACTGTCTGATTAGAAGAAAAATGTGAATAAAGTTTACATAAAGACAGAACAAAAGTTGGCTCAAACCAGGACAGAAGGTGTTTCAACCATTTGGAACCACCCTCCAATTCAATGGAGCCAGCTGTCAAATAAAAATGTATAATACATGAATGGACTGGCTCAGAACTGATTCTTTGGATGTGTCCGTTGCACTATTTTCTGTTCCACCTGATAAATGAGGATGCAATCTCAATTGCAAAACAAAATGGATTTAAAGTTTAAACCAAATGAGGACAAGCTGCTGGATTACATCTTTACCACACATTGTTGTTTGATGAGTTGTGAGTGTGTGCTGGTGTTGAGCCAGTGTGAGCACTTGACAGAGGGAGGTGTCCTGTCTGTCTGTAACAGGATGTGATAATTAACCTTTCTCCTGCTGAGAGCTGCTATTAAAGCAAAGAAAGTCTGAGTTTTATCCCCAACACAACTGTTACACAAGCTGAACGCTATCATTAATGACGGCACCAGTTCACACAGAGGCTAAATAACATTTGTCAACTTGTTCTGAGTTGATGTAATCTTTTATTTGTTAAGGAATAGTTCAATGGTTTCAAAACAGTTACTGTATGTAACGTGTATTTTGACTGCCATTCATGGGTAAGCAGAGCAAGTTTATCCAATCAAATCCAACTTTATAAATTGCTTTCTAAAACAACATAGTTGTCCTAAGTGCTGTACAGTGAATAAGAATATAGTGGTATAAATAGGGATGCACCGATCCGATACTAGGATCAGATATTGGTGCAGATCCAGGATTGGGTATTGGTTCCATAAGAACGGTTGAGCCGATATCCTGGTTGTGCCTTTAACTGGGCAAAATGAGACAAATGTCCTGGCTGATGTATGTTTTGAAAAAAAAAAAAGCAATTCCAGTCCTTACACTAGTATGACTTGATATCGGGTATCGACAGATACATGATTCCTAAGTATCGAAATCGGTATCAGAACTGAAAAAGCTGGATTGGTGCATAAAAACAAAACATAGTAAACTGAAAAACAACTCATTCTTGGATAAAAGCCAAAGAATAAAAGTGTGTTTTAAAAAAGATTTAAAACATTCAGTGCCTGTCTTCTATACAGAGACAGGTTGTTCCTAAGGTGAGGGCCGGCCACTGAAAAGACTCAGTCTCCTCTCTGTTTGCTTTGGTTTTTGGTACTGTCAAGAACCTAAGGAGAGCACAAGGGGGTCTGTCTGGCTGGAGCATGTCAGACAAGTAATATGAATATTATTATTAAAACAAAAACATATACATGTTAGTTTGATGAATCCAGATTTCCGTGTGTGGCTTTCAAAATACGAGCAGTTCATCTTAGTGTAACTGCTCATAGACAGCATAAGGTTTTCTCAAAATGTGTGGTGTAAGTGCAGCTGGACAGTGTGGCACAGTCACTTTCCTCAAACAGATAAATGTAGAGACAACCTGACTGTGGCAGCTTCTGAATCACTGAATCACTCTGGGCTGAGAAAAGGAGTGCTAAGAGAACAGGAGACTGGCACTTCCTGTCAACCAGTTGTACTTCTGTTATTGTGGTTGGATGGGTATACGATGTGTACCTACTCAAAACTGTATTTTTAGTCAAAATAAATAAATACTTGTGTGCTGCTTATGAAATACATTTATTTGAATGTAATTTCACATATAATTACTAAATAATTATTACTCGTCATTTCTACATACTAATCTACTAAGCAAAATGTAAATTTACAAAATCATACTTTTATATTTTTATAGAAAATATTGAATAGAAATTAAAATGAATGCAGTTATGTTCAAGCGCAAAGCTGTACAAATTCTGTGTGAGTTGTATTCTGAACACAACATATCTTCTTCTGCTGTACTCCATCATAGAAAATAAAGACTTGGCACACTGGGTAATTAAATGACAAGAGTGAATGCGTTCCGACAACAGGGCAATGGCTGCACATTGAAAACACTAAACAAAAGTGGTTGATGAGAGTCAGGGCCAATGTGGCAGATGGGGCAGCAGTAGACTAACATATGACTTAGTGCCCCTGAGAGCGTCTCCAGTAGCAGCGCTTCAGCCAAACCTTCGCCACTAATGAGGCTCTACACGCCGTCCCAACAGAGCCCACTCAAAACACTGGCAACCGGACACACACACTGGCCCCAAGCAGAGAAGCCGAGAGAAGAGAGAGACGGACCGCTAAAAACAAATGCCGTGCAGGCCACAACGAACATGTTCAAGACAACTTACAACATCTACGCTTACTACACCTAAAATGTTTACTTTGTCCGTGTTTTGACAACTGTTGACACATTTTAGATACAATGTGGTCCCACGTTGGCAAAATTATGTTTCTAACTCAACTAAGAAGATACTTATTAGGTAAAGAGAAACCATCTTAAAATACATTTTAATACTTGCACATACACGAGTTCAATTATCAACAAAATTGAATTAATTCTTTATATTATTTAGATACTAACTAGCCATATGATTGTTGATTGTTAGTAATTGAGACATTTTATTCACATTCTTAAGCTAAAAAAAGGTTGAAATGGTGACAAAAGGATTGGTAGTTGGAGAAGTACAGTATATTATATATATATATATATATATTAGGGCTGGGACGATATATCGTTTTGCGATATATTGTTATGCCATTTTAGCGCGATACGAAGTATCGATATGGTCAACAAGTATCGATACTTTTGGTGACTTAATTTAGTTGCAATGCTTGGAGAAAGTGCACTGTTAACCGCACCAAAGGCGCTGAATTATGGCAGGACTGGAAGCGCAGCTAAATAGTGTTACGAGCCTAGCATTTTAAATCTCAAGTATGGGAACACTTGGATCTTTTTTCTCGTCGATTTGGATAGGGCAAAAGCGGTTTGCAAGTTGGGTCCCTCTCCTGTTGTGGGAACTAACTTCAGCCTTCCTTCACTCAGGAATGCCCAGGTAGCCTACATATTTCACTTGAATATGGTTACCTCTTGTTCGACTAAGCTTTGATAGTGTTGTGTGCGGCTGGTATCCAACCGAAAACATTCAGGAAATAATGGAACCGAAAACATGACGTACTTTCAGTGCCATTTATCGGTGCCTTGCCTTTAAATCCCCGCGTCAGTAAGCAGACAACAGAAACGCCACATATGCCACACGTGCGCTCTACAATGACACGAATTTTGCTCCACAAACAGCAAAAACACCACGTAGCTGATGTGTCAAATGTGCACTCCACAATGTCACGGCAATTCACGTTTCACATCTCCCAAACAGACTGTGAGCTTTGTCCCGCACAAACAAGTCTCCCAAAACAAAGCGCAGTGTGTCTGCTTACCTTCTTAAACAGAAGAAAACAAAGAAACAACGGGTCCAGAGTTAAATAACCTTCAGGGCAAGCCTTTCTGTCAAACGTTTGCGTGTTAAACTTCGTAAATCTACGTGATACATTCACAGTCTGAAGTTTTCTCAGAAGAATGTCGCCAAACACAAATAATAATCCAAACTTCGCCGTAGTAGCATCCTCCTGCTCGTCGCCCCAGTTGAAAGTAGAATCCCAAATGTGTAGCACTGTAGCGCGTCTGATGCAGCCGTGTCAAAAAAAGGCTATGTAATCCAGCCTTCTCCATATTTCCTCTTTCTCCAGGTAAAAAGAGGGGTAAAACGTTCTAGTGTCAAAAAGCAAACGTCGCTCCTTTGCTACAGTGCCTCGTGTGGCGACAAAGTGAAAGTGCTCCTCGTGGCAGTCCACTTGAAGAGTGGCTGATTCATTTGCAAAATTTTCATTTGCTTAAACTGAACAGACGACGTGTGTTTTAAAATGTAGTTTGACATTAAAGGCTGAAAAAATAGCTTTAGGCCCATTATTATAGAAAAGGCAGGAAGAAAAAAAATCATTATTAATTATAAGTTTACTGTATAAGGTTTGTTGCAGTTTTTTTTATTAAGCTACTTTGAAGCATTGTTGAAAATTATATTTGAAAGGAAGCTGCTGGAGAGCACTTTCTAAATGTTCAACCTTTGTTTTTATTTTTTTTTTTACAACATTCAATAAATGTCAGATTGACAAGCATTTAATTTGAAAAGAAATATTCCTAAATTATGGAAGAAATATTGCAATACATTATTAAATCGTATCGCAATATATTGTGTATCGCAATATATCAAGATCGCAATATCTATTGTATCGGGCCTTATATATCGTGATCGTATCGTATCGTGACAAAGGCGTATCGTCCCAGCCCTAATATATATATATATATATATATATATATATATATATATATATATATATATATATATATATATATATATATATATATATATATATATATATATATATATATATATATATATATATATATATATAAAGTAAAAGTAATAATAGTAATAGTGGCACTTGTTTTATTAATGCAGCCATCTTTGCTATACAGTACAGTTTGAATAGTCCAGTTAACGATTCCAAATAATTGTTAATTTTCTGACAACACATTATGAGCTTTAGTGAGAGGTAAACCATTAACTAGTCTAGGAGATGTTTGCTGGAGGTTAGGCTTTTTGCAATAATGGTGCCCAATAACATTGGGCCTCATTCATGAAAATCTTCTTAAAAAATATGCGTAGCTTCCACTTGCTGCTGAGAAAACTCTACGTCAGATTCACGACGTGTCCATAGGGAGCCAAATTACATTAACGACTTTGGCTGATTCAAATCTTGCGCGTCTTTTAAAAATGTCCAAACACACATAAACAAACTCAGAGGAGACATATTCAAGTCATAGATGGATTGAAATAACGCTGGGATTTTGACGTTTATGTTGCGTTTTGCGTCGCGGTACAACGTGCGTGCGGGGTATGGGGTAGAGGGGGCGGCGGCTGTAGTGGGGGTGCACAGTGTGCTCTAGTCCTGGGGGTGACACAGGGGGTCCTGAGTCCTGTGAGAGTTACAACACAGAGGATCTGAGGCTGGGACAGGCTCTATTAAAGGGGTCTTTTTTCTGGCATGAGTGAGGACTTTTTTTTGTTTCTAAAATTATTTTATATACAATAATTTATAAAAATACATAACCTACAATCATGCAAGTATTACAATTTTTGACTTTGAACTATATAAGAAATAAAGTTCTGAAACAGCAGATTTTTTTGTTCATACAAGTGCTCCTGAGTGTTATTTGTTCTTACAGACAAACATTTTCAGTTAAGAACAAATTTGTGAAAGCCAAAAATGTTCGTAAACAGCCCTTAAGAACAAATTTGTAAGTGAGAACGTGTCATGAATGAGGCCCATTTAATCCCATTAAAATCCCTGTGTGAGCTTTTTTAAGCTACGTATTTGTTATCCAAGTCGGTTTAAAGATGGCAAAAAATAAAAAAAATATTCTTATTAATAATATTATGAATAAAAATAACAATACTACTACTACTACTAATAATAATAATAATTCTTTGCATGATATCTGACTCCTTGTGTAACTTTAATACAATAATGTGATGCCTGAAAAAAATAAAAAAGTGTATAAAGGCAACTGATAGAGGAAAGGTGTGGAAAGTTGTTAAATGATTATAATACAATTGATGCACTGAAAATTGGACTAACACATACCATAAAGTACTATGTCATGGAGTAACATTAAGAAAAATGCAAAGAAACCATTTAGGTGTGCTAAGAACCAGCATTGGCGGTTTAAATACTAAACAGATTTATTATATTCCCTGTTTAAGATGGGAGAATTGAATTCCAATTTACGTAATAAGTGTTAGTGTTGTGAGGGAAACCTTTATACACCTATTGTGAGAATGTCAAGAAAGCCTAGATTTATGGCTTAAAACAACAAAGGAAACAGTTTCACACGCCAATATAGACGTTCCAATACCACAGCAGACATGCATTCTTGCAGACTTGCATCAAGTATTCCTGCTTTGAACTGGTACAATGTTTATCTTCACGTGAACTACCGATGCAGCAGGTTTCTACAGTTTCATGAAGTACTTGCATATTGTAAGAGAACTATAGATTTTGGGCATTCTAATAATTACCTACAACAAAATGATTATCTGGTTGTAGGCTTTTAAATTTGCAATGAAAGAAACCTGTACTCTAAAAAAAAAACAAAAAAAACAGTGGCCCTGTTTTTAAAACAGCATCAGACTGTGCTATGTGAGGCCGAAACATTCATTACTCCTTGTGTATCACCACAGCCACATTTCTGCTCATAAATTAGAGGAGTAATTGCAGTCTGATATGAGCTAACGGTGGCTCTGCTTGTACCTCAGTGCAGTGGGAGTGCAACGCAAAGTGTCTCTTTGTTATCCTAACACACTGGCATTGTGTTCGCACGCGCACAATCCTCAGCCAAACAAACTCGGAGAACGCAGATTGTTTCGTGATACACTTTCTGTGCCAAGTGCCGACTGCACGCTGTGTTTTCTGGGTAGAAAATCAGAGGAAGAAAGTAAGAGATGTAAAAGAGAAAATGTGACTCTTACCTTAAGAAGCACTTCAGCACGTCAGACTGCACAGACATGGGTGAGAGGAGGGGGACAGCAGGAGGGGGCAAGGGGAGAAACACAGAGAAACAGATGAAATTAGATTAGGGTGCAGTCACAGAACAACAACTTCAGACAGTCAACACTTGACTTTTTCAAGTACAACTCCGAAATGTGTGACACTACTGCAAAAAAACAGAAGAACACTCACAGAGCATGTTTAAATTGTTCTAACACTATCTGATAAGCCTAAAATACTTACATACTGTATAGCACAAAGAGCACCTAAATGTATGGACCTTTCTAATACACTATTGTATAGAACTGAAGCATCATGCTCTGATCACATGTGTGTGTAAGAGTTACTTTTCCAAGAGTTGCTGAAGTTCAAAGTCAATGGCATATGACAGCATCCGGCAGAAACAAAGCCAATACACTTTGACAGTTGTAAGGAAAGTGCCTTAAATGTGCGTTTGAGGGGGCGGTTTATGAGGGACAGAATAAAGAAAACTCAATCTCCAAATAGCCCTCAGTGTGACTGGAGCCTGTACAATATTTATCTCTGTCCTCCCTTTCCCTCACACCCCTTCAGCAGAGCTCTGAGCGGATCTGAGAGTGCTTTGGTTGTGTCTGCACATGCCAACACAGGACTAAATGTCTCACCATGCACAAAAAAAGACAATTAATGGTGAAGCTTATCTGTTTTAGTTCAAAAATAGAATATGTTGCTTTCAAATGCTGGATTATTGCAAAGGTTGAAGAGACTTTGAAAGTTATCTGTTTTTGCGCACAAATTAGATATAGCTTTCGCTGTGACTTCCTGAAAAGGTCACAAAACAGTCCAAGGACATCCTTATTATTATAAGAGGATGAATTGGTAATGAATTGTATCTCAGAGATATCTCAGTATATTTTAGTACATTTCCATTGTGATGTATTATATAAAAGGTTGCCTTACTTATCACTAGAATCTATCTCACGTTGACGCTAAACAGTAGACAATAAGCTTTCAAAACTAATCACATGCTTGTAGCATGGTTTTGTGGTGATGTTACATTTAACACAAAAATAATCTACTAGTGTAAACATTAGAGTTTGTTGTTCACCTGAAAACATGATGTTCTTGAAATTAGAGTCTCAATTGAGTAGAACTGCACAGATTCTTGGAGGCATGCTGTGACATATTGTTATACTTTGGTAAACAACTTACTATATAATAGCTTTGCCTACATTCTGTACAAACATAAATGATAATTTGTCTCTATACATAATGCTTTTCAAGGCACTCCACAATAATTACGCAAACAAATGCTTGGAAATAGTTACAATTGTGCTTAATCCAGGCAAGGGCCCAGTAACCCTTGACAACAAGGTAATGCAGGAGGGTGAAACTTTATTTCACAAATTAAAAATACAAATTAGCAGTGTAAAAATCAGGACTACAGCTTTAAAAAGACGCTCATGTATGAGACAACACACAGACCAAGGTGCTTAAGACTGCATTATGTAATTAACACTAAACAAACAAGCTGACACTGTATCGACCTCACACACACATGCACACACACGCACACAGCGGGACTGTTTCATTAGTGAGGAGCAGATAGATTGCCCTCCCAAAGGAGACATTGACCAAGAGGCCATTGATCTACTGAGCTAAGCCAATCTGCTCTGTGTGTATGTGTGTGTAAAAGTAGCCTACTGATGTAGTCTTTAAGTTGTTAGAGTAAGCACACTAAATCTAATCCAGTTGTGTTTAATGGAGAGGAGAGAGAAACAAGCCGTGGACATATCCATTAGGTTCAATTACGGCCTCCAATCAGAGTCACACAAACGCACACACCATCACAAATATTTAGAAGACAATTGAATGGTGAATAAAAACATATTCATATTACTTACTAAATGACAAGATAGTACAATCTCTTTCATTACATTGGAGTTTGGTAGAGTGCTGAAGCGTAAATCAATCAGGCTAAAACTGTAATCGCTAAATTATACAGACTTATTGATGATTCAATAAAGATCTTTTGGCTCAGAGGTTGTAATCATGACTTATGGTAATAATACTTTGACACCACCATATTGTCCATAATGAGCTTATAGTAAATGACTACAAAACAAGAAGATTCAGAAGGCGTGGGTTTGTCCCATCTACATGTGTGGGATTTGGTAATTAGCTCAGGAGCTTGTTCGCTTACATTGGACGTGAAGGTAATTGGGACTTTTGGACAGTCATTTTCAATCTCTGTCAGTGTATGCGTAAAGTGTGTGTGTGTGTGTGTGTGCGCGCGTGCGTGTGCGTGCACGTGTGAAGGATTTGTATTCTGGAGGGGGGCCAGACCATTACTGCGTGCTCAGCCTGCTCTAAAGCAGCTTGTGATTCATTAGTAATGAGTCCATTTGCAAGCTAAACGAGTGTTTGAGTGGACGAACGATGGCGTCCACGAACTGCAACTGTGTGTGGTGAATCTATTGTGATATAAAAACATACAATCTGCCCCATAGACTGTAAATGAAGCCAGCTTTGGCCACCGCTGGGGACAGGTCAAAGGTTTATGGTTAGGGTTACACATTTCTTGCATCAAAGCTGATAATGTATGAAACAGATAATTCATACTCTAGATGGAATGAAAATTTGAAAAGGCTAGAAGTCCATCCGCTACAAATGTGTGTGAAATAAATAAGCAAATTATTTTATTGCGTCAATGATGTGTTCTAACTTGAATGAAAAAACAAAGGTTACGAAAAAGCAACAGCGGAGAAAATTATGAAATTTAACGAAGACTTGCTGTTTGGTAATTCATGCTATCAGCCAAGATGTTGTTTGACAGAAAACAACCCAAAACAATTGTGTCCCGCTGGTTTGAGAACAAAATGAATGTACTTTGTCATGGGCTGTTTTAACAGGGGTCTGAGATAGCTTTGTCATCTTCACTTCAGTGTTTGGTCACATATTGGTGAGGTAATGTTATAAAATCTGTTTGCATGTTTGTTCAGCAGCATAAGAAGCTCACGTAGAGATAATGAAGGCAGTCAGTTGTGTCATTAATTACTGCTTTACACCTGCTTGTCTCAGCTAATTAGGCACACTGACACACACACACAGACATTTGCAGCGCACTTTTGAAGAAGCATTTGATCAAATGACACCTTCACATGAGCACATTAAGTTTTTTTACACCAGAGTCAAAAATATACTCTCATTTTCACTTTGTGGAAGGTGTGATGGCGCGGCTAAACACAGCGAGGACGGGGATTTCTCTCCTCTTTTGTCTCACATACAAACACATCCGACACCTCTGTCCCGCTCTGCTCCTAAGACTCACTCTACAACACTGTATAGTCTTCAAACTCCATCAGAGCAGCTCCTCCCACCCCATTTTCTCAACAAAGGCCACAGCTGCTGCCGGTTCACTGAATAAAAGATAACAGAGCCATGATATCAGGAGATTACCAGATAACAAAACAATGATTTTGTCCAATTTAAATAGCAACATCACTCACATCACAAGCAATTCACATGTCAACTGTGATATGATAATGTTTGCTAGCAAATGAAAGTGTTTTCATCTGCACACAGAGATTCCCTGACTGTCAGTGTTCTTTTGTTCTCTCAGTCATTTACGCAGGCTTGTGTAGCTTCTCTGTTTTTAAATACACTCCTGTACGCGCGCACACACACACGCACACACACAGAGCACATAGAGCATATGGCTATTTCTCTGCTCTTTGAAGGGCTGCTTTGAAGCTATGGCACCCGTATCGATTGGCTCTCAGATGAGCTCACTTCGCCAGAGCCCTGCGATTATCTGTCGCTTTATTTCAAACAGAGCGCCAGAGAGGGGGCTTACACAGCCATCACTCACAGTCCGCTACACACTTATACATGAGCACACACCCAACACACACACACCCAGGATAATAAGACCAGCTTACACCCAATCCTCATACTTAAGGCAAGCTGCGCTTCAGAACTGACAAGTGAGCGCTGAATGTTAAGAGAGTGAGGACATAGTAAAAGAAAAGACCACAAAGTCTGGCAAAGTGATGAAACTGAAACAGAAAAGTTCCCATCCAGCTCTGCTCCAGTCTCAGAGGTGTTAGAAAACACACTGAGCAAACAGGCTGCGCCTAAACGCTTGTTACGGACCAGGTTTACTTTCTGCGTAAGGTCAAACTTCGCAGTATCTTCTCTGGGATCAATTATTGTGTTCACCTTGGACACCTTTTTTTTCCTTTTGACTTAATTTTTGCAAAGATGCTAAGATGATTACCTGCCTCTAACTGTAAAATGATTTGAATCTTTCATTGACATATAAGGTTTTAACCTGCAAGTCTGCACTGTTGTGAGAACCACATATTGTACAAACCTTCCATTTTAAGATAATCAAAATGACATATTGACTAGCGTTTCAAATAATAATGAAACTCTATATTTTGCAAATGAACTAAAGATATATGAACATCTGGAAGAGAGCAGTTGAAAGTATAAGTATAAAGATTTTCTGAGCCTGCTGGGAGTCTGAGCATAAATAAGCAATGTTTTAATACAGAAATGGCATACTGTGGAAAATTATGAAAACATGATACTAATAAAAGGCACAAGATAAAAAAAGAGAGATCCTACAACCCAGTAAAGGGCCAGTGTGTGTGCTGCGGCAGCGGTGGAGATTATTCAAAGAGGCCCAAAGACACAGGGCCAAGCAGATATGAAATGTTAATGGTGTGCCCACAGCAGCAGAACTTCATAAAAGACTTGATTAGAAAGTACAGTGGCTTTCAAGAACAATGAACTGGGTAAAATGTCACATGGAGAAAACTGGAGACGCACAACAGCAGTATGCCAGAGCGCTTGATTAAACCCTGGGTTACAGCGACGCCTTATTGAGACTACAGTGTGTGACAACAGAGCACACTCTCACACAGCTGAGTAAACAAAGACACACTGTAAGACCAGCAAACCAACATATCAGGCAGCTATGCTTTACTAACATTTACTTTACAATTCATTGGATCTATTCGAGAAGGAAAAATGTTATCTAAATGTGCTCTAGCGAAGATGGAATTCTCATTCATGTTTTGATTATTATTAGTTAAGATTCTGGGTTCGACTTGGGATAAAACAGTTTATTTAAAAAAAATTGTAGCACTTTAAAAGACCTCCACGGTACCTACTAGTTAAGTACCGTGTCAGTTACTAGTAACTAACAGTGACACTTACAAGTACTTACTCTGGTACTTACTGTGGTACTTACACTGGTACCTAGAGTGGTACTTTGAGTGTACTTGTACCAGCAGTTACTAGTACATACCACTGGTAGTTACTGGTACTTACTGTGGTACTTACACTGGTACCTATAGTGGTACTTTGAGTGGTACTTGTACCAGCAGTTACTGGTACATACCACTAGTAGTTACTGGTACTTACTGTGGTACTTACACTGGTACCTACAGTGGTACTTTTACCATCAGTATTGGCAGGCTGGTATGGTCGTGGCCATACCAGCATGCCAAAGCCTGATCCCGTCAGATCTCAGAAGCCAAGCAGGGTTGGGCCTGGGCAGTACTCAGATGGGAGACCACAGAAGAACCTCAGGTGCCACAGTGGGGCAACGTCAGTGGTACTTACTGCAGTAGTTGACAGTCAACTACTGTAGTAAGTACCACTGAAGTACCAGTATGTGTCACTTTAGAACAGGTCCCGTTGTTACCAGTAGTTGACGGTCAACTACTGTAGTAAGTACCACTCAAGTACCAGTATGTGTCACTTTTGAACAGGTCCCGTTGTTACTAGTACTTAACTGTCAGCTACTGTAGTAAGTACCACTCAAGTACCAGTATGTGTCACTTTAGAACAGGTCCCGTTGTTACTAGTAGTTGACTGTTAACTACTGTAATAAGTACCATGTAGTACCACTATTTACCATTATGTATCATGGTATTGTCTATAAATGTTGGAATTAAGCTAAGATTGTTGTAAATTGTTTTCTGTTGTTTTGTTTACTGAAACAAATAATTACTTTGGTATTTGTCAATACTCAATATTGTTGTGACATAAGTAAAGACCTTGGTGCTTTTTTAATATTTGCATTTTATTGTTATTCATAATTTATAAGCTTTACTTTTTTAATTTAGTACTAATAATACCACCACTGAAACATATGTGTGTGCCACAAATTATTAAAAGTGGTAAGTGTACTAATAGTTACAAATGTAAGTACCAGTCACTGACACAAGTACCACCTTAAGTACCAGTGTAAGCACTACAGTAAGTACCACAGTAAGTACCAGTAACTATCAGTGTTATGTACCAGTAACTGCTGGTACAAGTACCACTCAAAGTACCACTGTAGGTACCAGTGTAAGTACCACAGTAAGTACCAGTAACTACCAGTGTTATGTACCAGTAACTGCTGGTACAAGTACCACTGTAGGTACCAGTGAAGTACCGCAGTAAGTACACATAACTACCAGTGTATGTACCAGTAACTGCTGGTACAAGTACACTGTAGGTACCAGTGTAAGTACCATGTAAGTACCGCAGTAATAACTACCAGTGGTATGTACCAGTAACTGCTGGTACAAGTACCACTCAAAGTACCACTGTAGGTACCAGTGTAAGTACCACAGTAAGTACCAGTAACTACCAGTGTTATGTACCAGTAACTGCTGGTACAAGTACCACTGTAGGTACCAGTGTAAGTACCACAGTAAGTACCAGTAACTACCAGTGGTATGTACCAGTAACTGCTGGTACAAGTACCACTGTAGGTACCAGTGTAGGTACCAGTGTAAGTACCGCAGTAATTACCACAGTAACTACCAGTGGTATGTACCAGTAACTGCTGGTACAAGTACCACTCAAAGTACCACTGTAGGTACCAGTGTAAGTACCACAGTAAGTACCAGTAACTACCAGTGGTATATACCAGTAACTGCTGGTACAAGTACCACTCAAAGTACCACTCTAGGTACCAGTGTAAGTACCAGAGTAAGTACCAGAGTAAGTACTAGTAAGTGTCACTGTTCGTTACTAGTAACTGACACGGTACTTAACTGGTAGGTACTGTGGAGGTCTTTTAAAGTGCTACCAAAAAAATAAATAAATAAAATTATATATATATATATATATATATATATATATATATCGTGGCACGAAATCTTGCGCCACGAGATCTCGCGAAATCAACCTGTCACGATAATGTGTTGCGCAATTTTTCCTTATTCATAGGCTTTAATGATTGGTCATGTTTTGTATCTTTGAGCAGCTGTAGTAAAAAGCCTCCTCCACACATAGACTTGTAGCGGACTTATTCTGACAGAAAACAGTCAAAACTCTGTCCCAGTTTTTATTTCGTAATGATAGGACCAATATTGACAGACATAATTAGCTCTAAACATTGCAAAAGTTAGCACAAAAAATATATAATATACGGGCGGACATCGCAGTGTTTTTCACATTTAAACATAGTTTAGAAAGATCCACACAGATTTTTTGGCCTATGTCATCAATAACTTTGTAAAAAGTATGAAAGTCTTGCTCCTTTTTTGTCTGGTCCCGGTCAGCAGCGCTGCAGAGGCAGGAGAAAGGGGCGAAGCCTGAGCTACACACAGGGGAGCAAGACAATTGTCAAATGATTTAACTCATATCATTTAAATAATAAGAATACAAGGTGATAGACATAACAAAAGGCAAAACTAAACTAAGAAAATATGCCGCTTAAATCAGCTGTTATTGCGCTTTAAGAGTCATCGGTATTTGGCCGATGAATTTCATTATTGCAAAGATGAGCCATGGGGCTGTTAACTTTTCAGTGCAGACTACATCTACTGTATAGTCTGCCATTTGTCCAGCAGAGTGCGTCGACTGGTCATTAACACTCACCACATCAGAGAAGCTAGTTACATTTCTGCTCCACCGAGGTTGTTTGGTTGATGTAAAGTTCTTCGCTCGAAACAATTTATCTCAAGAATCTGTAAACTTTAATTTTGCTACCCACTGTTTACAGGCATTCGCACATTAAATGTAAATGTACTTGTTTTACAGACTTTAATAACGAAATGGCAGACAGATACACGTAAATATACTTAGGGCTGCATTTGTGATTATATTGTGATAGGTTAATGCAGAGATGTGTGATTATTGTCCACATGTATCTTGTTTTCAAAGTAAAGAAAGCGCAGTGTGTGAAGGCAACTGTGTGACTGCAGCGCCTTCAGTCTGCAGCTTCATGTTACGCTCCTAGGACACCGTGAGTTTCTCTTCGTGATTTGTGAGTTTGACGAAATGTAGTGACATGACCAATCTCATCGTTTTAAAACTTTGTTCTTGTCAGTGCTACAGAAAGGATTTAGGCTTAAGCCACGGTGAACAATTTCAGCCTGGAGTCCACGCTGAGCCACTGTACTGTGCTCTTTCTCACTTTTCTCCAAGCTTAAAACTCACTCTGCTAACTCTCTTCATTGGTGCTATTGCTTGTCTTTGCCTTTTAGCGCAATAGTGCATGTGCTTTGACTCGAGAGAAATGTCAAATATAATCCCACTAGTGCTATGAACTCGCGCTGAACACCAGTTGATTCACGGCAATGCACTAGCCAAACTATTTAAGTCCAAACACAAAGTTTTTATGAAAATTGCAAAAAAACACTAATAATAATTAAACAATTGCAATCGTTATCTTTCTTTGAAAAAAAATTGCAATTATGATGGCAGCATGTATCGTGTTTTCAGCTTGTTCCATGGTGACTTGTGGCTCACATCCACATGATCATTTGTCTCTCTCTTTTAATCCATTTATGCTGATAAAGTCCCTCCATCCAAACTTTGCAACACTCCAAACCATGGCCCAAAATTTCCCAAAACACGATATGTTACCATGACAACAAGGTTACTTACAGGTCATAATTTTTGTCGTAGTTTGTCAAATGTTTACCTTTAATTGCGTGAAAAAAACAGCTATTTTATTGGAGAATTATCTGTGCCCAATGTTAATAATAATTTGATCAAATTTGAAGGTAAAATAGACACTGAATCATTCTGAATCAATTTAAATTCAGTTAACAAATCGAAACACAGACATACACATTCACAAAGTCACTAAATGACTTTTCCCTTCAATCCAAAGTAATATGTGCATAAAAGTACCTTAGCAAACTCACAAACATATGAGCAAACAAGTTAATGGAGTAGTATGTTTGCTAATGCTAACGACGTTATCGTCATTAGTATTCCCACAATTTCAATGTTTAAAAGTTTTATATGAGGAAGGAGCGTTGTGCGTGCAATAAGATATGTAGTCTACAGTGCATTCTTGAAGTAATTGCGAGACATTGGGCTGCGATGCTTTTCAAAGACATGGGGGGGGGGGGGGGCAACTTTCATTATTAATATTTTTTTAACAAATTGGCCAATTAATCGGAAATTGGCTTTTCTGGAGCTCTTGAAATTGTTATCGGACCCAAAAAACTTGATCAGTCGTTGTCTTTAAAAAGTGTCTTTAAGTATCTTGAAAAGAAGATTTTTTGTATTATTAGCATTATTTATCATAATGTATGACACTGCCATTGAACGAGTTATTGTCTCTGTCTCATTTATTTATGTTAGTTAACAATGTTATAAGCATGCAAGGAAGCTGAAATTTACAACACGGTAAACTCCAGTCTAATCTGATAATTAAAACACTTCAGCACCATGGACAGCTCCAAGATGTTAGCAGAACATCTGTAACACTGTGTGACATTTTGGGATAAAGAAATTGGTTTAAATGGGGAAAAAAAAAAAGATTTGCTTAATTTCATAAGTCGATATTTTCAAAGAGAAAAAGATACACACAATTCAGGAGAAATAGAAACCAAAAACTGACACTAACACAAGAAACTTTTAAAAACATTTAAATTGGATGATTGTTATCAGACAAGATTGAGTAAAGACAATATTCAGGGTGACTCTGATTTAAACTTTGGAGCCATCAAAACAAATGCTGCTCTCTATCTCAGACACTAAAGCAACAACAGAACTTCTCATAAAAACCCTCGTTTGCCCTCATGTGTTCTCATAATCTTGTTAAAATATGCATCTTGCAGTGAAGTCAATACTTCTGATATTTTGTTTGTGATAGATTTATGTCTGACACGCCAACACAATTGGAAATGTAACATTTTGAGATGTTCACATATTTCTTTGTGCTCTCTTTGGTGAGCCACTCCCATCCAACAGCGTCCTCTTACAAAAGACAACTCTAAAACTACCATCTTCTCTCTTCTTCTGTTAGGGTTCCCTTCTATGCTGCAGGAGCTTAGGCCGCTCTATTTGTTTAAGAGTGAAAAACACCACCCTATTCCACAAAGTCCACAGGTGAACTATTCGCGCATATATTTTACTGATTTGTTTTGGCACAAATTTTTCAAGCTTAGAAAAAAATGTATTTGTCAATATTGGTTCTATGAATTAAAGTTTCATATTCAGGGTTCTTTGTCAGAACATGTCCACTTTTATTAGTACAGCTGCTCAAACTCAACTGAGCACCTGACGTATTGTGACAGTTTTTGAATCTTGTGCCTCTGTATTTGCTGCTTTATTGGATGTTGTAGTAGCCATGGATCCAAAGCGGGTAGAACCAAATCCAGCCTAAATTGGGCAAATTACCCTGTAGCGCATAGTGCGCTTTAGAATCAAGTGACATACACTGAATACATCCCATTGTTTTAAATACTCTGGTCCTATTAGTCATTGTGCACTGAGATGGCACAACTCTCTAAATAAAGCATGTCGCGGTGCACCTGCTCCAAAAGACAGCTCACTTATCTCCCAAGTAAAAGTTAGGTGCTGATTCACCATTACACACATAAAGCTACATGCTGCAAGTCTGCATCATTAAGCATTATGCAAAATCTATGCTTTTAAACTCTATTACAGTTTTCGGCTATTGTTTTCTACAGGCACGTTACATTTAACATAAATTACCATACAATTAGGGTAAAAAAAAAAAATCTAAATACGATACATGTGATTAGTTGCTTTCAATCATATCACCTGATTAGGGCCAGGTATTCTGGTGCAGCACCCCATCACTCTCCTTCCTGGTCATTCATGGTGTTTATATCTTCAGTATGAATCTACAATGTTCATAACAAACTTTTGGTCTGTACTGTATATATTTATGTAATAGAGCTCACCATAACTGCCCAAGCTGTGACATGGTTTCGCACCATAAATATGGACATAGGTTCAATTCCAAGTCAGCCACCCGACAGCCACTCCTAATTCAACCCCACAACTAACTCCACAACTATCCCACAAAAACAACAAACATCACAGCAACCACGACAACAAAGTAAGGCTCCTCAAGCAGGACAAAATTAATGTAATTATTAATACTATATGGTAAAAAGCCAACTAGGGCTTTAGATAATAAGTGGCAATTTTTCCAAACAATATTGCAGCACTTTAATGGATACCAACATAAAGGTGACTTTTTCGTTATAAAAAGACTGTAACAGAATTGGTTCTAACAATTTGGATGTCCTAGTTGTGCAAAAACTTCTGAATGAGAGGACAGACGCAGCACTGTACATGTAACACTGTAGAACTGTCAAAAAGCTGGAAAGTGACTGATTACTCAGAGCAGCCGCTGCCACCTGTCCTGTTACATAAAGACTGAGACTGTGTGACTGCTTTATACAGGAACTATGGCCGTCTGCAGGGGGGGATCTGGGTGAGTGAGTTTATTAGCCGAGGTGAGAGGGCTAGTATGCTTAAGTGCACATAAGTGCACCTAAGAAGGGAGGGCACAAAGGTGTGTGTGTGTGTGTGTGTGTGTGTGTGAGTGAGACAGAGACAAGGCCGGTGTGTCTGCAGGCAGAGTCTCTGTGTGTGTTTGTACACTCGTTAAGGTGATATCCAGCCATCGCAATCAGCGGTAATCCTGACTCAGCATCAATAATGACCCCATTAGTCACAAACCCCCACTGAGCACACATACAAACACACGCACAGCTAACTGCACACACGTCAAAAAGTGCCAGATGGACACCTCATCTCATTACTGTGTGTTTGAGCATGCATGCAAATCATTATGTGATATTTAAAAGAAAAGCAGCTCATGTAACAAACGCTGCTCCATCTCGTCTGCTTGAACGAGGCAGCACTGTTTGGACCGATCTGTGTTCACACCAGCACCGGTGCAGGTGTTACATGCACTGATTAAAAAACCCGTAATAGGTGTGATTTCAAAGCTGTCATTTCCAGATGAGCTTGGGAGTAAATTTAAATAATGGACAGTTTGGAGAATAGAAAAAAAAAGCAATTATTTATTTGACATTATGCAAACCCATATCCCATACACATGCATTATATACTTTGAACCTGTCCTTCCTAACACCTTCTAATTTCAGTGACTCAAAATGACTTTCACTAAAACAAAGAAAAACGGAGAGGCTACAAACACTGCCTATGAAGGAAAAACCATATTAGCGTCTTTTACACATACTTGTATATGTTTGCAGATCTACTCAGAGCACCTTCATTATAAGACAGTGACAAGTTACATTTAGGCTACAATATGTTAATCACATGAGCTATCTCCATGACAACTGTTCCACCAATAAACAGCTTGAGATGAAATGCCAGCAAACTGCACCTGGCACTGACAACAGTGCAATATGTCATTAAAATATACATTAGGATTCCTACTGATGTAATTGTTCATCAGATTCTTTGGATATCTGTTCATATTTCAGGCTCCTGAAGTCGTGCACATTGAACAGAATCCTGCTTTTTAAACATATATTGCAAATATAAAAAACAAAAGAAAATTCAAGCAAGTGGTAGCATACATGCAGTTCATACATTCCTTGAATCTCATGTGCGTTGTCTGGAATACTGCAGTACTGCTGACACTGCAAGGTCATAGGTCAAGTGTCAAAGGTGGAGGTCCAGTCAGCATTGGCCGACCCCACGAGATCTCTTAACATCCTGACTTTGAGTGGATAGGAAAATATAGCTACATATGCATGCACACTAACTTTGATATGGCTGACTATGTATGTTTGAAAGGGCTGGACAGGTAATTGTCTGTACGTGGGATTTTTTTTTTGACCTTGTGCCCTACTTCCTGACAGGACAGGCCAGTGAGCTACAAGAGGGACATGGGGCCCTGAGGTGCCAATCACAGTTTCAGATTGACAGACGAGTTAGCTAGCTCTGCTCTCACGTTCACCCACGCGGGCCGCCTCTCAGGACTGCTCCATGTCACTTGCACTGTCTTTCACTCCCTCTGTCCCATCCTGTCTCCTGTCCGTGTCCTCTTGTGCTGTTTCACAATGGCATTTTGTACGCATCCACATGGTGTTTGTTTGTTAATCCATGTGCCATCCCTCCTTCACTGTCTGTCCCCCGTCTCTTTTTCCTTGACAGATGGGTGCCTCTAACCATTTCACATTTTCAGCTCCCTCTCTCTCACTCATACAGATCCTGTCTTACATCTTGTGCTTTTCTCCACTAATGTACTCATTCAAGCATACATATGGTGAGTGTTTGAGTTTGTCAGTGTTTTTGCTTGGCTCCCCTGACTGGTTTTATTTTACATAAATACAAGCACACATCAATAAATCTGAATATTGTGGTAAAAGATGATTGAAGTAAAACCATGGAATGTTACAGCTGGGTTACTGCTACTGTAAAATGGCTAACAACACAAAACCAGTAAATCTTCTAGCTTCTTCTAGTGGCACAGAGATTCTTCTACAGTCGAAACATCGAGGTACACCTGTTTGTTGCTGTCTCTCACTCATCAGCCTTTGGGAGTTTAGGGCAGTGATTCTTAACCATAGGGCTGGGGCCCAAAGTTGGGCCGCGAGCACCTAGTTTTGGGCCGCACAATCAGTAAAATACAATACATTTAATAGAAGATTGGGCCTCAGGTTACTTTGCACATGAATATTTGGGCCTCGAGGTCAAAAAGGTTAAGAACTCCTGGTTTAGGGGTGTGGGTTTATATAAAAAAAATGTGTACTGTATCTAATTTATATACAGTATCAAGCATATCAATAAAAGATGCTAAAAAAGTTCCCATACAAAATTGTATAAAAAAAGAAAAAGTTATGCTCCAACCTTCAATTAAAGGTACAAATGTAACATTTATGCACTTTTGTGATAACTTTTGTAAACATTTTACATTCACTTGACATCACAGGATTTAATAAACCAATAATATTTAACACAAATGCTTGGTGGAATCAAATGAATGTTTAAATGCAGATTTTTGTTGTAATACAAAAGTGAATGGGTCTAGTCAATTATACAATTCACCAAATAAAATTTTTGGATAATTCATGACAAAATACAATGGGCCTCATTCATGACACGTTCTTACGAACAAATTTGTTCTTAAGGGCTCCTTACGAACATTTTTGGCATTCACAAAATTTGTTCTTTACGGAAAATCTGTAAAGTCTGTAAGAACAAATCCTAAGAACACTGAGGAGCACTGTAAGAACAAAAAATCTGCTGTTTCAAAATTTTATTTCTTATATAGTTCTTATGTAGTTTCCTGCGGCAAGTTGGCCACTGTCCAGGGTGTTTCCCCCGCCTAAGGCCCAAAGTCACTGGGATAGGCTCCAGTCACCCGCGACCCCTAACGGGATTAAGCGGTAGAAAATGAAAAAAAATGAATGAATAGTTCAAAGTAAAAAATTGTAATTCCTACATGATTGTATGTTATGTATTTTTGCAAATTATTGTATATAAAATTATTTTAGAAACAAAAAAAATGTGTTGTGCATAAAAATTACTCCTTTAATAAACCTGTAGCAGCCTCTCCCAGCCTCAGAGCCTCTGTGTTCTAACCCCCACAGGTCTCAGGACCCTGTCCCCCCAGGACCAGAGCCTCTGTGCACTGACTGTGCACCCCCGCTACAGCCGCTGCCCCCGTCTCCCATTTTTCCATTTATTAGGAAAAAATGGCTTCGTCCACATCATCATCCATTTCTAGAAAGTGAACATCACTTATTATGAAATAAATAAGTAAATTACTAAACAAATAAAACATTTATTTTGGTTGAATTTGGTTGAGGACAAGATAGGGAAGTAGTGGACTAATGATGTGAACAAGGCTTACAATACAAAAAAATCTCAGTAAGAACCCCAACAATAAAAACTATTTAAATGAGAAAATGTCTACATAGGTAAAACATTGATTGTACATGTCTTCAAGTCTCTAAAGGTATGAACTTTTATTATTTTTTTTAATATTATCTTAAGTTAAAAATATATACATAAAAACATACTGCAAGCCAAACATTTTCTTTCCAACAGAGATGCAAAAACACAGAACCAAAACAATCTTAATTTTAACACCCCCCCAGCAGCAGAGAAACCAACACCAGCACAAACTCCTACAAGTCAATATGCAGCTGAAAAAGTTCAAAACTAATTCAATTCCCAATACACAAAAGTCTTACTTTTGAACATGTAGAACTTAGCTCATAAAGCAATGCTAGTGCAACGATAGCATCTCAGCAGAGCATCAAATATATCATCCAGTGTGTTCTCAGGGTGAATTGCAAAGTTCACAACCAGGATTGCTGTCAAAGTCAAACCATCTGTTAGTACCTGACAGCTATATATAAAATAAAACTAAAAAAAATCATGACTACACAAGATTTGAAAAGCATCCTTGTGCAATACAAAGTTAATTTTTTGAGCATCCACTCGGGTCTTACACTTCAATGTGATGGTTGTCGCACGCAAAGAATCTACAGTATATCTAAGGCTTGGTTTGTGTACAGTATGTCTACTTAGTTCAAAATGCTTTGTTGTGCTAGAAAAATGTTCAATCTGTCCAGATGTGCACGAGTAACATGGGTTAAATTAATATATTGATATGAACTAGTTATAGCTAATGATGAAGTTTTCCAGAAATTTCAAAACCCTGCTTCAAAGGTGTAGAAAGCAGTGTCACAGCAAGTGATAAGCCCCTAATCTGGACTTTTTGGTTTGGAAACGATCTTCTTGTTGGAACCTGTAGCTACACACAAACACTCTCCTTGTGTTGTTGTTTAGAAGCAAGGCTATTTTTGGCTTTGCTGCGTAAGACAACAGTTGTGCTTTCAAGGCACTTGGATTATTATGCAGCTAATGTATTCATTGGCCCATAGTTCTGAAGCCAAAATTTGTTTCATGTTATCATAGTGAATTGGGTATTCGGTCAGCAAATATTACTTAAAACATTAATTATTTACATTAAAGTTAATTAACACAAAATACTGTATGTCTGTAATAGGCCTAGGCAATATGGATCACAATTTCAATTTTATCACTAATAATCTATGTTCCTAATCTTTGAGGTAACATAATCTTTTTCACCACAGCTTTGCAGATTACTTTGATTGGTTAAATTCAGCCTTCACTCAGAAAAGTAGAATGAGGAAAATAAGACTGTTATTTGAGCAGTATCAATATAAGAAATTGCCAATCACATTACAGCATTTTCATCAAAAAGCATGAAAATACCTTTTACCACATTATTGGCCTTTGTTGGCTGTACTTAAACAAAAAACATGTTAACAAAATGATGATGAACTGTATTTTAATCAAGAAATGCATGATTTAAAAAAGTCAAGTAAGCAAAGTTAGATCTTTTTTTTACTCTGTTTGGAAGTGCTCTGAAATTTAGCACAGTTTCTTTGCAAGATAGCAATTTAAGTTAATTGTAAAAAAATACCCAGCTCAAAATACAGTAGTGCGGAGAGTGTGTTGTTTTGTATTGTAACATAATATACTATTTACAAATTTGAAAAGAGAAAAAGTTTCTCCATCAAACCCGGCCAAAACATTTAGTAAGCCCTTAAAGGTCAAAGAGTTGTGGTAGCTGAGGACATTTCACTTAGAGATCACAGGTTCTGAATGGCAACCACATCTTGTCAGTTTGTCTCAAGGCAACAGCTAGAACAACAGTGAGAATACACATGATTAAGAATAGGGGAAATCTAGAGTCATCTCTGACCTTGGTTAGCACAAGTAAATTGGAAAGCGCAACATAACTTTCAAAGCAGAGTAAGGCTGATCCTCACAGATCAAAAAAGTCTCCAAAGTAGCATATTACATTAACTGTTTGGGCCTTACTCTACTCAGAGTGACACTTCTCATTCAATATGGTGCAGACAGACTTCATGAGATAGTGGGTGCAATTGTAAGATTTAGTGGGAGGAAGCACAGATTGGTGTCTGGTCAGAGCTGGGACAAGTGTCACCTGGGTAGACAACAGTAATTGATTAGATACTGGGAGAATAGTGTCTCTGCAAGTTCTCTGTTTGGGTCAAAAGTAAGACAAAAGAAGGCTCTCACACAAAATCTGCCAGACTATAAATTCAGAACACCTTTTAAAAACATAACCCTGCTTTTTATTCTCCTCACTTTTCCATGTCCGCCCGTATAATCCCTATTCTTTGCCCTCATCCCCTGATTCCATTTGCCTTTCTCCCTGTGTACGACTATATTCCATCTGTTCCCGCTTCCTTCTCCTCCTTCATAGCTTTCCTTTCGTCTCGACACCTGACAGAGACAGGATCTAGCAGTAAATCTCCTAAAGCACAGTCATCCAACATCGTTCACGCCGCAAAAGCTGGGAGAGAAAGACTGAACGATCTAAGGCAGGGGGATATGGGAAAGGGAGAGGAATGTGTTAGTTTGTTGAAAGAAAAGAACAAAAAGATACAAGATAACAAAAAGACAAACAGACGCAAAATGGCCAAAGAAGCAGTCGGAACAGACACTGATGAAGCGGTAAAAAGAGTGATGGGAAGCAGAGGAGGGACAGCAAGGAGAGTGATCCAATGAGATTTCACATAAGTCAAATGTATAGTAGACACAACTTCATTCAGGCAAAAAAACACATACAAGTTAGATCACCAGAGGCATGAAAACATGAACTTTAACTTTTACTGTTTCACTGTAACAGCTTCATTTCTATTGGTAACTGATTTTTTTGTTTTTTTGTTTTTAGATACCGTTAAACTTCAGAGATCCATAAATAGGTAATTACTTGTGTTCTCTTTGTTTAAAATGGTTTCCTCTACAGATGGATTCTTGTGATAGAATACTTTCACAAAATTTCTTGAGAATCCTTATAAAGATGGCCACTGTGAGTCTGGACCAATCACAATTCAGCGTTGAGCAGAATTGCTTGAGTAAACCTAAACAGACAAATGGACAGATGTACTTCGACCTATTTTAGAAAAAATTATAAACAATTTTGGCTTTTGAAAAACACATCTGTGCATGTGTGGAGGAAAAAAATGTCTTTTTGTGCTTTTCTCTCAGTTGGATTTAAAGTGCCACTAGTATGCTTTAACCACTAAGCCTCAGCCTCACTATGTTTTTTACTGACAACTTTCAGTGACAGTCTCTCCAAACTGATAATGTTTTTTTTTTTTTATTTAATGTTTATATTTTGACTTTTTGCCAATACCTGATCTGAAGTTATGTATAGATCCTGGACAGAAAACTAATTAAAAGAAACATGACTGCTTGGTTGAAGATAATCCAAGCAATACTAAATTATTAGTATTTATTTTTGTCCCATATACTATTTATTCGACAATTATCAAACATCCGTGTCATTTCCACTTTCATTACAGCAAACACAGGAAGAATCACGCCAATATCTGGTGTTCCTCCTTCTAGATCTACACTCCCCACACCGTATGGCTACATGTAGTCCATGCGTCATTGAGTGGCGATTTATTCGTGACTCAATAACAGAATGTTCAAATTTAATAAATAAGATTTGCATGCGAGCGCACACTTGCGTCTGCACTTGGCTATTTGTCTGTATGCATTGCACTTGCGGACGGCGATGACAGCGGGCCGGGCGGAATGTCCATTCTTGGTGGTTTATGGTTGCAGAGGTCTGATTAAATTGGGTGCTGGTACAGACTGGTGTTCCTATCCGTCTTGTGCGTGTGGCTGGGTGAACAGACACGAAGCAGCGAATGGCGATGGCTCAGGCAGGCACAGACACTTGGCCAGGCTCCCAGAGATCTCACAGGGATACTGTCACATAATGGCTTCACACAAGAAAATACACCCATCTCATACTTGATGCTTGGTGTCTATCATCCAATCTGACTGTTATTTAACATTGAGGCACTGATGCTGAACGGCATTGGATTATCACTTTTATAATCACCCTCATGGAAAAGTCAATTGAAAAGTCCTTAGTTGTACAAAACTATCAATATGGCTAGTATTTCCCAAAAGTCAGGTTTGGATGATGGAGAAAAGGAGATTTTATGTAATAATAACATTTCATTATTCTGCACTTACCTGATGTGTTAGTAGCTGCTAGCATTGCCAGAAGCTGATAACCCCTGGATTTATCCGCTTAACTAAGAATCCATTCTACCTTTGGGCGTGGGTTGATTTACACTTTTGATTTTGTTACTGACGGTGNTGCTGTTCCTCTTGTTCTAGTTGGGCGTCTCCGTGCCTGATTGTCCAGAAGTCTGACAAGTCTCCACGAATGTGCACGGACTTTCGCAAAGTGAATGCGGTAACAAAACCAGACTCTTACCCGTTGCCTCGTGTTGAAGACTGTGTCGATCAGGGGGAAGCGCAAGGTTTGTGAGCAAGCTTGATCTTCTCAAAGGGTATTGGCAAGTGCCTTTAACCCAAGAGCTCAGGAAATCTCAGCGTTTATCACTCCATCTGGCTTGTTTTCATATACAGTTATGGGTTTTGGATTAAGAAATGCCCCAGCAACTTTCCAACGATTAATGAATCAGCTTGTAAATGGCTTGGAAGGTTGTGCTGTGTACTTAGACGATGTAGTTGTCTATAGTGACACCTGGACTGACCATTTGATCCAAATTAGAGCATTGTTTGACCGTTTGGCACAGGGTAACTTGACTTTAAACTTAGCCAAATGCGACTTTGCAAAAGCTACTGTAACCTATTGGGCAAAGTTGTTGGACAAGGCCAAGTTCGTCCTGTTATGGCTAAAGTTACAGCAGTGTCTCAGTTTCCTGTTCCTACAACTAAAAAAGAACTCATGAGGTTCTTGGGACTTGTGGTTATTACAGTCTTTCTGCCGTAATTTCTCCACAGTTGTTGCTCCTTTGACCAACTTGTTGAGAGCTAAAGTAAAGTTATTTGGGATGTTTCATGTCAACAAGCTTTTGACGAAGTTAAATCATTGCTTTGCTCAGCGCCTGTTCTACTTGCTCCACAGTTTGACCAACCGTTCAAACTTCATGTCGACGCTAGCCATGTAGGGGCTGGGCCGTTTTGTTGCAGACTGGTGGTAATGGGGTTGACCATCCTGTCAGCTTTTTCTCAAAAAAGTTCAACTCATTCCAATTGAACTATTCGTAATTGAGAAAGAAGCGCTAGCTCTCATTTTGGCATTACAGCATTTTCAAGTTTATCTTGATTCTGGAACACCATTGACTGTTTATTCAGATCATAACCCTTTGACATTTCTAAACTCTCTCAAAAATCCGAACCAACGACTCATGCGTTGGGCTTTGTTGTTGCAGCCGTATCACTTAAATATCCAGCATATTAAGGGCAAAAATAATGTGCTGGCCGACGCTCTGTCTCGTGCCCCTGTTTAACCATTTAACTTTGACTTTGTCCCATCTGTCTAGGTCTCTCCTCCTCTCCTCTTAATTTGCTCCTAGGCGCCAAAGGTTGCTGAGGCTGGGGATGGGAGCCAGACGATGGTGACTTGGAACATCTTGGGCCAGACATAAGTTGAGTATGGCTGTACTGTACATTTTTACCTCAGGGTAGAACCCTGTTCTTCTGGGGGGAGTGTGACGGCCCAGGGGAGGCCTCTCTGATATCTGTTTCTGTCCAGGTCCTGTGGGGCGTCGCCCTAATCAGTCTCACAGAATCACCTGGGCATATAAGGCTCTCTTTGTTGAACTGCTGGCTCTCTCTCTGCCTTCACCTGCCTGCTCCTGAGGACCTTGGCCATCGGCTGTCTCCGTTTAGTTTTTAGTTTGATTAATCTACACATCCACTCACTACACGCACTACAACACGGCACACACCACTGACTTACACAATCACGTTATTTTTGTTAATAAATCTCCTTAAACTTTTACTTTTGTGTGGTCTCCCTCTCTTCGTTGCTGCTCCTGAGCCAGAGTAGTAACAGCGGGTAGAACCAAATCCAGCCTAAATTGGGCAAATACCCTGTAGCGCATAGTGCGCTTTAGAATCAAGTGACATACACTGAATACATCCCATTGTTTTAAATACTCTGGTCCTATTAGTCATTGTGCACTGAGATGGCACAACTCTCTAAATAAAGCATGTCGCGGTGCACCTGCTCCAAAAGACAGCTCACTTATCTCCCAAGTAAAAGTTAGGTGCTGATTCACCATTACACACATAAAGCTACATGCTGCAAGTCTGCATCATTAAGCATTATGCAAATCTATGCTTTTTAAACTCTATTACAGTTTTCGGCTATTGTTTTCTACAGGCACGTTACATTTAACATAAATTACCATACAATTAGGGGTAAAAAAAAAAAATCTAAATACGATACATGTGATTAGTTGCTTTCAATCATATCACCTGATTAGGGCCAGGTATTCTGGTGCAGCACCCCATCACTCTCCTTCCTGGTCATTCATGGTGTTTATATCTTCAGTATGAATCTACAATGTTCATAACAAACTTTTGGTCTGTACTGTATATATTTATGTAATAGAGCTCACCATAACTGCCCAAGCTGTGACATGGTTTCGCACCATAAATATGGACATAGGTTCAATTCCAAGTCAGCCACCCGACAGCCACTCCTAATTCAACCCCACAACTAACTCCACAACTATCCCACAAAAACAACAAACATCACAGCAACCACGACAACAAAGTAAGGCTCCTCAGCAGGACAAAATTAATGTAATTATTAATACTATATGGTAAAAGCCAACTAGGGCTTTAGATAATAAGTGGCAATTTTTCCAAACAATAGTTGCAGCACTTTAATGGATACCAAGATAAAGGTGACTTTTTCGTTATAAAAAGACTGTAACAGAATTGGTTCTAACAATTTGGATGTCCTAGTTGTGCAAAAACTTCTGAATGAGAGGACAGACGCAGCACTGTACATGTAACACTGTAGACTGTCAAAAAGCTGGAAGTGACTGATTACTCAGAGCAGCCGCTGCCACCTGTCCTGTTACATAAAGACTGAGACTGTGTGACTGCTTTATACAGGAACTATGGCCGTCTGCAGGGGGGATCTGGGTGAGTGAGTTTATTAGCCGAGGTGAGAGGCTAGTATGCTTAAGTGCACATAAGTGCACCTAAGAAGGGAGGGCACAAAGGTGTGTGTGTGTGTGTGTGTGTGAGTGAGACAGAGACAAGGCCGGTGTGTCTGCAGGCAGAGTCTCTGTGTGTGTTTGTACACTCGTTAAGGTGATATCCAGCCATCGCAATCAGCGGTAATCCTGACTCAGCATCAATAATGACCCCATTAGTCACAAACCCCCACTGAGCACACATACAAACACACGCACAGCTAACTGCACACACGTCAAAAAGTGCCAGATGGACACCTCATCTCATTACTGTGTGTTTGAGCATGCATGCAAATCATTATGTGATATTTAAAAGAAAAGCAGCTCATGTAACAAACGCTGCTCCATCTCGTCTGCTTGAACGAGGCAGCACTGTTTGGACCGATCTGTGTTCACACCAGCACCGGTGCAGGTGTTACATGCACTGATTAAAAACCCGTAATAGGTGTGATTTCAAGCTGTCATTCCAGATGAGCTTGGGAGTAAATTTAAATAATGGACAGTTTGGAGAATAGAAAAAAAAAGCAATTATTTATTTGACATTATGCAAACCCATATCCCATACACATGCATTATATACTTTGAACCTGTCCTTCCTAACACCTTCTAATTTCAGTGACTCAAATGACTTTCACTAAAACAAAGAAAAACGGAGAGGCTACAAACACTGCCTATGAAGGAAAACCATATTAGCGTCTTTTACACATACTTGTATATGTTTGCAGATCTACTCAGAGCACCTTCATTATAAGACAGTGACAATTACATTTAGGCTACAATATGTTAATCACATGAGCTATCTCCATGACAACTGTTCCACCAATAAACAGCTTGAGATGAAATGCCAGCAAACTGCACCTGGCACTGACAACAGTGCAATATGTCATTAAAATATACATTAGGATTTCCTACTGATGTAATTGTTCATCAGATTCTTTGGATATCTGTTCATATTTCAGGCTCCTGAAGTCGTGCACATTGAACAGAATCCTGCTTTTTAAACATATATTGCAAATATAAAAACAAAAGAAAATTCAAGCAAGTGTAGCATACATGCAGTTCATACATTCCTTGAATCTCATGTGCGTTGTCTGGAATACTGCAGTACTGCTGACACTGCAAGGTCATAGGTCAAGTGTCAAAGGTGGAGGTCCAGTCAGCATTGGCCGACCCCACGAGATCTCTTAACATCCTGACTTTGAGTGGATAGGAAATATAGCTACATATGCATGCACACTAACTTTGATATGGGCTGACTATGTATGTTTGAAAGGGCTGGACAGGTAATTGTCTGTACGTGGGATTTTTTTTTTGACCTTGTGCCCTACTTCCTGACAGGACAGGCCAGTGAGCTACAAGAGGGACATGGGGCCGTGAGGTGCCAATCACAGTTCAGATTGACAGACGAGTTAGCTAGCTCTGCTCTCACGTTCACCCACGCGGGCCGCCTCTCAGGACTGCTCCATGTCACTTGCACTGTCTTTCACTCCCTCTGTCCCATCCTGTCTCCTGTCCGTGTCCTCTTGTGCTGTTTCACAATGGCATTTTGTACGCATCCACATGGTGTTTGTTTGTTAATCCATGTGCCATCCCTCCTTCACTGTCTGTCCCCCGTCTCTTTTCCTTGACAGATGGGTGCCTCTAACCATTTCACATTTTCAGCTCCCTCTCTCTCACTCAATACAGATCCTGTCTTACATCTTGTGCTTTTCTCCACTAATGTACTCATTCAAGCATACATATGGTGAGTGTTTGAGTTTGTCAGTGTTTTGCTTGGCTCCCCCTGACTGGTTTTATTTTACATAAATACAAGCACACATCAATAAATCTGAATATTGTGGTAAAAGATGATTGAAGTAAAACCATGGAATGTTACAGCTGGGTTACTGCTACTGTAAAATGGCTAACAACACAAAACCAGTAAATCTTCTAGCTTCTTCTAGTGGCACAGAGATTCTTCTACAGTCGAAACATCGAGGTACACCTGTTTGTTGCTGTCTCTCACTCATCAGCCTTTGGGAGTTTAGGGCAGTGATTCTTAACCATAGGGCTGGGGCCCAAGTTGGGCCGCGAGCACCTAGTTTTGGGCCGCACAATCAGTAAAATACAATACATTTAATAGAAGATTGGGCCTCAGGTTACTTTGCACATGAATATTTGGGCCTCGAGGTCAAAAAGGTTAAGAACTCCTGGTTTAGGGGGTGTGGGGTTTATATAAAAAAATGTGTACTGTATCTAATTTATATACAGTATCAAGCATATCAATAAAAGATGCTAAAAAAGTTCCCATACAAATTGTATAAAAAAAGAAAAAGTTATGCTCCAACCTTCAATTAAAGGTACAAAATGTAACATTTATGCACTTTTGTGATAACTTTTGTAAACATTTTACATTCACTTGACATCACAGGATTTAATAAACCAATAATATTTAACACAAATGCTTGGTGGAATCAAATGAATGTTTAAATGCAGATTTTTGTTGTAATACAAAAGTGAATGGGTCTAGTCAATTATACAATTCACCAAATAAAATTTTTGGATAATTCATGACAAAATACAATGGGCCTCATTCATGACACGTTCTTACGAACAAATTTGTTCTTAAGGGCTCCTTACGAACATTTTTGGCATTCACAAAATTTGTTCTTTACGGAAAATCTGTAAAGTCTGTAAGAACAAATCCTAAGAACACTGAGGAGCACTTGTAAGAACAAAAAATCTGCTGTTTCAGAATTTTATTTCTTATATAGTTCAAAGTAAAAATTGTAATTCCTACATGATTGTATGTTATGTATTTTTGCAAATTATTGTATATAAAATTATTTTAGAAACAAAAAAATGTGTTGTGCATAAAAATTACTCCTTTAATAAACCTGTAGCAGCCTCTCCCAGCCTCAGAGCCTCTGTGTTCTAACCCCCACAGGTCTCAGGACCCTGTCCCCCCAGGACCAGAGCCTCTGTGCACTGACTGTGCACCCCCGCTACAGCCGCTGCCCCCGTCTCCCATTTTTCCATTTATTAGGAAAAAATGGCTTCGTCCACATCATCATCCATTTCTAGAAAGTGAACATCACTTATTATGAAATAAATAAGTAAATTACTAAACAAATAAAACATTTATTTGGTTGAATTTGGTTGAGGACAAGATAGGGAAGTAGTGGACTAATGATGTGAACAAGGCTTACAATACAAAAAATCTCAGTAAGAACCCCAACAATAAAACTATTTAAATGAGAAAATGTCTACATAGGTAAAACATTGATTGTACATGTCTTCAAGTCTCTAAAGGTATGACTTTTATTATTTTTTTATATTATCTTAAGTTAAAATATATACATAAAAACATACTGCAAGCCAAACATTTTCTTTCCAACAGAGATGCAAAAACACAGAACCAAAACAATCTTAATTTTAACACCCCCCCAGCAGCAGAGAAACCAACACCAGCACAAACTCCTACAAGTCAATATGCAGCTGAAAAGTTCAAAACTAATTCAATTCCCAATACACAAAAGTCTTACTTTTGAACATGTAGAACTTAGCTCATAAAGCAATGCTAGTGCAACGATAGCATCTCAGCAGAGCATCAAATATATCATCCAGTTGTGTTCTCAGGGTGAATTGCAAAGTTCACAACCAGGATTGCTGTCAAAGTCAAACCATCTGTTAGTACCTGACAGCTATATATAAAATAAAACTAAAAAAATCATGACTACACAAGATTTGAAAAGCATCCTTGTGCAATACAAAGTTAATTTTTGAGCATCCACTCGGGTCTTACACTTCAATGTGATGGTTGTCGCACGCAAAAATCTACAGTATACTAAGGCTTGGTTTGTGTATGTCTACTTAGTTCAAAATGCTTTGTTGTGCTAGAAAAAATGTTCAGTCTGTCCAGATGTGCACGAGTAACATGGGTTAAATTAATATATTGATATGAACTAGTTATAGCTAATGATGAAGTTTTCCAGAAATTTCAAAACCCTGCTTCAAAGGTGTAGAAAGCAGTGTCACAGCAAGTGATAAGCCCCTAATCTGGACTTTTTGGTTGGAAACGATCTTCTCGTTGGAACCTGTAGCTACACACAAACACTCTCCTTGTGTTGTTGTTTAGAAGCAAGGCTATTTTTGGCTTTGCTGCGTAAGACACAGTTGTGCTTTCAAGGCACTTGGATTATTATGCAGCTAATGTATTCATTGGCCCATAGTTCTGAAGCCAAAATTTGTTTCATGTTATCATAGTGAATTGGGTATTCGGTCAGCAAATATTACTTAAAACATTAATTATTTACATTAAAGTTAATTAACACAAAATACTGTATGTCTGTAATAGGCCTAGGCAATATGGATCACAATTTCAATTTTATCACTAATAATCTATGTTCCTAATCTTTGAGGTAACATAATCTTTTCACACAGCTTTGCAGATTACTTTGATTGGTTAAATTCAGCCTTCACTCAGAAAAGTAGAATGAGGAAAATAAGACTGTATTTGAGCAGTATCAATATAAGAAATTGCCAATCACATTACAGCATTTTCATCAAAAAGCATGAAAATACCTTTTACCACATTATTGGCCTTTGTTGGCTGTACTTAAACAAAAAACATGTTAACAAAATGATGATGAACTGTATTTTAATCAAGAAATGCATGATTTAAAAAAGTCAAGTAAGCAAAGTTAGATCTTTTTTTACTCTGTTTGGAAGTGCTCTGAAATTTAGCACAGTTTCTTTGCAAGATAGCAATTTAAGTTAATTGTAAAAAATACCCAGCTCAAATACAGTAGTGCGGAGAGTGTGTTGTTTTGTAACATAATATACTATTTACAAATTGAAAAGAGAAAAAGTTTCTCCATCAAACCCGGCCAAAACATTTAGTAAGCCTTAAAGGTCAAAGAGTTGTGGTAGCTGAGGACATTTCACTTAGAGATCACAGGTTCTGAATGGCAACCACATCTTGTCAGTTTGTCTCAAGGCAACAGCTAGAACAACAGTGAGAATACACATGATTAAGAATAGGGGAAATCTAGAGTCATCTCTGACCTTGGTTAGCACAAGTAAATTGGAAAGCGCAACATAACTTTCAAAGCAGAGTAAGGCTGATCCCTCACAGATCAAAAAAGTCTCCAAAGTAGCATATTACATTAACTGTTTGGGCCTACTCTACTCAGAGTGACACTTCTCATTCAATATGTGCAGACAGACTTCATGAGATAGTGGGTGCAATTGTAGATTTAGTGGGAGGAAGCACAGATTGGTGTCTGGTCAGAGCTGGGACAAGTGTCACCTGGGTAGACAACAGTAATTGATTAGATACTGGGAGAATAGTGTCTCTGCAAGTTCTCTGTTTGGGTCAAAAGTAAGACAAAGAAGGCTTCACACAAAATCTGCCAGACTATAAATTCAGAACACCTTTTAAAAACATAACCCTGCTTTTTATTCTCCTCACTTTTCCATGTCCGCCCGTATAATCCCTATTCTTTGCCCTCATCCCCTGATTCCATTTGCCTTTCTCCCTGTGTACGACTATATTCCATCTGTTCCCGCTTCCTTCTCCTCCTTCATAGCTTTCCTTTCGTCTCGACACCTGACAGAGACAGGATCTAGCAGTAAATCTCCTAAAGCACAGTCATCCAACATCGTTCACGCCGCAAAAGCTGGGAGAGAAAGACTGAACGATCTAAGGCAGGGGGATATGGGAAAGGGAGAGGAATGTGTTAGTTTGTTGAAAGAAAAGAACAAAAAGATACAAGATAACAAAAAGACAACAGACGCAAAATGGCCAAAGAAGCAGTCGGAACAGACACTGATGAAGCGGTAAAAAGAGTGATGGGAAGCAGAGGAGGGACAGCAAGGAGAGTGATCCAATGAGATTTCACATAAGTCAAATGTATAGTAGACACAACTTCATTCAGGCAAAAAAACACATACAAGTTAGATCACCAGAGGCATGAAAACATGAACTTTAACTTTTACTGTTTCACTGTAACAGCTTCATTTCTATTGGTAACTGATTTTTTTGTTTGTTTTTGTTTTTAGATACCGTTAAACTTCAGAGATCCATAAATAGGTAATTACTTGTGTTCTCTTTGTTTAAAATGGTTTCCTCTACCAGATGGATTCTTGTGATAGATTACTTTCACAAAATTTCTTGAGAATCCTTAAAAGATGGCCACTGTGAGTCTGGACCAATCACAATTCAGCGTTGAGCAGAATTGCTTGAGTAAACCTAAACAGACAAATGGACAGATGTACTTCGACCTATTTTAGAAAAAATTATAAACAATTTTGGCTTTTGAAAAACACATCTGTGCATGTGTGGAGGAAAAAAATGTCTTTTTGTGCTTTTCTCTCAGTTGGATTTAAAGTGCCACTAGTATGCTTTAACCACTAAGCCTCAGCCCCTGTTTTTTACTGACAGCTTTCAGTGACAGTCTCTCCAAACTGATAATGTTTTTTTTTTTTATTTAATGCTTATATTTTGACTTTTTGCCAATACCTGATCTGAAGTTATGTATAGATCCTGGACAGAAAACTAATTAAAAGAAACATGACTGCTTGGTTGAAGATAATCCAAGCAATACTAAATTATTAGTATTTATTTTTGTCCCATATACTATTTATTCGACAATTATCAAACATCCGTGTCATTTCCACTTTCATTACAGCAAACACAGGAAGAATCACGCAATATCTGGTGTTCCTCCTTCTAGATCTACACTCCCCACACCGTATGGCTACATGTAGTCCATGCGTCATTGAGTGGCGATTTATTCGTGACTCAATAACAGAATGTTCAAATTTAATAAATAAGATTTGCATGCGAGCGCACACTTGCGTCTGCACTTGGCTATTTGTCTGTATGCATTGCACTTGCGGACGGAGATGACAGCGGGCCGGGCGGAATGTCCATTCTTGGTGGTTTATGGTTGCAGAGGTCTGATTAAATTGGTGCTGGTACAGACTGGTGTTCCTATCCGTCTTGTGCGTGTGGCTGGGTGAACAGACACGAAGCAGCGAATGGCGATGGCTCAGGCAGGCACAGACACTTGGCCAGGCTCCCAGAGATCTCACAGGGATACTGTCACATAATGGCTTCACACAAGAAAATACACCCATCTCATACTTGATGCTTGGTGTCTATCATCCAATCTGACTGTTATTTAACATTGAGGCACTGATGCTGAACGGCATTGGATTATCACTTTTATAATCACCCTCATGGAAAAGTCAATTGAAAAGTCCTTAGTTGTACAAAACTATCAATATGGCTAGTATTTCCCAAAAGTCAGGTTTGGATGATGGAGAAAAAGGAGATTTTATGTAATAATAACATTTCATTATTCTGCACTTACCTGACTGTGTTAGTGAGCTGCTAGCATTGCCAGAAGCTGATAACCCCTGATTTATGCTGCTGATCCCATCCAACCTGACCTGAATATATGCATTGTTGAATTTAATTTGATTTGTACTATTGCAAGCTCACTTAAGACGGCTCCCACACTTTTATTCCAATAAATGTCAGGGTAAACCTTTTAAAGATGATGTACAATGTATAAAAAATATTTGGTCTTGTCTACACTTAGAGGGACACTGTGGCAATTTAACAAGTATGATGCATGCAGAGACTTAGTACATCTTATAGTTTAGCTAAGAATATACAAATCCAATTACAAATGATTACAGAATGTATGTAGCGAAAAACAAAGCCAGTATTGTTGACATTTCCAGCGAGTAAACAAATTAAAAATACTACAATTAAGAAGCTGTATATTAACTAGCTGCTTGTTAAGACGCAACCACTGGTAAGCAGTAATTTAGATAATTCAGCTTCCTCTTTTCCACAAACACATAATAAGCTGCTCAGTACAGAATATGTATCTAGGCTAATGCTTAGGGGAAAAATACAGCAAGAAAACGCTAATAATAACTTGTTCTGTGGCCTTCATAGTCAACCAGAAATCAAAAAACGAGAAAATACAGGAATCAAAAAATGTATTATATTATTATTTGTTTACTAATTAAGTTGAGTTATTATACTTTTCTCTTCCACCTTGTTGTTCCCAGGCCTACTTTCACAAAGTGCATGCTCCAAAAAATGTGGACTCTTTATATAGAATAAGCCATTGTTTTAAGGTGTTCCGACTAAATGGTAACCACAGTGGATTTACATAATACACAGAGGAATAAAGCTGAGGTAGTGCGCTTCATCTCTGTAGCTGTTAGCAGAGTAGTAAGTGACAGTGTATGATAATGGAGGTAAAGGTATTGCCACATCTAAACCAGGGGGTGGCCCACAACACAAGTCTATAGATTGAATTGCCTTACTAAGAATCAGGTTTTGTACGACTGGGAATCAAGAATGAAAAAGGACATAACCATGGCACATAGAGTAGTAGTGCAATACTATGACACTGAAAGATGAGCAAAGTGAAGGAATAGGTGGAAAATAAATAGACGTGAGACTAAGAATAACTGAGCGGCCGCAGAGAGACAGCGAGAGACTGAGGGGACCACGGTAGAGATGGACATTGATGTATAGGTGCTATGGGCAGGCCCGTACATTAAGTACAGCTCCTAGGTCAGTCCCCAGTAGACCCTGTGTATGGAATTAGAGAGAACAATGTGCAGTAAAGTGATGAGGGGCTCTCCGATGTCTGACAATCTCACTGTTTGCTCGCACTGGGTCAGGGAGAATTACCTGGAGCCAGTTGTGCAGGGATAGGAAAGCAGAAACCTATTACCAGAACATACAAAGTCTACAATTCTCATCTGTAGCCTTAAACTGAATAAAAAAGGAAATCACTAGTTTGAAAGGTTTACTAGAATAGTCATGAAGTTTGTATTTAAAGACATATTATCTGGTTAATGACTATTAACTAGTTATGCTGATATTTTGGAGTTTGATATCCCTTTGTGCCAAAGAAAGTAATGAGCCTCTGCGATAGCTGCTTTTGTTTATTTGACATATTTTGTAATCCTCTTTACAGATATCTTGATGCCTCTCAAAATTATTCACCTAATGCTAATCTAAGGCATTGGTCTCTTCTTTCATCAAGAATAACACACTCCCACACACACACACTACATTCATACTATGGGCAAGGTGGGTAGTGTCTTGCCTAAGGACACCACAATACCACTTGTATGTAACGGTAGTGTAACTGTGTTTACGTTCAATGAGAGCTTTTTTTCTTTCCATTTGAACTGGTTTTACTAATGTCGCCCCCTCAGTTTTGAATAGATGACATCATAGTTTTAACTAGTCCACTGTTCTGTCAAGGCTGCAGTGTGAGTGTGCTCTACTGCTCAGATAGTGCGTGTTTGTTTTCAAGTGATTTGGAAATGTGGCTGAATACCAAGGCTTTAGGTTTTTAATCAGCCCCATCTGAGCGCTGTGTGGGGACTCGCACAGGCTTTCATGTAGAGTTTCTCTCTTTGTCTCTCTAACACACTCGCTCCGCCAGCACACAAACACACGCATACACATACAGCATCCCCTCATGCCTTCAGTTCTAAATTTACACCTAACTTGAGAACAGGAGAATGGGGGAGGAGGCAAGGAGGAGCACAGCGCATGACTTAAGAGAGTGAAGAAGAAGGTGGAGAATGCTGTTGAAGTGTGTAAGTAAAGTAGTTGCTACTCTTTTACAAGTACAGTGAGTGAAGACAGACTTTTGTCTTAGTTTATTCAAGCTTTTCCCTCTACGTTAATCTTATTGCTTGGATAATAAACTAGCACGATCGATTTTCTGTAAATCTGGCAACAAACAATAATACACATTTGTTAGAGAAACAGAAATAGTACAGTAGAATTAGAAGTAATTGATGTAGATGGATAAGAAATAATCTTGCTTTACATTTGAAAAGTTTTTTGGTTGACAGTTCCACATGGTCCTATTGCAACTTGAGGTCAGTACAAAGCTATGCAAGTTAAGAAGGATAACAGTCTTTTAGTACAACAGAATCCCTCTGTTAATTGAGTTGACGTTATTTATGTATTTATTTTTTCAATCAAAAATGAGAATGCAGTCATCCTGCTTCATTGGGAAAAAGTTTCTAATGTTGATTATTTACTTCAGACATCGTTTACTAAACAATTGAATTGATTGAAACTAACTCTAATGTGCTAATATAACCTTCATTCAATGCCATAAAAGGTAACATTTTATCCCAAAGCATCAGTTTGGGTAAGATCCACATTTACCAGAAGATTTTTCTTTTCATAAATATATTTTAATTCGAAGCTCTAGTGACCTGAAGGGATTCTACTAGTTTGCACATCAATGTCCATAATTCACATAATTCCTCTGTTCTGGCAAAAACAGGAGGCTAATTTGGTCATAAAATACAACAAAACACCAAACAAACGCAATTACTGCGATGAAAATAGCCTGTTGACACGACTGAATGAAAATGATATCATGTCATTTTAACATTTCCCATTGACTTCTATATTGGTCTAACTCGTAGAGCATTGGTCTCTCATCCAATACATTCCCAGGTGGAACAAAAGCATAAATCTTTCTTTTCTGCACTGGCAAATTAAATTAAGAAGTAATGTTTGTTTTGCATTTTTCAAATGATAGATCACGTGTTTGTAAAGAAGGCAAGAATGACAAAAGTAATAAGTTTGAGTGTCTTTGCTGCAGTGACAATTTACTTCAGCAGCTGTAAAGGCCTGGGATCTAATTTACACCACCGCTGTCTGTTTACACCATAGTCCTGCACTTCTGTAGCTGCATAACTGTGCCGCATGTCTGGTGTGAATTGACGCCTCCAGTTTGTGAGCACCCTAAGTCTAACATTATTATTTGGACCCTTTATGTCAAGTATTGCACAATGGGCCATTAAAATAAACTTTCTTTGGCAAAATGACAAAGGGTTTTATATAATTTACAATTACAAATATACAATACTTGCATTCTTGCTTGTTTGAATACATTCTTCTATTGCCTTTGAGAAGTAGAGAAGTTCTCCAGTAAGTTCATTTTTCACAGTGGTTGGATAAATCTACTTGTCAGTCACTCAGAGAAAAAGCTGACAACTGCACAAAAAAGGAAAAGTGACCCTAACTCACAAAAAAAAAAAAAAAACACTTTGGGTTTGCATCATACTTTTTTTTTTTTTAATCTATTACTACATGAATTTTCTATAAAGTGGATTTACATGAATATAATGTTTGTTCAACCTAACTTCACTTCCTGCTTATTCCTGGCTGCATGTGGCAAATAAAGCCACGAAAGTAGCTATAAGAAGTAAACAGGTAAATTAGAGTGAAAAGTAGGAGGAAGGATGAGAAGCCAAATTTAATTCCGGCCAAGAGAGATGGAAAGAGTTGTGCAGACAGGAAGGAGAGGGGTGAAGAAGGACAGTGGTATATTAGTCAAGGTGTCCAGTCCGTGTATTGCCTGCTGTGCAATACCTCCCCTCTGATTTACTCTGCTGGGTGACTGATGAGCGCAAAAAAGGGAGGGGGAGATGGAGAGATGATGGGACGAGAGGAGGGAGGTCTCGCAACAAGCGTTTAGACCAAATTAACGGCACCTCATAAATTAGACTAACAGCCAAAGCGGACACGACTGAGAGGGGAGGGCCGACTGACTGGGACACTGAGCATGTATGTGAATGATGACATGTCAAGAGGGAACAATTTGAAGCACTGCACACAGATTACTGTCTGATAAAGCACCGATATCCAGCCGCTCACTCATACAAACATAATCTTCGGCTGATTACCACACGCGCCAAAGTGTTCTGTTCAGCATACCGCGGCAAATCAAACCCAAACAGCAAGCAAATTATATACACCGGGGAAGTCGAATGCAAGTTGTCTACCTTTTCCGATAAAAGAAAAATCACTTTCTTTTCTATTTGTTGCATCAGGGGTTTGTTGGGAGATGAGACAGTGTCTACACAAGATATTAACCTTTGGATCTTGAAAGATGGTGTTCTTTGTAACTTATGATATATAACATGGACGAGGCACACCTGATACTACCATTTACTTTTTTTTACAGTCACTTAACAGATTAACAAGGCCTGTACTATACTGTAATTTCTCCTATCAGTTTAAATTGTTAAGCTATGACCCCAACTCCTTTTTACATCTCACAAACCCTCCAGGACTTCTCAGTTTTTTACATGCATTTATTTCAGTGATGTCTTACACAAAGCTCACACTATATCCAGTCCGAACTCTGGTCTGCATACGGAGGCTTTCCGTTTCTTGAAAAGTCATGAGAGGCTCTCACATGGCGATCTGTCCAGTCCATGAGCCACGCGGCTGTGCTCCGGACATCCGGATCTTTTCTCGTTGGAAGGAACTTTATCTTGACTGTGCTCCAGAGCACTTTTTGTTGAAGTTGTAAAAACAAGACACGACAATCAGAAAACCAAGCGAGTGCGGGTAAAGTGAATCTGGTGGTTTTCAAAATAAAATCATTACGTTAGTGCTACTACAACAAATAATGCTCGACATTTACATGACTATATAAACATACGATGTAAAAAAACGTTCCGTGCTTATCAATTGTGTGGCGAAAAACTGACGTGAAATAAGCCCAAAACTTGGTGCAAGTGTTCTTTGTTTACATGTACATGTGTCAGTGATCGCATAAACTCCAAAGTTGTGCGTGAGCCCCCGAGAACTAGTGGTCTCGCGAGGCCAGCAGAGTCTGTACATATGCATGCATATTCTGGTCGCAGTGTGAGTGACCACCAGACCGAGACGGATCCGATCTGGATCTGGACTGGATTTCAGACTGCAAGTGGATTTTCAATGTCACAATTTTCAGTGTCACAGTCTGACAAAATAGGGTAGTCGCACTGACCACGAGAAGGAGGAATTTTACAAAATACTCTACAGAGCATATTTAAGTGGATGCACAATGTGTCTATCAAACTCAAAAACACTCTTATAATCCACTTAAATGCTTGTTTGTGTATATAAACTGCCACATATGTTCACAAGTTATAGCTTTAATTGACAAATACTCACAACTTGCTTCTGGTCTCAAAGAGTTGTTCAACCTCGTGACTTCTACACGCATACTCTGGGCTGTCTCCAGAGCTCCTGGCCACATACAGTAAATCCAGTCCTGTATGTGTTGTTTATGTTGCTCTCTTTACATTCTAAAGAAATGTTAACTCTGTCAGGGGTGCAGGCACTTCCCGATTGCTGTGTGATTACAGCGGCACTTGACAGAGCGGGATCCTAATACAAACACACACACATGCACACTACACACCGTGCCACCCACACACCAATCTTGGCAGTGCAGAGTTGATGCTCGGAGTGATTAAAGTGGCGTGCCTCCGAGTGTGTCACCTGGGTGCTGCTGTATCTTAAATCAGGACAGTGGGCCTCAGATTGGGTATTGACTGGCCCGCAGAAGTCTCCATCCATCACGCTGAGAAACGATAGCACGGGGGCCGCTCTGATGTAGCCGTATACCACTTGTGTTGCTCACTGGACGGCTGAGGTGACGTAAGGTTAGGGTGATGGTGCGGCGGGTTATTTATGCGGCGTGGTAAGCACAGCGAGAGGACCAACGCACAAGCAGACGCCGACTGATGGGAGGCATATATCCAGAGGTGAGATATGGACAAACATTCACAAACACAGGAGCAGTGATACCTGTGGCAAATGCAAGGTGACACACATGCTTCAACATGCACACAGTACAGAGAGAGAACATGTGACAACACAAACTGGCTACCTTTTGCAACATTATTGAGCTATTATTTCTACTGACAACTGTTGTGAGACTTGGGTGACCTGGATTTTAACATTTGATGCTCTTGATTTTTTAACAAAAGTAAAAAAAATAATAAAATACAAGCATGACACAATTGGCAAAAATCTGATTAAAACTGCTGTAATCAGCTGTTAGTTTTGAACCTATTGTCAATTTTGGTAAGCATTAGACCTAATATAAATCAGCCTCTTTTCAATTCTGAGTGCAGGAGTAGTTGAAAACTGAATAATGCATAATATACGCAAACCTAGAGTCATTTTTAATTTCAAAATGTTTACTTTCACAAATTACACTACAAAATCCCATAGTTTTTCTTCAGTCAAGTTCCTACTGAAAATGTTCAAACTTCTAGTCACATTTTTCAACACATGCAAAACAAACAGAGAAACACACATTTCTGGACGCACCACTTCGTCTTGAGGGCCTGAGCTGCATCTTTTGACTGTGTGCCTAATGATAATAAATGAGCCATCATGGGTGGGGAGGGAGGCACTAAGTCATCCCCTTCATCGACAGGAGGAAGACTGGGAGCCCCAAGGTCACCCCACTGTCAGCATCACTCTCTCTAACGACTGCCCGTGCACACTGACTCTCTGGACTCATGCATGTGCACACGGCAGGAGTGGCATCACATGCACCAGTATACAGCAGACAACAGCCTACCGTATGCACACAGGCCAGCACACAGCAGAAACCAGCAACCTGCTCCCACCACTGCGCAGTGTCGAGAAGACAAATGAAATCTAGGGCGGAATTTGGAACACTGCCGCTCTTTATGACAAAGAAGATCTATTTGTCTTTTATATTATTTTTCTGGCACAACATCTAGGCAGGACTAGGCATTGACATATGACATAACTGTGTATCACTTTTCTCTGCATGCTGGCTAGATGTGTGATGTTTAAATAATGGGTTGTTATTGATAAACTCATCTACACAAATATAAGTGACTCACAGCATGTTACAGTGTGATAATTCTGTTAAAGGGAATCATACTCATTAACACAATGCCATAATCATCACATTACATCACAGGCTGACCTCCAATGTTTTCATCTTTTTGCTCTTTAAACCAGGGATGGCAATATTTGGGTTTAAAGTTCTGATATTCAATATTTGTTTTGCTGTTGTGGCTGATAACCGATTTTTGCTTGAACCAATATATTAATATATTATTTTTTTTCTCTACCATTTAATCCCGTTAGGGGTTGCGGGTGACTGGAGCCTATCCCAGTAACTTTGGGCCTTAGGCGGGAACACATTATTCATATAATTATATCTAGTATCTAGCTAGGGATATTATTGTTAAGTTTAGGCAATGTAATTAACTAGAATAAACAATCATTTGCTGCATGATTGCATAAATATAAACCATATCTTAACCAAATTGATATTCTATTTCAGTTTTCACTCATTGTCTGTCTAAAAGACAAATCTGTTGCCTCGCGGACAAACTGGTAATGACACATGACTGGAGCAGTGCCAAAAATAGTGCCAAACTTAGACTAAATTTAAATATTTCAGAATATTACCATATATCACTTTTAATCCATCCCAATTTTAAACTTCATGGGCAGTCAATATTAATATTGCATAAAATTAATGAACTCATAATACAGCTTTTAAAAGAGTTTGACTTGATAACTTGTACTGTTATGATCCAACTCAGATTAAAATTACTTTTTCTGGAAAATCTTTGGCCCAGAGGGCATTTATCAGTAGGTCAAAGAAAACTTGCCAGTTAGATGATTTCATAAGTTCTTACATTGTTAGCTGTTAGGTTTGAATCTGATCCACCAGTGTGGTGATCCAATCACAATGCGGAGTTGTGATTTGGCTGGTGAAAAGGTGAAAAACCAACAAGAAAGCACCAATAGATTTTTTTTTATTAATGTGTAGCACTTTTTGTACTTTGTGAATGGGAAAGTGCTTTTTCTTAGGGCTAGGCCATTTATCCCTAATATTAATATTTGATTTTCTAAAACAAAATAAAAAATGCTTTCAGTAATGATTTTATGAACATAAAAGAACAATGTTTAGTTTCATTTCACAGAAAAACAAAATAATATTTATCAATATTCTGCCACAAAGTCTGGCTTCCACTCCAAACCACATGTTTTTATTGACAAAGGATTGGTTATCAATCTTTCAATTCAAAACCCTCAACCAAATAATTGATGATTCAAAATGACAGAACTTGATCTCTCAATTTTTCGATAAATTACCCAGCACAACTTTTTCAAAATATTCCGCTACTGTGATGCCTTAACCAATCAGCTTCAAATATCAATCATGATGTTCTGCCTTTTCCCAATTGATTTAATCAAAATAATTTTCATATGCACGAGCCGGTTTAGGAAACAGAACTACCAGAGGAAACTTAGCCAAACTCACCACAGAAAGACCTCTGCCAAAAGGTCGAACCCAAGACCATTTTGTGAAGTGTTGTGAGCACATACTACTGTGCTGTCGTGTCACACATACTGATTCGGCACTGATTAGACTTGAACTTAAACCTTACAATTATTTTTCCCACCATTATTATTCACTATGCGTGGATCTTCAAATCATTCTGCACATTGTCTCAATTTGAGCAGATGGCCGTTTTAAGCCAGCATGGATCCACTCAGCTAAGACAGACAAATATTACCCCACGCCCCGACTATCACATCCCATCCCGCCCCCTCCCCTAATGAGCCGCCCTGCACTGTCACCGCTAGGAAACGGATCCGGATTCAAAAACCAGCAAGGTGGGCCAAGTAAACTGTGCTAGCCAAGACTGGGTATAAAGTGGGAATGTTATTAATGTCCAACTAAAAATGTGCGCTTGTGGGAGAGAAGAGGGAGCTTTAGAAGACACTGTGTTGGTGAAATAAAAAATAAACTCAGTAAAGGTATTGCGCCTTCACTTTCAACTCCGGGAATTCTTTTCACACACAAATGATATTATACCGGCAGACATATATGCACACATACACACAGGTTTCAAGTTTAGACTGGAGCTGGAGAAAGCTAATTTGCACCACATTGAAATGCATCTCAATTAAAGAGAAACACATCGAGGTGCCAGGGGAGGAGAGAAGAGAGAGATGTGAGAGAACGGCAGAGAGGGGATGGGGTGCGAAACAGATAGTGTGTGAGAGTATGGGAGCATAACAGGGAGGGAGGGCCAGGCGCACGGGGGGTTTGAGCTCAACTGTATTTGGCAAGAGAAGAAGAAGGAAGTGAGGAGGGGGGAGAGTGTTTTCATCTCCCTCTCTTGGAAAAACATATCATTTTGGGATGAATCAGATTTAGAAAGGGTGTTAGGAGGTTGCAGCGCAGCTAAAATCCTAACTAACTTCAACCTCGTTATCACCAGCGCTGTGGTTTGGTGCCAGCACTCTGGGGCTGTCCCAGCTCAAAAAACAGTCCGAGAATGTTTGTGGATATTTTAAGCCCAAGGCCATGTACTGTTTGACAGAGTGGGTGAGTATTTGCAAGGCACAATAAGGTACACAATGAGTTGTCAGGTGAGATATGATGGCAGTGCATTTATTTTGGGATACTTTCCAGGTGAATATAACGATTGTGACCACTTTGATTCTTCCCTGACCACTATATAATGGAAATGTATGGGGCATTAATTTTAATTTAATTTAGTGCCTAACTTTCACTTTATGCACTTTCTTAAACAATTACAATGATTGCACTTTATAAAACAAGCTTCTGACTGTATGTAGTCTGCTGACTTCTTAGCCAGGTTGCCTTTAAAAATCTCAGTAATAATGGGTGCTACTAGTAAAAGACTAAATGAGAAAAATAATAAAAACAAACAAAGAAATAGTATATCTAGGCAGGCATCACAAATACAAAAATGTAGTACCTAGCTGCACATTCAATGAAATGTTATCTATTTTAACTGTTTCAGATTGTAATTATTATCTTGGATCATTTTAATCTATAGTTTTAGTAGCCAATACCAAAGCAATAAAAGCAAAGAGTTTGAAAAAAAAGTTACTATCTGCAGAAGCTGGAGAAGAAGCATTCAGTTTATAAGTTGTTTTTAAATTTCTATTTCGTTACCACATCACCAAGCATTAACTTGCTGCGGAGATGATGATGATGATATTACAACAGCATCAATGTCCTTTGCTGAAAATGATTTGCTTGTGAAATGTGAAAATGTGATAATATAAAAGCATTTGACTTTCGAAGTGTCTGTCATGTGTGATTCTGTGCATCTGAGAGCAAACAACGACAACAGGGGGAAAAGCGAAAAACACACACAATCTGGCACACAGAAAAAAAAAAAACAGGCCTGGCTTTGTGCGCTTGCTACCATTTTGCACGGACTAGGCAACAGTAATGATGCATTCAGCCTGCAATCTTAACAGCATCTCCAAACGCGAGCAGATCCGTTCTTTTGTGCTGTCAAAAGGTACTCGGGAGTGCCTCTTAGGAGGGCACTTTTACCCAATGTTTGCCTCCACTCCACTCGTCTGGGCTAGTGTCACCCGGCTCTCAGAGTTGGAGAGCATTCTGGGGAGTGGAGAGGGTTTTGATCTTGTTCTGCTGTAAGATGTTAGAAACCTACTCTTGACTGCTGCGCTGACACTGTGTTCACACATTATGATGTAATGCTCCAGTATATGAGAGCTTTACTACTCGTATCAATGGTGGGCAGATTATCAAAATGAAGTTGAAAAAATATGCTGTAATGCCACGGCGCATAACACCGCTGCCACTCTTTAAGTAAAGTTGTTACGTGATTCCAACAGAAACACAGTGACATAGAAAAGGAAATCCTTATACTGTACTTTACAAAAATGCACATCTAGTTAAGACAGCAAAAATAAATCACACAACTCACTCATTATAATAATATAAGTATATTTTGTGAAAGCATGTCAAAATATGCAATTTTTTGGAAGAGCGGGTGACTTCAGCATTAAATTGGAATATGTTATTTTTCTTTTTTTGTATTAGTTCAAAGACTGTATTGGCTTGGGATAAGGTGAGTTCAAAGTACAGATTGATGAAAACACCTATTCAATTTATTTACTGCCCCTGTTGCAACCCTGCGCTATATTTTGTACTGTTTTCAACAAGTTTACCACAAAAAGTCAATAAAAACCTAAATCACTTCAGCTAGATGGACAATAAAATAATGATACTAATGATACTACTATTGTGTAGTACATTTTGTAGGTTTAATTAACCATTTCTTCAGCGGATCTGCAGAGTCTCTAAGGATACTGAAACTGCAGGTGAATGTGAACCATAAGTGCTGACCAGCAACTTCCCTCTTGTGTCGCCTGCGTTATTAGTGGACTAATTTAGTGTGGGGGTCTGTTGTTTGGACCTTCTGCTCAGCCTTGTTGTTTGTATGGGAGTTGTGGAGCTTAGCTAAAATAGTCAGTGGCCTTCTTTCATAAAATGAAAATCCTCAGGCTGGTGACAAGCATGTCAAAGCCAGAACAACCTACTGTGTCTCACTGAGGCCGTGACAGCTAAATATATAAATATATAAAGCAATAGAAAAAATGCTTACATGGGTTTTCCTCTTCCTCCAATAGTTTTGAGTTAGCATAATCTCTCTTTCTCTGCTTCCTCTGTCCCTTCGTTCTTTTTGCTCACTTTTTCTTTCCTTGCATACACATGACTGAGCACAGCCGCCAGCTCAACTGCATATTTAGACACACAAGCACACAGAGAACCAGGGTCCGTGGGTCTACAACCATCCTGCACTGTACAAAGACAATAAAACACATCAGCAAACAACTCAGACAAGCTCCATAGGCACTTTGTCAAGTCGCTGTGCTTTCGCGGCCTTTCAATCTGCCCTTGATGACACCGCTGATGGGCCTTTAAGCGTTCCTCTGCTGGGCACGGCCTGACAGATCGAGTTGTCATTACATTAAGTAGGGACTCTCTATTAGTGCAAATGGTGGCACATAACCAAATAATCGGCTCTGGACAGCAAGTGTGGCTATGTGGGAGGTGAGATGCTAACGGATGGTGTGTGGGAGAGTAATGTTTTATGTTGGAGGAAGTGTGATATCTCCATTATAGACAGCCTTAATTGATAAACAGGACAATAAAACTCAGCAAATGGTTACATAGATTTGTCTGGCAGCACAGGCCTGCAGAACTGTGGAATGTCACCATATACAAATAAAGGCCAGTAATGGAATGACAATGATGGCATAATAAGTAGAGACTTTTAGAACAATATCAGACTATGTCATCATAGTGGGAAATAAAAGACTATTAAAGTCTCGCCCATAAAAAGGTGGAGGCTGCACTTCCCTGAGGGATCCCTTAAATGTTTCTTCTCACACTCCTCACTCAATCCCATCATAATCTCTCCTATCCCTCAGACACACACACCCAGCTGGATCCCTCCCTCCCTCTCCGTGATAGGAATACCGACTGGTAATTGTCACAAATGGCCATGTTTAATTTCCATGCATAATACGCGCCAGAACTTCATAGCCACGGGCGCAGCGTTTAAACCAGACGAGCTCTGTGCTATATCACTTTAGACACGGAACAACAATTCATTAAATTCATTTCAAGTGTTTCAACAACAGAGCAATAAAAGTGTGCACGTTCTTAAAGACCAAGTTAACTCCTATATTCACTTCGTTGGCGGGATATGCTTACCGGAATAGTGGTAAAGAAGCGCGTTGTACGGAGAATTCCGAGGAGTTTCCCGTGTCTTTCTTCTCCCTCAAGTTGAAGCCAGCGGCCAGACGCGCTCCCCACAGTCCCGGCTCAACTGCAAAAAGAGGGAAAAGGTCTAAGAAAAGCGCATGGAGAGCGCATGAACAGCCACGGTACCGCACACAGACTCACATCCCGGGCGGACGCCAATTCAGGTCAATCCTCAAACATTACTCTCCACCCACCTAAAAGTCCATCAATAATACACCCGTTCAGCGCGCTAATCCCGGACAGTACCTTTAGATGAGACGGGGTGACCACAGAAGAGTGGAGAGGGAAAAAGCGACAGGCAGAAGCAGCGGGCTGTCAAAAATCACTTCAAACTGATGCTGACGATGCGCACCGAGATAAGCTCCGGAGCCGAGACGCCGAGAGACTCCCGTGGTAAAGCGAGCATGGGCACAGACAGGGAGAGAGAGGGAGAGAGAGAGGGGAGCAGCGAGAGGGAGGAGAGAGGTGCCATCGTGAGCGCACGGACGGAGAGGTACACCGTCGCGTTTTACTCTGAAAAAGTTGAACAAAGCGCTACAACACATTCAAAACGACATCGAACTAACCTTGCACTCGATTAAAACTGAGCAACTCTTCGGACAATAGAAGTTAGAGTCGAACTGGGCATTCCTAAACATTCACTGATCTGAAGCCTTTATGACCGATACTTGACCCCAAACCGTTAGCCTGGTCTACTTTTACAAACTTAAAGCTTGTCTACCTCATTTTCAAACCCTGAAAAAGTAAAATCATAGGCTATTTCTAACTCTCGCTTTTACAAACACCTTGGCAGGACAACCACCACAGCCAATCTTCTCTCATCTTAAAGATGAGAAACTATATAATTAGAACTACAATTAGAAAAGGTGAAAAAAATCCGTGTTGTCAGATTTCCCCGCATAAAGTTTGGATTTTAAACTTTCTGGGAAAGAAACATGTCCAGTTAATAGTATTGTGCCAGTACACAATACTATTAAAATACAGTATTACATTGATTTTCCTGTATTTTGTAAATATATTTACATCGTGTTTTTGCTCGTTTGTTTTTATAGTTTGTTTTCTGTCTGTTTTTCCAAATAGTGTTTTTATACGACAAAAAAAATAAAGAATAATAAATAAAATATAGGCATTTTGTGTGTAAATACACTTCTCTTAATACAGCATTTTGGTAAACACAACCACTGTCTTGTGACAGTACAGTGGACTTTAAATAATATATTCACGATCATCATTTTATGTGTTCATTCAAATCATCACGTCCCTAAAATTAAAGTGAATATGAGAGGTTACAGCTTTCTAATGTTAGCTTCATTTAGAAGATTGATACCTGTTATAAATATAAATGATAGGACATGATTCAATAACAAGATTTTGAAGAATAAGCAACAAGTATGTCGAAAAATGCAGGAAGTAGAGCAGAGTTACAAATTAATGTAATCGCACGAGCAGGTTTTCAATTTTCTCATGAGAAACATAGTTTTAACGATTAAGTGTGATATGGTGTACTTTTATTCGATTTAAAAAAAATCTTTACTTTAGAAGATTTGACCATGAACAAACAGGACTTCCTAGTGTGATGTCATCATTTATCAGGAAGTCAAATTTAGTCCTAAAATGACTAAACTGAGATTAAATTTGTGTCTCATCATTAATGTAGAAAAAGTCTTCCAAGTTGTAATAGGCACATTTACTGTTCCTCAGTCTTGCTTCAAATTTCACAAGATCTCTACAACAAGTAATGTTTGCCAATCTATAACCTGCAGTTTTATTTACCCCATATAAAATGAAAACCCACTGACCAGATTTTTATATAGTAAAATAACAAATTAGGGCCCAGACAACCGTGTCACAGCCCACACAGTGACAGGCCTTTCAGCACAGTCTAAGCATACCTTAACAAAATACATAAAAAAAAAGTGTCATTTCAGGGAGCCAAGCCAATACTATGCACCACACACACAGCAGCACATTTAGAACACCTACTTTCTAAAATGAACAAACCTTTGTGTCATTCCCCAGAAATGATCAGAAAGGGTGAATTTTACAACAATTCTCTAAAGGAAAAAGTTGTATTCTACTGAGGTGATCCAGACTTAGACTAGAGAAACGTACAAAAGACAGTCCTAATAATATGCAGCAGCAGCAGTCCTTTTCGGCAACACCTTAAGACATCTAGCATCGAAATGAAATCTCCATGTGACAGGTCCACTGTGGGAGCCCTCTAATGACAAAGGACAAATATAATACAAATACATAGTTTCATTATACACACAAAAACAAAGTACATTTATACTGCTTAGTAGAAGTATGTTTGAAATATTATAACTAAACCCAAATGTAAAAAAAAGTACAATTAGCAATACAGCACTAAAGTATATTTAAATATGATCACTTCAAGAAAATTATATTTAAAAATAGTCCTTGGCTTAAAGAGTTTGACTATATTTTATTCAGGCCTATAATTATTCTATGTCTAGATTAAGAGTATACTTGGTCTAAAATCAAACTACGTTGCTTCAAATCTGATAAAGAAATTCTCCAAAAGATACAGTTACAGTTAATTTTAAAACATACTGTAGGCCTACATATGTGATACATTATTTGAATTGCTCCCATCCTTCAATCATACTTCAACACAAAAAACAACAAAAATATGACTCAGAACACGTCTGGATGATTTATTTACTTAAAAATCATGCAGAAGATCTAAAAGATCTATCTATAACATCACAGATCTGGCTCAGAACACTGTTTTCTGGGGAAAAAAAAGACAAAACCTCAACTGTGTTTTTGAAGAGAAAGCAATGTTAAAACCAGCCCAGTCTCCGGAGAAAACGACATATACAAGAAAATGTCAAAAACATACGATAAGTATGTTTTCACACATTTTTTACGTCATTCATTATGCTACAAAAAGTCAAAACGTAAAATAATCACGAATTTTGGTTGAAGCCACATGACAACATTTTCTTTGGGTTTAACGGGTAAATCTTAACCCACCCCAAGACCCATAAAAGCCTACCCATTTTAGCAACTTGAAGTCTAAACTTACCAGTTAAAATCAAAGAATCCAACCAAAATTTGTGGTTATTTTATGTTTTAGCTTTTCGAAAAATAGTGACGTAAAAAAAGATTGAAAACACGCTTTTCGTACGTCTCCAACTTTTTGTTGTATATCTACTGTGTCGCTTAAAACAGGGTTAAAAACTCTAAAAAGGTAATATTGCATAACACAGTTTGCACCATTTAATCATAACTTTTAACTGTATACATTTTCCCTTCTCATTTATTTTCTCAAAGTTGCAAGACAGCAGTTTTCAATGTGACATGAAAATAGAAAGAGAAAAATATACTTTTTTCCCATGAGGATATAAATTTGAAATTGCTAAAAGAACAACATTTCCATAGAAAGATCCACGAGAAGACTCTCCACTTTATTTTACGACCATGTAATCCCACTCAAATTAAAGTTCTTTGTATTTCAAAAGGTTAAAAGATGAGCCTAATAACCCAAAAGTGTATGGCAACTAGGCATGTCATAATATGGAATTTCAGTTTTGCATTTATTGCGAGACAAAACATCACTGTTTAGCGATTATTCACAATTAAAGCTGAGTCTGATTTGATCAAACATTTTCATTTTCTTTCATTCTCATTGTTGAACACGTCAGTTTTCTTCAAGTTTGTGACCTGTTTTGTAAAAAAATAAAAATAAAAATCTAAATGTGCTTTATTATTATTTTTTTGTACAGTTTAAAAGACTGTTTTCAAAAAGAGCCACTTCTAACATAGACATTTGTAGATGCAATTCTTTTTCTAATTCTATAAGGCTCACATGATCACAAATTTGTTTTTATGTCATTAAAAAACAAACAAAAAAAACCTAACCCTACCCTATATTAGAAGTCTTCAAAGTAGTCATCTGGACAGTTTTTCCGAAGATCAAGACGTTTCGACTCTCATCCGAAAGTCATTTTCAATCTGGTGGAAGTAGACTGAGACTGGCTGGATTTATACTAAATTAAGCCCTCCCCCTAGGAGGGGCTAAACCCACCCAAACTTGTTCCTGAAACCTTGGGTGGGTTTAGCCCCTCCTAGGGGGAGGGCTTAACTTAGTATAAATCCAGCCAGTCTCAGTCTACTTCCATCAGATTGAAAATGACTTTCGGATGAGAGTCGAAACGCCTTGATCTTCGGCAACACTGTCCAGATGACTACTTTGAAGACTACTACTATGGATCACTCCTGGATGAATGAGGGACTACAGTACACCGTCTAACCCTACCCTAAGCGTATTTATCTGGAAAATTAAGTGTCTGTATCAAATATCGCCTTTTTATAAAAACCTGGTCAATACCAGCTGGAACCAACAGCTATAAATAATAGAATGAATTAAAAAACATTTAATTTTTCTTCTAAAATTGTCAGGATTATGATTATTTTTTTCTTTTTATGATTATATAGTGACTTGAATCATCACAATTATCGATAAACCTAATAATCTTGACATCCCCAACAACTAATGTCTATTTTAAGCAAACTTTATACCACGTCTTGAGAAACACTGCCTTTAAACAATATCACTAAAATTGTGAAACAATCAGTCCAGAGACGACAAGAGGCATGGACAGTATAATGTAGTCCAGCTAACCGTCTGTGCTCCTCTGGGACTGAGAGGAAACATCCACAGGCAAAGGCACAGAGCCAGATGTTAACGGAGCACAAACGCAGCCTGCACTTCGCTTGACTATTACAACAGTATCCTCGCACAGTCAGAAATACAACAACATAGGCTTGCAAAACATAGGTGTAAACAGTGATAGATGCTTTTGTGAGAAAGAACCGATATCCTTGACCCTTGCAGAAGCACAGTCTGAGTGACCCTACAAGCTACTCCAGCGCATTGTGATATCAGTTTGGTTGTATGAAGCCCACTGAGTTCTTTATTTGGCCTACACACTACAACACTTTACAAAAAAAGACAAGTGAACTGTACAGTGAACAAATAAGATGGATGTGCAAAGCATGAAAGGTCAAAGTTCACGGTGAAATTCACACCTGTCTCTACTTCACAACATTTTTTCTTTTTCTTTCATAGGTGGAGAATGAGTGGAACAGCAGAGGACGATAGCCAGGGGAAGAACCATTTCCAAGTGCTGAATCCTTTCTTTTTCACACTGGCTCCTGAGTCACCACTTCATCTGTCCACCTACTGCTGCTCCATCGCCTGTCTTGCTCTCTCTCTCTCTCACTCCACTATTCCTTATCCTCTCTCTCTCTCTTAGAGCATGTCGTGTTTGCACATGCACCCAAATATCTGCAACATCCTGCTCTCTATTTACAGAGCATGTGGGATGAGCGGCGCGTTTGTTGTTTCTGTGTGTCCGCCAGCTTTGTGCTTGTGCTGGACTCGAGACGTATTTATATCCACGTGGGCTCATTGGACATTTTTTTGTTATGCGCCTACTATTGTGTGAATCTTGAACTATGGATTGGTTGAGTGTGATATATAACTTCCTATATGCCTGCTGGTTGTCTGAACACCAGAAATGAAATTATTAAAAAAAAAAAAAAAAGAAAAATTAAAATTACACAACACAAGGAGGTGAGGAGGGGCCACTTTAGAGGACACTTCATTATAACCTACAGAAAAACAGTGGGTTAAGCGACTAGTTAAGTAATTGATTTGCGCTAGGGTCATTTCTTATTTCTCCTTGTGTGAGAAAGTCATAAAAGGCAGACTGAACAATGGCAAAAATCTGTCACCTAGAATCACAAATTGTTTGATTTGAATTTGACAAGATGTTTTTGTCACGTTATGCAAATTGTTGTCAAACAAAGCTTTCTATCACATTTCAAATTCCATCATGTTTTGAAATATTTGGTAGACGTCATTTAGACTGACACCTGCTTTTAGCTGTGACAAATCTCACTTATGAAAACAGAACGATTGAACAAGTCAAACAAGTTTCAAGCTTGCTAAGCAATAAAGCAGCATCTGTGCTAATTCAATGCGAGTGGCCATTTTCTTACTATAATTATTGCTGTTGTTCATTTAGCACTAGGGATGCACCGATCCGATACTTGGAGCCAGGGAATTTTGCTGGATCAAATATCGACTCTATGATATCGATTCAGCCAATACCTATGTTGTGCCTTTAATTGGGCAGAATGAGACAAATTTACGGGCTGGTATTCAATCAAAACATCTTATGACTGACATTTGATTCATTTTAAGGTGTTAAGTTGTGACTTGCATTATAAATAATAGCTACACAATATGACACTATATGATGAAATGTCATGTTTTGATATAAAAAAGTAAGGTATTTCAGTTCTCACACTAGTATCGGTTGATATCGTGTATCTGCAGATACTTAGGGATAAAGTATCGGAATCGGTATTGGAATCCCTATTTAGCACCAGCCAAAAATGAGCCAAAATAGACAACATTGACTTATGCATGTTTTATTTGCATAATTAGATTTAGATTGTGGCTTGGATTTTGACCCTGTTCTTAAAAACACGCTGACACCCAAACAGTCTTCAGTGATGAAGAAACCTATAATGATCTATGAGAGTCATTTGGTCTTAAGAACTAATCTTTAATCAGTCACAAAAAAAAAAAAACTAAATGTATCCAAAAACATCATCACTTGAAGCATTTCTTATTTGGTTAGTTAACGAATCCACCTAAACAATGCAAAGCTTACTACATTTTCCATTTGCCCATCCCCTGAACTGTTGCTATTACTAAGATAAGATGATGTTCCACTTTCTGTTGTCATCTTACAACAGCAACACCACAACCACCAGCTTCAAGCAAGAAGTCACCACAGACAGATCGTACTGGGTTATCTTGGCTTGACACAATATCATGTTTTTAGTTTTCCTGTTTTCTTTTTCTCTCCTTGTCTTCTGTGACGTACCCATTTTCCTACCCCTCTCTACGATGAAAAGGAGCAAAGCACTTTTTTTTTTAACTTGTTTTGTAGATTTGCTTACGAGGGTTGTGAGGCGCGGCATGTGAGCGTCAATGCTGGGTGCGAGCGGGGCTGACTCTGCATTGTATGTGTGCCAGTTGTTTGTATGCTTCTGTGCTGCAGCAGGAAATTTGAAAAACTAGGCCATATCGACCACCCAGGGGTTTTGAAAGCTCAAGGGGACCATGGTTTAAATAAAGAAAAATATATTCCTATAGTATACAATGAAAAAAAAAAGATGACAGGCTTATACTAGCACTTACAACTACACGTACCTCTCTCCATCTGATCAAATTACTTAATCACAAAGACATAACTATACAAATCTCCACAAGGTTGATAAACATCTGTATTTAATTTGTATGATCCTCCCTCATCGGTTGGTGGCGCACTGTTTTCCTATAGATTAGGGCTCCGTTGACAGGCTTAGAGCGATGAGCCACAGACCTTGTCACTATTGATTGCCTTCAGAATATAATGGATATAAATGGGATGGGCTCCAATTGGTTTTGAATTTTATTTAAGAGAAGGCGCTGTGGTTCACCTCTTGACCTCACACTGGTGGCTGAACAGGTTAGAGTAAAAACATCAAGCCGTAAGTCTTCAGGTTAGGCTGTTTAACAAGTTGACATGAATCAAGTCACTTTGACCATGCAAACCAAATCTGTCAGTTTAGAGGACAAAACCACCAAAGAACATGGCTCACTGAAGACAGTGGTTCCAGAAAATCTGGTAGTTTTGCAATGTAATTTTGAAACACAATATATAGAAAGGAAAAACAATAGTAAGTACGTACGTAATCTTTATTTGTATAGCACTTTTACTTTTCACAGACAGAGTCACGGCTTGATGTTTTTACTCTAACCTGTGCATGAAAATAATTGAAGTATGGAAAGACAGTGTCTGCAAAAGACATGCTATTTTAGTTAACATTAACAAACATCTAGTAAAGGTTTCTAATGAATACTTAGAACTTTTGTCAAGTTTTCAAAAATACATCCTAAACATTTTTTGGTTCAACTTTCAAATAGGCATATTTCTTTTAGGCCTAATTGAGCCACCCAATGTACTGACACAAAATCAAACAAATAAATAATATTAATAAGTGTGTGTGTTTCTTCGAAAAAATTATATTGAATTTGTCAGTAACTTGTCGATCTATAATACTAAATTTCCAGCTCTCTCTTGTGGTAGAAGGGAACAGCAGAATTTATGTCTTTCTTTTTCAAGTTGACCGCACACATCAATAGAGTCATTAATTTAAGCCTGTATCCTCGTCTACCACTGCAGGTCATCTCCTTCCAACGGACTCTCCATTTAGACATTGATTATGTCATTTTACTATTGACCTCTGCACCCAGAAAAAACACAGACAATTCACCCCCCAATAACCTTAGCTAAAAGAGGTCAAGCAAAAACACTGTCACTTTCAGATCTTATTTATACTCCTCATCAAACATAGCAGTAAATTGAAACTGAGGTTGTAAATAAGCAATTGGAGGTAAGCAACGTATATCCTATTTTTGTTGTATTCCACCAATAATAAGTAATGATGTTACTGTATTGTGCAATTTGTGCTAGTGTTAAAAGAAATATTTATTAAGGTGTTACATTTAAAAAATCCTTTCTTTTTTTTTTCTTCCTGAGTCTCACTTGATTCAGTAAGATACTCATTCGTTCGGTGTGGATAGTGAGTTTTGTATTTTGTCTTAAAGTGCACTGAAACTGACTTTCAACACTTAACACTGGATCTAAAGCCCCAAAGAGCCTTCAAGACCCATCAAGGAATCATTCAGCCATAACTACCAGACATGCAGATCTAGTTAAAAGACACAGTGACAGTATTCATCTGTGGCAGCTGAAAGTGCATCGCCAACCTGTGAGCCAATGGATCTCACTGACTGTTCCATAGTGTTTATGTCACAAGCAAAATTCAAATCTCTGCTGTATCACAGAAGGAGCAAAAACAGAAACAATACAGAAAAATAGGACTGATTTTAGGAGAAAATGTTCAGTGATCCAACACACTTCAAAGCAGGTTCAAGCTGGTAGTGGTCATAGAGACACAACCAGACAAATAAAACAAATCAAGGTTAAAGTAAGTTGTTGCAATAAGAATATTTGATTCTGCTGACGTTATGTAGCATAAAACTTTATTCTAACAGTTCAAATAGTAAGTAGCTTGGCCTTTTTTGTAGAAGCAATCCACCATAAAGGAGGATGAAAAAGCCAAAAGCCTGCAAAAGAACGAGCGGATGAGCGCATTTGAGCCTGTCTCTGTGGCCTAAGATGTTCTGCATTAATTCTCTCAGGGCCTAGGGGTCCCAGTTTCCCATGTTAATTGATATCCCTATTAAAGAGATAAGTAGGTTCCAGCAGGAAGACAGGGCCGGAGAGCAGGAGACTCACCGCCAGGTTTGCCCTGTAAGAGAAACGGGAGAAGAGTGGAGATGCTGATGGAAAAGATTTAGGGATGTAGGCTAAGACTAAAGTGGCAGGAGAAACATAACTCCACTTTGACTTCAGGCGTTGGTGGTTACAGCAGTCAATAACTATACTCATAGCAGAATGACAGGAAGTAATATGAAAGTACTTCACTAGTCTGTTTAAAGTCCTATTTACTAATCAATCATAGTTTTGTTTCTTGTAAACATAGGTGTGTTTTGTGATGATGTAAGGTTGTCTGCATCTAAGCTAAAAGTCCATCAAAGGTATCTGTCATGCAGTGGCCAGGAAGTGCTTCTATACATGCAGACTAAGCTCATGTATAGGTTTGAAGCTCAAAGAAACTTTGAACTGGCTAAATGAAAGTTACATGAAATTAAAATAAATACGTTTTTTATTTATTTTCTGGCCTCACTGAGTCACTTAGCATGCCTATACCAAACAGAAAGCTTAATCACATTCACTTGTTTGAATCTCGGTTCATACATGTACAGCCTAATACAAATGACACTATATCAATAGGTTTTTGTCAATATAAGGTCATTTGGGACACACAATATCACTGCTAGGTAGAATTCAAGTTCAAACTAAGGTTGTTTCATAAGCAACGAGTCCCCATGTAAAGTCATTAAAACATAACAAGACAAATGTACATGTTTCCACAGCTCTGCTTTGGGCTTAAGTGGCAAATTAAAAGTCTAAATATTGTTTGTGTGTCAAAAGTAGACAGGCAGCGCAGGCTACAGAGAGGATAGGATAGGATATCTTATTGGCTGACAGAGCTCACTCTCACCTCGAATGGGGATGAGTCACAGTTCGCAGAGCCGTTAATTACACCAATGACAAAATCAAAACTTGGAGATCCAGAGCAGCTGTCTGTGGATTTCCATATCACAGCGCCTACATGCAGCGGAAGACACAGAGGCACAGGAACGATAGAGGGAAGGAGAGAGGTGGAGGAGGGAGACATAACAGGGAATTAGAGGAAAAACAAAAAGACAGAAGACAGAAGTGAAGAGACGCTCCACGGGATTAAAGTAAGAGGCGTGTGGAGAGAATCAAAGGTGGAGAATGAGGGCAGGCACCAGAAAGGTAGCGAGGTAGTGAGAGTGACACCAAAGATGAAAGAACCGCTCATATCAGTGGCAATTATTTGATCTGTGGCATCGGAGTTCTGTTTTGTGTTCCCCAAACATCTCGTAAAGTTTTCTCACTATTCATTAGCTGGTCCAGTTATGAAAGTCAATCTTGTTTTAGCACAATCTTAGCATGTTCCTCAAATCTTTGCTTGAACTTTCTTATTATCACATAAATAAGTCACAGAAATTTGCAGTTATGAGTCTTTTGACTGGTGTGTTCTGGGTACTTGTTATGTAGAGGTGAAGGGAAAAAACAAGCACAAACTGCTTCTTTACAGGACTTCAGAACTGTTAGCAGCTCACAATGTAGCAGGCACTTGACATCTGCATCTTGGTCAGCTCTAAAATTGACAGATACACTGCTATTTAAAGTGCTGACCACTAATAAAATTATATTTCAATACGAAACATAGAATTTTTTTAAAAGTATTTTTGTAACTACAAAAACTCAGGAACTCAAACATTCTGAATGAAGTGACTCTGAGCACCACAGACACCAACTCTTGCTTTTTCTAACCTGGCTTTATTTGCTCTTTTATATACTTGTGCACATGGCTTTTAGTGACGGGACAGCCAGCAGTGACCAGAATAAGACTTGCTTTGATTTTGAAAGCAGAAACAAGGCAATCCATTTGCATACAGCTGCCAACAGCTAGTCCGCAGCTGCACTTAAAGCCTTTACTTTCCTTCCAAAAATAAAGCCACAAAACAACACGAAACAGCATGATGCCAGACCCAGTGGCTGCTTTGCATTGGTTTACATTTGCTGCTGAATACTAAGCACATTGACTGGCCACTGCCATTCAATTACCATGCAACTGAGTGGAGACGGAATTTGTGCTTTGAGTGCTCCAAATGGAAAAAATATATATAAATATTTATTTTAATACACTCCATTTGATTAACTGCTATGTCATTGAGTTTATAAAACCAGAGTGAATAGATTTGAAAAGTATGTGCAGCAAATTTTATTTAGTAATCAAAACTCAAGGCAACTACTGTATTATTGTAATCGTATAATATTTGATATGTATAGAATTTGAAATGGAACACAATTCTGATTCTGAATATTAACAATGTATTTTATTCACATTTGGATAGAAATTATACAAAATATGTTTTTGCACAAATACATATGTATATTAAATAAATGACAAATAGCATTTTCTGTACCTAGCATTTTATAACAACTGCGCATAATTTGATAAACTGCTAGAAACACGCTCAATTGAGATGATTTTCCCAAGACATGTTTAAAGATTTAATAAAAAAGAACAGTGGTTTATGATTTGTTTCTTGGTAATTTTTTTGGCTGTGTTTACAATGCGTGAGAGGAAACCTAATGGGATGTTGATGTTAATCACAAAGAGTCCGTTCATGTCCAGCAGGTGGCTATAGGATCTGCAGTCACACAGAGTCTCTCTCAGTCTTAGTCATGACAGGGACACCACTCAGCTGACATAGAGGGCACACAGCCATGCTAGAAGCCTTTGAAGTTCAATTGCTTCACTAAACAAATGGCATAACACGAGCGTTCTCGACAGAACATTTACTATAACTAAAACTTGTCATAACTGCACTACTGGAACACAAAGTTTATTAATGATAAAATATTAGATCAAAATATCAAATTAAGTGTATTTGTCAAACAACATTCACAAATAAATGTACACATGTACATTTTATATTTATAGTAAAATATGCAATGCAAATAACAGAATTGTAATACATTGTAATACAGAGAAATTATTTTAAAATTTGCACATATAACAATGATGACTTAATGTGACACAAATGTCATATTGTTATTTAGGGAACAATAAAGCTCATGTGTCTATTTGCTAGACGTAGAAAAAAATGTTTTCAACAACATAAAACGAATTAGTCAGTGATTTAATAATGACTAGACAATGATAGTATTTAGAGAAAATATGTAAATCTTGTAGTTGTGATTTGCATATTCAAATGACCACTTGTATAGTCACTGCTCAAACTGTTAACAAAACAGGAACATGATTCACCAAGTCCAAAATGTTCACAAATTCTGCCACAGTCTAAAGTGTGAGAAATGCCACATAAAACCACTCTCACTCCATTGTGAGTGTGGAAGCAACAGGAATGCTAACATTCCACTGCATACTCAATCTGTTATCGAACTATATGGATCGTACAAGGTCATAAAAGTAAGTACTGAACAACAAGGGGGTGTACATTATAATTTTAAAGTGAAACTGTCTAACAACTTATTCAGCTAATTAAATGGATAATGTATTGCAAAGTATTTAAATATGGAGGCCTCTGAGTGCCATAACATAGCTGTCCGCTAGCTTACAGGTACAAAAACACAGTGACCTGTCCAGACAACCTACAGTGACAGAAACACAGTGACAGGGCGCACCTGTCCGAACAGGCTATAGTGATAGGAGCGCACCTGTCTGGACAGCCTACAGGTCCAAAACACAGTGACCAAAACACAGTGACCAAAACACAGTGGACCAAACACAGTGACCAAAACACAGTGACCAAAACACAGTGACGTGGGCACCTGTCCGGTCAGCTTACAGGTCCAAAACACAGTGACCAAAACACAGTGACCAAAACACAGTGACCAGGGGCACCTGTCTGGCAGCTTACAGTCAACACAGTCCAAAACACAGTGACCAAAACACAGTGACCAAAACACAGTGACCAAAACACAGTGACGTGGGGCACCTGTCCGGTCAGCTTACAGGTCCAAAACAAGTGACCAAAATACAGTTGCCTGTCCAGACAGGCTAGAGTGACAGGGGCGTACCTGTCTGAACAGCCTACAGGTCCAAAACACAATGACAGAAACACAATGACAGAAACACAGTGATGTGGTGTAAATGTCCTGTCAGCTTACAGGTACAAAAACACAGTGAACTGACCGGACAGCCTACAGTGACAGAAACAAAGTATCAGGGTGCACCTATCTGGACCACCCAAAAAGACAAAAAGAAAGTGAGACTGTCGGGACAGTCTACACCTGTGATTCCCAACCATGGGTCCATGGACCCCAGGGGGTACGCGACCATTTGCCAGGGGGTATTTGGGAGGATTGCAGATTTAAAAGAAATATAATGGTAATTTACAATGTTAAAACAGATCTATTCAAAAAGCTAACCCTCGGGAGAAAAAAAAAAAAAAAAAGTTAAATATCCCTCGTCTAGACCATGGATCTATTCAAATATCTGGATAGCACATTGCCATGAATAGTACTTGTGGCCTTACTGAAGCAGAAAAATCTCCCACAGTCCAGAAAGCATCTTTTCTTTAGAACACAATGTAACAACATAAACTGTACAAAAAAATAAAAATAAAAATTTGCGGCAAAGTTTAACCTTATTCAGATCATGAATTTTTTCCTGACAGAACTGTATAAGTTAGATCACAGGTGTCAAACTCAAGGCCCGGGGCCAGATGCGGCCCTCCACCTCATTCATGCGGCCCTCAAGGTCTTATAGGGTTTATTTAAGTGCCAGAAGTAATCTGGATGTCTTGATCTAATGAAACAATTTGTCTGAAACTTGAAGAGTATAAGTCATTTTTCAGACTAATGTAAACTTATATTCAATTGTTGTCACTTCAATAAACATACAAAGATCAAATACAACTAATAATTGTACTATGTCAAAGATTAGCAAGGTTAATTTTAGTTACAACCGCCCTTGAAGGACAACCTAGATGCCAATGTGGCCCTTTGTCAAAATGAGCTCGACACCCCTGAGTTAGAAGACTGAAAGGAGCTGAAGCGAGCTAGCAGCAAAAAGTCTCATGACAGGCGCCAATCATGGAAATATAATTAGACCTATAAGATCAATCAATCAATCAATCCTTTTATTTCAAGCCTGTTTGTCAAGATAGTTTCCAAGATAGTTTCTTCGTTTTAATTATGTGTACTTTCTTAATCATTACAACTGACAGTGAAAAAGATCGAAAAAGGGTGGGAAGGCTACATAACTCTTATGTGGTTGGGCAAAATATCATGATTGACATATACTGTATATGTTAGATGATGTTTTTTTCTGAATACGGGCTAGCACCTCCAACAATTGAGACATCAGAAATATCAGCACGATGAGGTGTAGAGGAAAATGGACAATTAGACTCACAGCACTGACCACCCAAGGCAAACCAGGGATGCAAAAAGGTCTCGAGGAACAAAATTAATCAATGGTGTTGTTCATTGTGCCAATCTAAAGATAAATATAAATTATAATGCTTGTTTAATGTGTAAGATAAACAAGTCTAAAACACACCTATACGTTCTGTCCACTGTGCTTTGGTGTTCTTTCCAAGTCAAAACTTCCTTCTTTTTAAAATCTCATATGATTGTCACACTAATGTTACTGACATTCAAAGCAATTTTAATGGACCATAATATTCCCCCATAATCAAATGTACTGAATGCAATGCAAACAAGGAGTTTACCAGTCATCTGCTAAGCAGAAATACTGCTCCTTCTCTTTATGGTCTAAAATTGTCACCAGAACTGTTTTGATCTAACACTAAATGCGCTCTTGATATAACGATTGAGAATGAGGGTGATAAAATACAGTGTTTCGCCTAGGTTTTTTGTTTTTGCTGGCTGGTTGGCAGAGTAAAAATTAATAGACAGACTTTTAAAGTCATTTAAAGCAGTTAAGCTTTTTGTTCTCAAGAATTTATTATAAGAATAGAACATTTGAAACATAAAACTAAAGTTCTCAACTGACAAAAACACTATGATGTCCGAATGGCAAGGGAAGCACTGAGTGAGCTTTCAGCTATTGCTTTTAGCAATGAATTGTTCATGAGGGGTTGTTGTAACTTAGACCAAATGGTTTTAGCAAACAGGTGAATCATCTTCAGTAAGTACTGCTGTAACAATCATCCTTCTTCTATATGATTGTCATGTTGCCTATTAGTGTGATACAAATACTTCGCAAAAGGCCTATCTTAAATTACGCTATTATCATTAACTACTCATTAGGACTAATGATAAAATCATTGCATATATTACCAGATCAGATATGCTGGGGCTTGTTCAGGAACAGTCATAGACAGAGCATTTGTTATGAATCACTGCATCATAATAATAAGTGGTTCATAATTTTCTTTTTTTTCCCCTCCTACCGTCTTAGGATCACAATGGCATTTTGATTTCACTTTGGCCATTTGACTAAAAATATAGTTTAGTGATCCACAGGCACATTTATATCTACAGTATGCCAATAGTTTCAGGCACATCCTACCCAGACTCTCCAATACTTTGGACATTTTACAGACCACACCCTGGTCAGACCTTGCAATAATTTACAAAAGCGTCATGACATTTTACTCTGCATTTTGTGTTTAATTGATGATAAAAACCTTTTAGACTTTGAATAAGATCCCTTGCTGTTTTCAGCCTCACTGCTCACTGAGATAAAAGATGGTTTTCTCTTCTTTGAGCTAGAGGACAATGTGAAATAATACAGCAGTCACAGCAATAACAAATGTTAAGGCCGAGTCTGCAGAGATTAATGCCCTCTAAGTAGCAGAATGAGTGATCACAATTTAAGAAATGTAATTAATCAGCGCTACAACGGTTACTGCAGTAATGAAATGGATGAAATCGTTGTTAATTATTCCACTATAAAAACCCAAAGTTAAAAGCTCAGGGTAAACTCAGTGAACAGTTTACTGGAGATAAAAGTCATTTCAGCAGGCCAAGATAAATGAATAGGCAGCTACAACAGAGTCATCGATCACAACACCGGTACAGCATTTATCACCAACATTTAGTTTACCATATGAACGTGTCGGCAAAAACAATAGAGAATTTATGTGATATTTTTAGGTATGGTATGGTATGGAATCATGCTTTGTTGACTTGTTGTCTTTGCAAGCTATAACAAAGGGGATAAGCTTAAACATTTAAAAAATGAAAACACTGATAACGTAAGAGAAGTGAAGTGTATAAAGGGAAAGGTCATAAGGGCCACACAGTTCACAGCCATGGAATCACCTTTAGCAGGAAACAGTCAACACATTTACGTAAGCCACTGGGAAAATGTAAATTATATAACCATTAGTACCACCTTTCCACTTCTGATAAAAACTATATTCAAATTACAGTTGTAAAGATTTCTTGAAAAAAATCGAAAGCACCTAAGAACAAACGACATCTGACACTAACTTGTATTGTGCTGGAAGAATAAAATAGGTCTATATAGAACAAGAGCAGATAAAAGTCAAGGTGTCCAGATTTGAGTTTGTGGTGCTCAGGTAGCATCAGCAAGACACATCAAACTTTATTTATAAAGCCCCTTTTCCTATCTAAAATGTAACACAAAGTGCTTTCCAATACAGATTTTTAAACATGTCAATGATTCGTATAAAATATTTTATTAGGGATCAGGACTAAAGGCATATTAATTTCTGTCCACATAATTTATATCCTATTTTTGCACAAAGTAATGTAAAGATAGAGAGAAAAAATAATAAGAATAATAAGTAAAATAAAAACACTATTTAAAATATATACAACTTTGAAAAGAACTTCTCAGATGTTCCTGAGATGCCTGGTTTGTTGAAATACCTGTCAATTAAAGTTGTGAATTTTGGTAGAGAAGCTGCAACTAATGCAAACTGTACCAGGTTAAACAGCTGCTATAAAGCTGATTTCTATGACTGGCTCATCTCCAAACAAGAACAAGAACAAGAACAAAAAAAAAAACAAGAACAAAACAACAACAAAACAACAAGAAAAAAAAAAAAAAAAAAAAAAAAAAAAAACAACAACAACAACAACAACAAAAACAGTCTTTTGCTTTAGAGCACATTTGCTTTTGTTGTCTTTGTAGCAGAGATTCTGATTAAGAATGCAACATGCCTATGGGTGTCTGAATCTCCTATGGGACTCTCACCATTTGGTGAGAAGCTTACAGGGTTAAGTAAAATTGTATTTATGAATATTTAAATCCTGCCACAAACTGAAGTTACAATTCCTCAAAAGCAACTTCAGCAGTAGTCTGGTGAAAAAGTGTAAATAATACTGAACTGAGAATGTTCTGTATAACTGTGGGAAACAAGTCAGTTCACACATGCTGTGTGGGAAAGATGAGAAAACCTCCATCAGAGAAGTTGCACCATCAGGGTTCTTCGCACCTTCAGTTCTATTACTCCTCATACACACATTATAGAAGTAGGATCTTTCAATACAACCTTAGAAGATAATCATAACAACTGAAGCAGTCACTGCACTCTCAGAGGTGCGAGGTTAGTCAGGAGAGAGAAACAAATCACACTCATGGACTGCGTCTTGTTGGCTTTGGGTTTCATAAAGACCTTTCAGTTCATTAAATTGCCATAAGTCATCCTCACACAATTGATGGTGTGTTGATGGTGGTGCAGTTTAGAAAACTTTACTAAATACAGTCAAACATCACAGGCTAACACAAAGGCATTATAACTGCACGCAATTGTTAAGTTTAGCGGATTATCTCTAATGAGTCACACAACCCTGTAAAGAATTAAACATGTTGCTTCTTTAATAATCCAGAGTGGTAGAATTTCATACCATCTTAAATGTAATGAACCTGCAAAACCATGTTAAACAAGATTACGTTTTAGTTATCCATCTAAAATCTAACAAGGGAAGTCTTCTGCAGTGAGTACAGCAAGCACAGTTTGAAAAGTGTGGAATGAATTCAAACTGGTGAAATAATGCATTCACTTAAAGGCAGTGTTATTTCCATGAGCCGCATTGTTGAAAAAACCTTTACAACTCTGAAGGCAATTAGGCTGATATCCTTGGAAACTGTTGTAAAGCGAAGAGTGTCCCCTCTCTGCTCCACTTCCTATGGGCTCGACACAAGGGGGTCTGCAGCAGCAAGCAAACACAGAGAGGAAATGTGCAGTGTACTGGTGGCAGGTCGAGCGCGCACCGCTCCGGGAAAGTTGTGAGTGGGAGAGAAGTTGAGCTGTTGCCTAAAGAGACACTCTATTAGAAGTGTTTCTTATAGGTTCTCTGATCTCCACATTCACTAGGCTCCTGCAGGCACAGTAAAAAGAGGAGGGAGCGCAAAGGGATCCCACAGGCAAGACAACAAGCAGAAAACACTGTAATTAGACCAATTCCATTAAAAGAGCAACACTATTACGACAAGAAAAAATATGCTAACTCCTACTCTAAATTTTTATTCAAGTACTACTAATAAAACCAGTAGCTGGTGCAACTACTGCTTCTACATGCTCTACAAGTCTCACCACACTATATGTGGCACAAATGTCTATTCAATGCAGTGTATTGTATTCAGAAAGACAAATAATGTCCATGCATGTCACAGTGCTTGGCAAAAAGAGAAAAAATATAATATGGTTTAATGTAAACAGTGAAATAAACATCAACAATGAATAAAAAAATTGTGCCTCATACACAATATAATTCTTTTCTTTCTCCATGGACAAAAATCTGCCTCTAATGACACACAGAAACATATGTCCTACTTTTAAATTAGGTAATACATTGAATCATACATAACTTTTTGGGAACTTTGACTTGACTTATTTCAACAAATTCATATTTTTACCTCTACAACTACCACTACAAGTACTAGATGTATTAGCACTATTGCAAAAACAAGATAATGGTATCAACCACCACGTAAATCCCGTTAACATGTAAACTGACTTTCTTGTATGTGTTTGACACAATCAGGAATGGTACTTTTATTTGTGCACATTTAGATTATTACTCACATTGTTGCAAGATTAAACATCTTTCCACTGCCTTACATCATTTGCAAATCCATGTTATTACTAGTTACCGGGCATATCAACGTGTAGAAAGTGTGCCACCTGTCAGACGATTAACTTCTCTGATTTATTTATTTTTTTTCATTTTGCTGTTAGTTTCTTTGTGTCTGTGTATTTTCCCATCCCACCCTTCACAGCCAGTTAAGAATTTTTCCCATCCCTCAAAACGCAATTTGTTAAACCTATTGAAATATTTAAGTTGTTTTATTTTTTTTTTGTCAATTACGTTTTTATACAAAGCATCGCATGTCTTTGATGTGCCAAAGCCTGTCTTAGCAAGATGACATGTTGCCAGTTGTTTTATATGTAAGTGAGTCGTCAGGGACATTAGCAAGGCACTTGAGCAGAAGACACTTGCATAGATTGCTTAATTTTTTCCAAAGGGGGGTGGTAGAATGAGGCGGTGCTGTCAGCTCTCCTGCCTGTGTGATGAGATATAAATAGCAAGTAGGTTCTCATGAAAGTTGAGATAAAACACTCTCCTTGTACCGGTGCGTATAGCTGTAACGTTGTCTTGTGATGAGAGACTTCTTCATCTCTCCCACAGTGTGAACAGCCAAATAACGAACAACAACTGAGCTGCCTGACCCAATATTTGACAGAACATCAGTATCCAGAGACCAAGCACCTATTTTGAGAATGTTAATCTCATTTTTGGAGTTTTAGTATAACTTTAACAGCCAAGAATACAAAGGAGAAAAAAAAAAGTGCAGTTTGTGGTGAGATGATGCCAGCCAAAATGAGAAAAACAATTTTTGAAATAGATTTGTAGTTTTTTTTTTTTACTTGTGCAATTATTTTTGACTAGATGATCAGGTGTCTAAAGTTCAAATATTGGCATAAATATAAATATTGTTTTTTGGTATTCATTTGAATAATTTGGGGTGCTGTGTAATCGTACAATTTTTATGGTTATTGCAAAATAGTACCCCTTTGGTACACAGTATAGATATAGCAAAACAAAACAAAAAAAAATAATAATAACAATAATGTTTTCTTGACTGGTACTTGGTGTGAAAAGTTTAAGAACTACTGATCTAAGGTGAACTTGGCCAGTGATCAGATGGTTATAGGCTTCTCCTGCTAATAGTTGGACTGGGCGATTTGGGCAAATAAAATAATAATTAACGATTTAGTTTGATCTCTTGATTTTTCAATTAATTGTCTAGTCTTATAGTCTATGCAAAAGTCACAAAACACAATAAAAAATGCACTATACTAAAAAAACTTCCCCCAGCACAGTATCTTTTCAGGTGCAACTTGGTGTTCACTGTTCATGTCCAGGTACTAAAAGTACCTTAGTCAGTCAGTCTGGTTTTAGGGTAAACCACTGTACAGATAACCTGGCTCACGCCAAATGGATAAGTGCATCACTCTAAATTAAGTTCTACACATCTCACCAAAAGCAAATGGGAAAGGGTGGAGCTTTAGCGCAATACTTCAATCAGATTGGATAAAGCGCAAAGTCAATCACAGTACATAATCATAAATAAGGCTTTTGTCTAATCTAGTTGGAAGAAATGCACATCTTTCCCATTCACAAATGCACAAATGCTACTTTTTGTTCTTTTTTTCCAAAAAAGAAATTGTCTAAAGTCTAAATTGCCCAAGTCACCATGTTTGTTGTTTTGCATTCTAATTGGTATGAGCAATTGATACTCAGTTTAAACTATTGGGCAAGAGCCCTTCAAGATGTTGACTAGCTGAAAGCGTGAGTAAAATATGTCGAGCTGATTGGCCTTATTTGTGCTTAGCCAATCACAGCAACAACTCATAATGGTGTATCCAATGTCTGCGTGAGATAGAAGTACGCGTCACACATACTGCTCTTCTTTCAAAAAGAAATTACTCCGTATTTCTGCTAAAACCACATCAAAAGCAGCAGACAAAACGTACATCCACGGGAGCAGCCATTTTTGTTTAGCTTGAATTAGACTTGGTGGCGGCGCCGCGCTACAATCTGACTGGGCCTCAAAACTATGCTGCTGTGATGTGAGTGAGCCGAAACACCACTGTTTCAGGCTCTCAAACCAATCAGGCAGCTGGAAAGCCAGATGGTTTATCTCGTGTTTGTGAATTCACAAATATCACAAAATAAACCATCTGGCTAGCCAGGTTAGGTTTCTCGTAGAAGTGTAAACCCACAAATACTGCGAGAATTCATCTTGCTGCGCAAAATTACAGTACAGAGACAACCATGATAAAGATTTTAAATGATGTCAGACTACATTATGATTCTAAACAAGTGACAGTTGTTCTACTGGATCTGCCTTTGATATAATAAACCACACTATTCTTTTAAACAGAGTCACCAGGTTGATGATGAGCATATGGGATTGTTTTAATGCACTGTAAAGCACTTTGTGTTACACTGAAAAGCGCTTTATAAATAAAGTTTGATATAATATTATTTTAAAATGTACTGAAGAACTCTGCATATTTATTTGTTATATTCATTCATTTAGTCATTTGCATATTAAAACAGTTCACTTTAAAAAGTTGTGGAAAGTGCTTAAAACACACTGTGTGGTGAACAATTCAAAGGTAAGTAAGCCAAACAATGTCCAATATATATGTATATATGTTTATGTTTTTACGGAAGCAAAATCAGCCACAAGAGATACAGCTTAAGATACAGAGCGCCAGTAATTTAAAAAATTATTAAAATAAATTTTACGCACAAATAAAAAATACTTGGATATATCAGTGGATATATGTACATTTGTGAAGTGGATTATATGTCTTGTGTGTATTTGCTACCTACCCAGTAACAATGAATATGAATAATCTATGAACAAATTTTTTTTTTTTTTCGGCTCATGTTAGGATCATGTGCTTACATTTGTTACATTTGATGGACCTATTGCGAAAAAGTATTGAAATATGACTAAGTTCTGTTTTCTTTCTGTGAAAATACCAGTTCGAAGAGCCCACATATAAAAAGGAACTAAAAGCAGGTATACCAGTACTGGGTTTGATTTCACATCCAGGACTACATGAGTCACTATGGAGTTTCTCCCATCCAATTCCACATTCCACAAGGTGAAGTATTAAAAGTAGGGGTCTCGCCACAATGATTTGACTTGGGACATAATGAGGCATTATAATAATGAGCTCCACCCGAGTTTTCTTCTCCCTGTAGTCTAATTGACTAATCAACACAATCCCAAACACACACTCTTTGTTCTACAGATAATGCATTCTGATGTGTTCAAAGGCACGGGAAAAAACAGACAATGAGCCTGCGAGTGTGTGGAGGTGTCAGGAGACCAATTACGTCTCCAACTTGTGCTTCAAATGAGCCACAACCAATCAACTGCCTTCTCCCAGATATGCTTTTTTTGACAAAGCCAAAGCTACACACTCGATCTGTATCACTATCCTACACTTTATTACTTCATATCTGTTACATAATGTCTTATTCACGATAATAGCAGCTGTTTGGCTTCACAGGTGTAAGTGATGCAACTAAATATTGATTCTGGCCAACAAATAGCTAGCGACTCCTGACAGGGCAGAACTCACAAGTAAACACAATAACAAATATCGCTATTGATTCTGACAAATAAATAGCCACCACCTGACTGACACTGGGCCAACTTTGAAGTAAACACTGTGCCATGATTCAAGAGTAAAAATGGAGGACGGCTGTGCTCGACAATCCTGTTGATTTAGATGTGCTGACTAATCTGGCCCTAATAAGTTTGAAAGTTTGGAAAGTACCTGCTACCCAAGAAGAAATCTGTGTAGAAAAAGCTTCAAAGCAGCACAAATATATGAATTTTAAACCCCAACTGTATCTGTAGCGTTTGCTAATCTTTGCTAGTCAGTAATACCAATGTGTTTATGTAGCGAGCTAATCTCTGCTCTGCAAAGGGACTCGGGACTAGCAGTAAGCCTCATTCCCATACCTCGGCCATAATCCCACTTCTGAATGCAGTGGTTGGGGGTGGTCTGAGAGCCTCCATCAGCAACAATTTGGCACTAATCAGTCATTTCTGTGGCATATTTGAAACGTAATGAAAAGAAAGACTGCACACTAAAAGTAGAATAATACAAAAACACGGCGCTCCAATTTCAGCTTTCTTAGACAGTAACTGCTTGAAAGACACAACAATGTTATTTTATTTTTAGTCATCGATTCAGCTTGCCACACTGCTTAGTTTTAAGGAATGTTGCCCATTCAAAAATATGGTCTTTGGTTTTTAAATGTTAATTGTTATAACACTGTGCTAGATTTTCATTATTTCGAAACCCACAGATAGTTATGAGAGTGGAACAATTTGGCAAAACATGTAATTCTGGGAATTGTTAATATCTCTCTAATGCTGGGCCTATCCACATAAAACAACAAATGGATCAAGTTTAGCAAATGTTCTTTCATTCTAAATAAACAAATATAAAATGTTCTAAAAATATGGATATTGTAAAATGAAAGGACTTTCAGCATATAATCAATATGACAAGTTTGTACCAATCTAACCGAAAAAAAAAAAAAAAAAAAAAAAAAATCATAATTTTGAAACTCATCATTTTCAAAACATATCATCATTAACAATAATATTTATTCCAAAAAACGTGAATCTCCCATTGAGATACTTCTTCTGTATACTGTACTTATCCTGACCTCCAAATTAGACAACATACCGTAACAGCCTCCTCAGGATTGCCAAGCTGTTGCTATTATTACTATTTATTTGATGAAAGTAAATCTAGTGATAATATTATGTATTATTTTACGCTTTTCCTTTCTGTTTTTCATCTTTCTTTGCTCAAATCAGCTTAAATTTACCTTTGGATGTCTAAAGTGCCCTAGAAAAGAATATAATGTTTCAAATTGGAATACTATGTGTTCATCAACAACATCATTATAACTTTTTACCATTGTCAATTTATGATATTTTTCCCCTCGTCAGTGAGTGATGTGAACAGGCAGTGGAATATCTTGAAGCTTGGCCTAGATACTTCACTATACCCTTATTCCTTATAATAAAGACTACTTTGACAAACGCATGCAGAAGATCTACAAAACAGCAGTTTCTTGCTTTGGGGTGACAGAGATACACCACTATACTCCCACAATATAGCCTCTAAACTAGGCGTCTCACATATGATTGTACTACCTCTCCTCTATGAAGTTGTTTTATTAATGAACACTGACATGGCTAGACTAATGTGTGCCTTGGGATAGGATGGACTCATTTCCAGTAGGTGCACATAAGAAAACATAGACAGAGAGAAAGAGAGAGAGGCTAGCGCACCTTACTCCAGGGCCCCGAGGCTCTTTGACCTATTTCTGCCTGCGAGTAGCTGCTTCATCACCAGCAGTCACCAGCCCCTGCACCTGGAAAGACAGAGATGGTGTGTATTTCATGGGTTACTGTACAGCCAGAGCTCCTCCTTCTCTCCACCTTTTTGTGCACACAGGAGATTTCCCAGCACACACACATTATAGATATGGACACACACACAAAGGTTGTTAGTCTCTATCAGGTAGTGTCCTGCTGCGATGTCCAGTGCTGAGTGTTGCTGTATCTGCAATCACAGCATGATGTGCACACAACACACACACAAACATATCCGGTTACGCTAAAATGTGTTCGCAGCAGGGCAAACCTGATTCAAACAGCTAGCAAGAAAGTCTAATGATTGATGATAAGACCAGAATATCCGCAAGCCTCTGCAAAAATCACACAAACGGGTTATCTGGGACTCCAGGCGCTGAGCTACTTTCACACAGATATCATTAACTGTGAACACAACATATAGCTGTAAATATACCCCATTCGGCCAGGTTCACATGCATGCATCACCTACACGCAACATGGAGAATAGTCACAGCCAGGAGATGCCAAGAGATTCCTATATTCACACTTCCCTGCTGCTGTATCCTCACTTTTTTTCTAGTGCACTTTGAGACAACTTGGTGCTGAAGTGCTGAGGAGGCAGGGAGGCAGGTAAGCAGGCACATCAGCGGAGGGGCAGAGGTGCTGTTAGTGTGATGAGCAGTGAAGCTGTCGAGAACAACCCTGTGAGGAGGAAACGCTCTTCCTTCCACTTATTAACCTTAATTTGCTCAGACTTCTTCACAAGGCAGCTTTTAAAAACGTTGCTTTCTAGAATCAGTTGAAGTTAAACTTGATTGCTAAATTTACTTAAGGTTTTTAATTAGTCAATATAATGCCTAAAAGTAGTAAAAGCCATCTGCCGTTTGTTTTGGTTGAGCTAATTAAATATTTGGCACGAATCTGGCAGAACATGTTTTTCAAAAAGATTTGGATATTCAAACTAAAATAATAATTGGCCAAATTGAAGCTGTTAAATTACTGATGTCACAGAAGATACGTTTTAACACCTGCAATGAAGGATTCAGTACATGTTACTTTTGGCAACACACACACATACAAGCAATGGGAAGCTAATAATAAAAGCTTAAATGGCACATACGTATGATGCAAAATGTACTTTTGCATCATATGTGCTTAAATTTGTATGTTTTCATTTTAGTCTTGCATCAAAAACACTGTGTTTTGTTTCATGCCATTCTCTCCCTCTGAACCTTTTGAATTGGCTAGACTTGTGTTGTCATAGGTAGATTTAGATCTTATTGCACTGTTTTTAAATCCATAAATCATCCAGAGCATTTAAGCATTTCTGCAATGTTAGGATATTTCGCAAAGTCAGCTTGCTTATTTCCCCTATGTCATTTCCTTTGTAGCCTGCAGAAGGAACTCTAACTCACTTCCTGATGTGGGAAACACATGACTTATAAGTTCCAAGACGTAAGATCCCAAAGTAAAGGTTCTCAATAGCATGTTTACAAGATAAGAACAATGCAAATACATAATATATGTAATTTAAACTTTTAGATTGAGACCCTACTTTTCACCACTGTTCTTGCCATGCATCGTCATCCTCATTCCTTCATAATTGACACACTGCCGAGTACAGTTAACAGCACAAGTGGATATACGCCAAGCTAAATGTCATATGTCTTATTGTAGTGGGCTTTCACGAGTTGGCTCATATCTGTTGTTGTGTTATGAAGTGATGCTGCTGTCGCTCCTGTAACACAGTAATTGGAATCGTTCTTGCTGACGTCGGCCGTAGAGGAGGATTCTCAAACACAACAGTGATGTAATGGAGTGTGAAGGTACTAGTCAGACTTCTTTCTCTCATTCCCTCCCTCCCACCTCTCTCACCTCCCTGCTCTGTTCACATCTCTATGGTTTTCTTCTCTTTTTCTGTCTTGGCATGCAACTCCAGAGTTCCTCTGGGATCTGCGAAACAAAACCCAACAGCACCCTCCCTTGGCCACAGAAGGCAACTACAATATTGCCAAGCCATATTCACTTCATTCCCATTATTCACATTTCACCATTTTCTTTTACTTTCTACTCTTATAACTTCCGCTGAGTGATACCCAGGTTGCTCTTTCAAATAGTTTAGTCAGACACTTTCCAGACAGACTCTTCTTTTGTCACAGTAACTGTCAGTAATGTGAAACATTTATTAGACTCAAGCTGCCACTAAGGAGTCCCCTAGTAGTGCTCCTCCTCCCTCACTTCTCCTTGTTCTCTGTCTTCATCAAAGAGGAACTACCAGCTCGGCGGCACCCTAGGGAGACTATCACAAGCAAAAGACAAGGACCAACCTCAGAGCTCTCCCCTTTATTTGACCATCCCATAGCGAGGGGAGGAGGTATGCACATACAGTACGTCCATAATAATAACGACATTATTGCTTTGGCACACAGTGTTGACCAGATTACAAGGAAACATATGAAAATTGTTGAATGAACTTCATAAATATGAGACATTTCACAAGTGAGCACGGACCTACTTTACTCTGCACATCTCTCTAGATAAACACATGCATATACAAATGCCAAATTGCAATGGGGGGTTTTTGAGGGAAGATGCTCACGACATAAATATCCAATTACCAAACACATCAAACGCACAGTGGATAAAATATTGATAACTTTGAGACATTTACGTAATCCACAATGGTGCTTATATAAGTGTTCCATTTAAAAGCATAAGGCATTGTTTTAGGTTGTTTTAAGAGGTTCCTAGTAGTTCCACAAAATACTCATGACTGGTTCAGGCAGGAAAGAAAAGGTCAGCATCTAAAAAGGGATGGAAGTTGATTCTTTGGGAGTTTATAGTGTTCAATTTTATGTATTTTGTCATTAAAATTTGTCATTACTGAATGTACAATTATGAGTAGGAGTTCTATGTTTGGGTTAGGAAACCCAAGAGAAAGAGCGGGGAATTTAGTCTTATGTTCTTGGTTCTTTTAAATCTAAAGCAGCCAATGAACATGCGCATTCTCAGCAAAATGCTCGTAAATCGTTTGAAATAGTCCAATATGTGCCGAAGCAATGTTTTCAAGCCTGTGTGCATGAAAATGAAAGACAAGAAAAGGGTGACTGAATAATTTGATTTAACTTTTGTGCCTTATCAACAAGCCACACTTCATAGTTTTCCTTTGAAACGGCTGTTCCCCACGAAGGCCGAATAAATTAGAACTCTAAATGGGAATAATAATGAGAGCATACATTATTTGGTTGTTGTTGTTTGTGTCGACAGGAAAAGGCTCAGATCTCCATATATGCAAAAAAAGGTAACTTCCTCTGCATGTTTCATAAGTTTGCTGGATCATTTTAATGGTGACCTAAAAAGATGTCCTAGATATTTGTAGGGAAACATCCTTTTGAAAAATTCCTGAAATTACAGACAGACACAGAGCAGTAGAAAAGGGAGAGAGAGAGCAGACGGAGAATAGTAGAGATGAAAATAATTCCATTTTGCATTCTAAAATAATGTGTTTTTTATGTGTCTGCTTTACTTCAAAACATTTTAGATACATTTAAAGACAGCAAGGACTAACAGTTTTCTGTATAAATGATATACACCAATTGACATGCACTGACCGTTTGTGCCCTTTAAATGAGGACAGCCCCTCTGCTGGCCTGTAGCCGTGACCTCTCCAGTCTCTCCATTTAACAGCATGGTCACTCTGGATATTTTAACGAGCCATTGACAACTTTCCACCAGCCCGCCCTCCTCAGGGGAGTCCAAGCTTCCTAAGTGCACTTCCATTACTCAGAAAACTCTAGCGTGCTTTAGTGTGAAGCGATCCTTCAGGAAACAAGGCACGCAAGTGAACAAGACAACATGCTGTGACACCAAGAGCAAATCTGTGGACTATAATGTTTCTATAGTAACTAAAGCTGGACAAACAGTAGGGAGAAATTTCAACCCAAATATGTCCTAAATTCAGTAAGGAACGAAATGCTTTTATAAAATAAAAATACCCCAAAAACAAACAAACAAACAAAAATAAAATAAAAAACAAATACCAAATGTAAAAATACATACATAAGAATCCACTAAACGAGGTAATGTAGAGTCACTTACCAAATCTATAGCACATAATAATGTCTACATAGACTGGGGCAGTTTTATTTATTAATATGTGAACAGCTATAATGATTTCACATAATACTAATACAATAAAAAAGTGCATCAAATTAAAATTTGGGAGTTTCTTTGGTTCCTCATAAATGCTTGCTTTTTGAATGTTATTCATGCGCAATGTACAATACCACCCATAAATTCTACCTTCTAGGTGTTTTCGCACATGAAAGTACCAAGAACTACGTCGACACATTGCTTTTGCCCTTGTTTAGAGAGGAACTACCCTGTACCCACGATCACACACAACTGCATTTGATAGTGGGGCTAAATTAGCATCTGTATAATGTGGAAACTTTATCATTACTGAAATTTCTAACTATTCACTGATATTCCTGACAATAGTATAATTTACAAATTTAAGTAGTTGTTTTGGGAGTTACTGTTTTCAGGTATTTTTTCTTAAGGATAAAAAAAGTTTGTCCAAATCAGTCAGAATATAAGAAACATGTTGACAAAACAAAGCTAGTCTTGCAAATGTGCTTGTGTCAAAAGTTCATGGTCTGACTGCAAAGTAGCTGCCCCAGAACAGGAAATAAAAGTACATAATGTGTGGCCCCAGTCCATAGTTCCTGCTCTATGTGAATGTACCTAAAATAGGGACTTGAATTTAAAAAAGTACTAGGAACTGAGAAAACTTGCTACAAAGCGAAAAGGCTTTGTGTCTTCATTATAATTCAGAACTTTTTTACTGCTTTGAAATACAAGCCTGTATTTGCAATTTATGAAACTTGCCAAAAGTCGTATTGATCTGCTTGTGGTAAATTGTATCACTACTAAACCAGTGTAGTTATTGACTACTCACTCACACCATCTTTTTCAAGCAACGCACAACTGAAATTCCAGCAGGAACATGTGAAATACAGACAGTAACTCCTATGGCATCACAGCACCACACAGTTCCACCCAGGACTAAACACATGAATAAGATAAAACAGACCAGTCAACTTTTAAAACTGTTTTCACAATTTTTCAATATTTTGTTGAATGGAACATGCAGAGGGCAGGGCTAAAATAATCCCCTTCTCCAGGTCAGTCACATGTTTTCAAAAGCTACTGCCTGGTAGCACAAAGCACAATTGCAGCTCATGTGACTGAATTAACCTTTCAAACCTAATCTCTTGCAGTCACGAATGAAAGAACCTCTGGAACATAAAAGTGTCTGAAACTTGTGTGTAAAGAAGAACTGCAGGAACACAAAAATACATGTTTCACTGAACTGAAGCCCTCACATCTCACTCTATGTGTTTTGTTTTCAGACTGTAAAATGAAAAAAAAAATGGGGACGAGGTAGAAGAGAATTGCCAAACGAAATCTAGAAGAAATACAAGACATTGTGAGGCACCCCCGCAGCTTCAAAGGCAACACAGACACAGAATATTATTGACTGACTCTTACCATCAATGACAGTGAATGTCTGTAATATTACTAGAGCTGTTTTTTGAACCAACTAAGCTGTGATTCTTCCTGCTGAGATTTGTGCAATCAACATGGCTGGATAGTTCATTGTGTCTGGCCAGCACTGTGGGTAGGTTCATAGTTTTGTCACGCTGGTCTTTTGGCATGGCAATGAATGCTGCCTTTGGCCACAATCAGCTGATTTCACTCTAAGGCAAACACTGGCGATGCTGCTCTGAAGACCTTGTCACATGGCAACCACTGAAGATGTACTATTTTCTCAAAGGGGAATGGGGCAATAAACAGAAGAATGCATTATTATTAATATTATTTATTTATATTTTTATTTATTTATTTTTGGCTGGGCAATATTGTGATAAAAATCAAATCGTGAGTTCCCTGTTGTGACAATCTGCTTCTTTGGTGAAATTGTCAAATGGTAATTTGACATTTCTCTTTTTTAGTAAAAATACAGACAATTATTTCCAACCTACTTCTTTTAGCTTCAGAGTTGCCAAGTTTGTATCTTTATAACGAATTTGACGGTCTGTTTTTAATAGTCCTATGAATTTTGAAGGTCATGTGTTGAGGTCTTTTGTGCTGAAGCTTTAAGTCATATACCAGGTGAATTTGAGCAATTTTTAAGATTTATTTACAAAATTATATCTATTTATGAATTTTTATTAAAATAAAAATAAAGAGTCATTCCCCTAATACAATAAAATTCTGCTACAATTTTCTAGTTCTTTCTCTATGGACAAAACAGTTGGCAGCATCACTCATGTTCCAAACTAACAGGCCACCTATAATTGCTCAGGCAGGAGTTCATCGTGTGTGTGACATGCCGCCAGCGCTCCACCACGCTCTTAGTGCAGGTTGCAAAAGTATTTTACAGTGAAGCGCAACTTTACACCCCCGTCTCCCATCGCAGATCCTGCAGGTAGCACCACAATATAGGCAAAATGTAACATGGCTTTGCTCTTTTTCCACCCTCCCTCATGTCAGCGTCACCTGTTAACATCACAACCTCTGACCAATTTACTGTCCTGTCGTCTGTGGGCTAAACATTCGCTGGTCAATACACACTTGGACCATAGCGTTTCAAAGTCTTGTGGATGATACCTTTGGATTGAATGCCAAAATGGACAACAACATTCTAAAATTCATAACTATAGCTTTCGTGATACAGCACTGCAGATCTGAAGGTATGGCTTTCATTTACTGCGATTTTATTTTTATATTTTAAACAATAGAGTAACATTTAAGAATAAGAATTTATAGCATTCATGCATGCATATTATGGTGTAATGCATGCGTCAAACTTCACAACTTCAAAAGTAAAGGAGAAGCAGTCAGTTAGAAACTCAAACTCAAATCTTCTGCTCAACAGGAAAAGGCGTGGTCTAAAATATATACAGTATATATAAAAATCTGTTTGCTTAATTATATTTAAAGTAGCTAACTTGTGTACTGCTGAGCTCTTGCTCAATTCCTTTCTATGGGGTTTGCACTAAGTCAGTCTAAAATAAATAAATACTTTGAAGAGTCAGGCAGTGAATAATGAGTTGTGATGGAGGTCTATGAAAGCATGGTAAAAGTCTACATGTCCATTGATGTTCTGTGGACAGAATCAATAGGTTTTGTTAATGTGACTCACAACATTCTACAGGCCACTAATATAAATATTGTCTAAATGCACTTATTTGTTGCAATACAAAAGATTAATGAGTCTAAGGATCTGCAAAAATCACCAGATTTAAAATTCCTAATATAATTATTTTCTTAGATATTTCATGGCAAAATACTTGATGTTCTAGAAATCAGTGTTGTCATAAGGCCAGATGGATAGCAAGAGGCAGATTTCCTATTAATAATATTGTACTGTGCCATGAAATATCTTAATATTTATTTAGCCTAAACAATTTAAAATCTGGTGATTTTTGCAAGTGACTACTAGAATACTACACTTTTCATATTGCAACAAAAATTTATTTAAACAAAACTAATTTTAGCTGCCCTCCCCTTTAATAAAGTAACGTTGGCTTGTGGAATGTTGTAAAGTCACATGAACAAAACATACTGAAGTAGGCTGTTAAATGTGTTTTGGTTTATTGTATAGTATACAGTATATATATCATATTTATTATTTATTACTGTTTATTTATTATGATTATGATTATTACCATTATATATTTTTTATAAATGTGCGTAAGGCATTAAAGGCCTCATTTATCAAGCTAGATGCTAAATTGCATGCATACATTGAAAATAAAAGAAAAAAAGTAAATAAATGAATAAATACAAATTAAAAAAAACATTGACAAAATTATCATAATTTAGTATTTATAGTGTCTGAGTGAGACACAAATGTCAGTGTTGTCAGGTGTTTGCTCTCACTAACCAGTTTTCACACGAGCAAATGCTTGTAACTGTGGCTTTAAGTGTTTTTAATATATTTGAATATTTTCTTTCATGCGGTATTCATTGACTTCATAAAAATAATAAAACTATAGATGAACTGAACATTTTTTAGACTTTGAGTATTACATACCTCTGACTATTTGCTGTCCTAGATTTAACCTCATCCATCCTGTCCAGTGCTGCCAGCCTTCATGATGAATCTCAGGCCTTTTCCCAAGATCAGGAGTCAGTCAGGGCTGAGGTGGTCCCTGTGGTGGCCCCTCCGAGTCTTCAGGAGGTGCAGCAGGCCGTACAGGAGGCCTCAGAGAAGGAGGGCCAGGGCGCAGAGGAGGTGCTGAAGGGGTTGCTGGAGCGAGTGGTGGAGGCTGCGCTAGGAGCGGCTGAGAGTTCCTGGGAGTCAAAGACGGAGGAGCCAGCAGCAGTGACTGTGGAGGGGGCAGGGATGGGAGAAGATGGTCAGACTGGGCAGGCAGAGGAAGGACAAGTAGTTGAAGAACCAGGTGTGGAGCAGAAGGTAGTTGAAACACTTGAAGATGGAGCATTGTAGTTGAAGGTAATAGTGACTCAAATGAGAGAGAAACAAATGAACAGAGTGCCGCTGAAGATAACAATATGGAACAAACTAGCGACATAACAGTAGATAAAGAATCTGCTGCAGAGATGGTGGTAGGTGGAGAGCCCGTCAAGAGGCAGTTGCAGATGTGAACCTTGATTTAGAAAACATGCAACAGGAGTCTATAATAGAAAAAGCAGATGAGCTTATTGACACTGCCCAAAGCATTGCTGGTGGAGCGCTAGAACAGGCGTTGGACACTAACAGACTCTTGGACAATGAGATGCATACAGGGGCTGTAGAAGGCAATTTAGTAGTACAGGAGGTGGACACTGAGCAGGTTGGTGTCGACGCAGAGAAGATGGGTGGTGGAGAGACAGTGATTGAAGCAGGATCGATAGTACCCAAAGTGCCTGAAGGATTGGAGACAAGAGAAGAGGAGGCAGTTACAGAGGCAGCAAATAACAGTGAAAACCACAATCAAGGTGAGATACACGCTCGAAGGTTTATTAAGTGAATGAAAAAGTGACAATTCTTGTGTCAGAAAATAAACACTGTCACTTCATATTAGTGCTGTTAGGTGAATTTTATTAAGGGGGGCGTATCAGATTCAAATAATCAAGTAAATAATCTAGCTACTTCCCACCAAAATGCTTATGCCAGTTTCAATCAATCTATTAAATAATGCAAAAAGTTACTTTTTTAAATTTTTTTAGCTGTGGTGACAAAAACACAAAATGTGTTTTTGACTAACTTTTTGTTACTGCTGTCCCAATGCTCTTGGATTTATATCAAAGTACCCTTGGTACTTACTTTGAAATAAATCCAACAACAAAATATGATAAGCTTGCTTAGCTAGTGGCCCACAAATTCCTTGTATTAGTCTTTAAATATCTAACCACATCAATCAAGGGTTTTGGATAAGCTTGCATATTATTTCACGCTAACAAAGAAAGGCTCATAGATTTTTTCTTTTTTGCAATTTCTCTGGTATTATTATTTTGCTACAGACTGCATTTAACAGTCAAAATCAACAGTAATAAGAAAAAACATATGAAATGTCAAGATTAAGATGGATAATTTTAAAATATTTTCTTTGATATTGAAATTATGTTTCAAGTTTGATCCAACACACATGCATACCCTGTTTTACATTTGTTATGCTTGGCCTCTAGTTTTCATTTTCATGTGTGTCACATTCCAAAACATTTTTCTAGAAGTGCAGCAAGCCTCTGATGGAGAAACCCAGGATGGTACTGGTGATGTACAAGAAGGAGGCCTTGTCCAGCAAAGCCAAGAGCAGCTCCCCGAAAGCCCCCCACCAAGCCCAGCACAGAGTGGAGCTGAGGCCATCGCAAGTACCCCGGGAGTAAAAAGGGCAAACCCTGGCAACGAAATCCAATCTCCTTCAAATGATCAGGCACAGGCCAAGCCTGCAGTGGACAATTCCATGAGGGATGTTTTGGTTTTACCACCTGAGCATGAAGGAGAACAGCTGGGTGAAACAAACGAGCTTGTAGAAGATGCAACTAATAATGGAGGTAAAAATAATTATGGATCAACTAAAAAAAAGAATGATTAATGAGCTGACTGAAAATTACCTCTGTTTTCTGGTTGTAGAGTTTAAGTTTAAGACCATTAATATAAAAAATGTATGTTTCCTTCTCCTAAATATGCTATATAGATAACTTCTAAAGATATCCTCACTTACCTCTCACCTATTTTAATAACTGAGTGTCCGTTTTGTCCATGTGTTTTGTCTCTACAAATGTATTTTCAGAAACACGTGAGCCAGGCCTAGAAGCCTGGAAGATTGGGGCTATTTGTGCAGCAGTCCTCCTGCTTTTGGAGACAGTTGTCATCATTGTCTATATCCTGAGAAATAGGAACAAGAGCAGGTCGGTAACAGTCTATACCCCACAGAGGTGATTTATATTGATTTACCCAGCAGGAGTACTGACTAAAAATTCTTTCTGTGTCCAATATTTCCAAGGATGTCTTTTCAAATTTTGTTCAACACATAATATTACTTGCTGCTGCTAAACTGACATAGCTATATTAGCAAGCAACAATGGCATTTTAAATACTTAAACTGGCAAGTGCAAGATACTAAGTAAAGTAAAGCAATACACTGTTACTCTAAGGATGGAAAAGGCCATGAACTCTTAAGCTCTGTGAGAAGAAAAAGCTATTGCTCTTTTTGTATGTCAAATTTTCAAATAACATGCCACATGACAAGCCTTTTGTGCCACAACCTATCTCTTTGTTGAGAATAAATTCAATTATCGTATTGTATTCTCTATAGGTCTAACCACCAGCGAGCATGTGAAGAGGGCAGCGTGGAGCCAGAAGCCGCTACAGGAGGGGACTACAACGATGACACACTACCAGCTGGAAATGGGGACACTCATCAGTACGTTTTTTATGTCTAAAACACAGCAGCAACACAGTTTTTACACCTAATAACAGGTTATCTCTATGATATTATCTTTTTGGTGTTTGAGAATTTTTGTTCACTCCCAAAAGCAATTCACCGCTGCTGTCTGTAAGTGTAAAACAAAAATAGAGTTGTCACTATTTTTATTGATATTGACTAAATTCAATTTGTTACAGAGTTTTAGTTTGTCTAATTAAAAACAAATAAATGTATATTTTACTATTAATTTCCAAAAGTTAAACAATACACTTTAAACAATAAACAATACACATGTGCATAGTGCAATAGTTTGCTCTCCCACCACTTCATATATAGCAAAAGTTTTAGAAATTCATAATACTGGCACAATCTGTTAAAATGCACACTACTGTCTTCTTATTCCTAAACCACACAATCTGACTAGCTGAAGTGCCAATCTGCTCATTTCCTTTGTTTATTCTCCACATTCTCTCTGAGAGAATGGTTTTCAGCCTTTACTCAAGTGCTTTCTACAATTACAGTCTACTTGTTAGCAAGATCAGTAGGATACCAGACACACAGTTCCCGGGCGAGTGTAGTGCGCTGACCTGAAAACGGGTATTTTAACAGTAGGCACCAGTTGTGTGCTTCTCAGCTGATTCTCTCTCGGCATTTCTGTAAGCCGTGTGCTCAGTATGTCACATGAGAGCATGAGTCCCGTGAACTCAGGCATTAGTGGGTGTAAGACTGCTATGTCTCCTAATCACACCCACCACCACGGATCAATAGTAAGCTACAGAGGGCGGTGTAGGGCCAGCTGACAGTGTGCAGGTGTCTAACGAATGAAGGAATGAAAAAAATGCATAACTGCCAGATAATACCAAAGCAACACTGAATTATTTAACATTTGAGGGAATGTTTTCTTGTTGAGTGAGTTTGAGAAACACTGACAATCAAGTTACTGACAACAAAACCACAAACTAGCAACAACTAATATTCAGAATCTTTAAAGATAAGCACAAAAAAATAAATAAAATAAAATAAAAAATTAAATAGTAATAAAAGCTTCAAAACATACTATACTATAAAACAAGTAGAACATTTTCATGTCACTGTCTTTGGAAAAGGTTTTGAAGAGTTCTTTTTACTTTATGTGATACACATACATTTCCTCACACAAAATGGCGTCAGAGTGAGATTAAAAATCTGGCAGTTTTTTTTAGAATGACTGTGAGATACTAAAGCTCATCACAAAACAAATAACACTTTTCACAAAACAGTGCACACTGTGCAATGTTGTCTGCAATGTACCAGAATCTATTCTATACACATAAGTCATAAGCTGAAAAGCAATTGGCTTCAAATATCTACTGTAGTAGATTAAAAGTTAACAAAAGCTTTTTGTAATACTGTTTAGCAAAAAACAACATTCTGTATTCATAATAAAATTAATATTACATATCTTTTTGAGTTTAAAAACAAGGACCGTTACGTCGCCTGGATTGGCGTTACCGGGGCTCCACCCTGGAGCCAGGCCTGGGGTGGTGCTCGCAGGCGAGCGCCTGGTGGCGGGCCTTTGCCCATGGGGCCCGCCGGCCCAGCCCGAACGAGTGACTTGGGTCGGCTTTCCTGTGGGCTCACCACCCACAGAGGTTTTCATGGGGGTCGGGTGCACAGAGGACTAGGTGGCAGTCGGGGGCAGGTGCCTCGACGACCTGGTCCACACACACAGCCTCTGGCTGTTGGGACGTGGAACGTCACCTCTCTGGGGGGGAAGGAGCCTGAGCTGGTGCAAGAGGTTGAGCGCTATAGGCTAGATATAGTCGGCCTCACCTCCACGCACAGCTCGGGCTCTGGAACCCAACTCCTGGAGAGGGGCTGGACGCTCCACTTTTCTGGCGTTGCCCACGGTGAGAGGCGGCGAGCTGGTGTGGGCTTGCTCATAGCCCCACAGCTCAGTCGCCATGTGTTGGAGTTCACCCCAGTAGATGAGAGGGTTGCGTCCCTGCGCCTTCGGGTTTGGGGACAGGTCTCTGACTGTTGTGTCGGCCTACGGGCCAAACAACAGTGCAGAGTACCGGCCTTCTGGAGTCCCTGGGAGGGGTACTGGATAGTGCACCAACTGGGGACTCCATCCTTCTGCTGGGAGACTTCAACGCCCACGTGGGCAATGCCAGTGACACTGGAGAGGGGTGATTGGGCGGAATGGCCCCCCCGATCTTAACCCGAGTGGTGTTTTGTTACTGGACTTCTGTGCTAGTTACAGTTTGTCCATAACAAACACCATGTTCCAACACAAGGGTGTCCATCAGTGCAAGTGGCACCAGGACACCCTAGGCCGGAGGTCAATGATCGACTTTGTTGTCGTGTCATCGGACCTTCGGCCACGTGTTTTGGACACTCGGGTTAAGAGAGGGGCAGAGCTGTCAACTGATCACCACCTGGTTGTGAGTTGGATCCGCTGGCAGAGGAGGAAGCTGGACAGACCTGGCAGACCCAAGCGTATTGTGAGGGTCTGTTGGGAACGTCTGGCGGAACCCTCTGTCAGACGGGTCTTCAACTCACACCTTCGGGAGAGCTTCTTCCAGCTCCCGGGTGAGACTGGGGACATTGAGTCTGAGTGGACCATGTTCTCAGCCTCCATTGTCAATGCGGCTGCTCGGAGCTGTGGTCGCAAGGTCTCTGGTGCTTCACGTGGCGGCAATTCCCAAACCCAGTGGTGGCGCCCGGAAGTAAGGGATGCTGTCAGGCTGAAGAAGGATCAGGCCTGTTGGCTTGTAGTACTCCTGACACAGTTGAGAGGTACCGGCAGGCAGAGCTAACGCAGCTTGTGCAGTTGCAGAGGCAAAAACCCGGAGCTGGGAGGAGTTTGGAGAGGCCATGGAGGAAGACCATCGGTCGGCCTCAAAGAAAAAGAGTTTTCCACCAACACCATTTATAGTGGGGGAGAGCTGTTGACCTCGACAGGGGATGTTGTCGACGGTGGAAGGAATACTTTGAGGGTCTCCTCAATCCCACCGCCACGTCCGATGAGGAAGCAGAGACTGAGGACTCAGGGGAAGACTCATCCATCACCCAAGCTGAAGTCACTGAGGTTGTTGACAAACTCCTCGGTGGCAAGGCTCTGGGGGTGGATGAGATCCGACCTGAGTATCTCAAGTCTCTGGATGTTGTGGGACTGTCTTGGCTGACACGTCTCTGCAACATCGCGTGGCAAACTGGGACAGTACCTCTGGATTGGCAGACCGGGGTGGTGGTCCCTCTGTTTAAGAAGGGGGACCGGAGGGTGTGTTCCAATTACAGAGGAATCACACTCCTCAGCCTCCCCGGTATGGTCTACTCCAGGGTACTGGAGAGCAGAATCCGACCGATGGCGAACCTCGGATTCAAGAGGAGCAGTGTGGTTTTCCTCCTTGTCGTGGAACACTGGACCAGCTCTACACTCTCCATCGGGTGCTCGAGGGTTCATGGGAGTTTGCCCAACCAGTCCACATGTGCTTTGTGGATCTGGAGAAGGCATTTGACCGTGTCCCTCGTGGTGTCCTGTGGGGAGTGCTCCGAGAGTATGGGGTCCGGGGCCCTTTGCTCAGGGCGGTTCGGTCCCTGTACGATCGGAGCAGGAGCTGTGTTCGCATTGCCAGCAGTAAGTCAGACCTGTTCCCAGTGCATGTTGGACTCCGCCAGGGCTGCCCTTTGTCACTGGTTCTGTTCATTGTTTTTATGGACAGAATTTCTAGGCGCAGTCAGGGACCGGAGGGTGTCCAGTTTGGAGACCATAGGATCACATCTCTGCTGTTTGCAGATGATGTTGTCCTGATGGCTTCTTCAAACCAGGACATGCAACATGCACTGGGACGGTTTGCAGCCGAGTGTGAAGCGGCTGAGATGAAAATCAGCTCGAGGCCATCGTTCTTGACCGGAAAAAGGTGCTTTGCCCTCTCCAGGTGGGTGGAGAGTCCTTGCCCCAAGTGGAGCAGTTCAAGTATCTCGGGGTCTTGTTCACGAGTGAGGGAAGGATGGAGCGTGAGATTGACAGGGGATTGGTCGGTTGCAGTGATGCGATCGCTGTACCGGACCGTTGTGGCAAAGAAAGAGCTGAGTCGAAAGGCAAAGCTCTCAATTTACTGGTCAATCTACTTCCAACCCTCACCTATGGTCATGAGCCTTGGGTAATGACCGAAAGGACAAGATCGCGAATACAAGCGGTCGAAATGAGTTTTCCGGTGGGGCACTCCCTTAGAGATAGGGTGAGAAGCTCAGTCACACAGGAGGAACTTGAGTAGAGCCGCTGCTCCTCCACGTCGAGAGGAGCCAGTTGAGGTGGCTCGGGCATCTGTTTCGGATGCCTCCTGGAAGCCTCCCCGGGGAGGTGTTTCGGGCATGTCCCACTGGGAGGAGACCTCGAGGAAGACCCAGGACACGCTGGAGGGACTATGTCTCTCGACTGGCCTGGGAATGCCTCGGGATTCCCCCAGAAGAGCTGGCGGAAGTGTGTGGGGATAGGGAAGTCTGGGCCTCCCTGCTCAGACTGCTGCCTCCGCGACCCGACTCCGGACGAAGCGGAAGAAAATGGATGGATGGATATCTTTTTGAAATCATTGTTGCCTAAATCTAGCTCCCAGAAAACTAGACATAATAACTTGACTTTGTCTTTTATGTTCAACACTTTAATACACTAACAATGTAAAATACCTTCTATTACAGGACGAGAATTTTAGACTCAGCCAAAGTGGTTACAACACTGCAAAATAACAAAGAAGAACAGGAAGTGGAACAAGTGATACCTATGTCCGAGCTGCTCCCCAGCACTGCAGAGGACAGGCCCAACAACACAGGCGAGCCAGAACCTTCTCCAGACCGCAGGACTTCAGCACTCTAAGACCTGACCAAAATCCAGTGCAAATATGCCACTGTTCAAAGTATAATTCAACTATTGAATTATGCAAATGTGTCAATTGCAAAATACACTTTCTTTGTACTACTAGACTATGTTCTACCCCAATTGTTGTTTTGTTGCATGTGAGTGAACTTGTATTAATAGGTGCAACTGTATGAATGGAAATGTGTGCAGTCTAATTCAGAAATTTCTTAAAAGGAAAAGGGATTTTAAAATGTTGTTGCCATTTGTCAGTAATGAAATAAAGAATTGTGTTCTGTCATTTTTATTATTGACCTATTAGTAATGGGTAGCTGGTCACACCTTTACGTTTGGGTTGAGGAGCTCAATCTGGTTGAAAGTAATTTGAGCATGGATATAGCAAACATGTGATACTCTCTACTTTTTGACACGTTTTTTAGGTAACTAAACTAAAATCAATATTAAAATAAAAATATCTCTTATTGACAAAAGTTTGTTTTTTTTCTTAGAAAAATTTAAGTAAATATTTTCACATATATATATATATATATATATACCATATATATATAAAATTATTTATATATATATATATAAAATTATATATATATATATATATATATATATATATATATATATATATATATCATTTTCACATGCCGTTTTTTATTATCTTTCATTATTAGTTTGTTACAATATCAGTTATAGCATCAGCAAATATTGCAATATTGATACTTTTGTGACAGATCAATCCCAAGACCATATCTCCTGACCAGCCTGGGGGAACGCCTCCAAAAAGTTGAGGAAAGTGTATGTGAAGGCACTAGTCTAAGTATCCTGCTCAGACTATATTGCCTTCATGTCCTGGTCTGATTAAAGCAGCAACAATTTGGGTAGTTATTTTACCTAAATCTATATGTATATTTTTTATTAAACCCTATTCCATGTGGTGTAATTGGTGATGCAACCACAAGGGCATAGAAGGAGGTTTAAGAAATAACTTCGGAGCCTCCAGTGCATTGTTGAGTGTGTATATTGATGTGTGTGGTTATACAAGTCCCAATAAGGTTTGGTCATGCGCTCAGTAGCTATTTAAGCCAGGAGAGCACAAAGGGCTAACTCTTGGGGGCTAGAGTTCGGGAAGTGGAGGAGCGGCATGCACTGTCAGAGGTAAAATCTAATTTAATTTCCCTTTTATCAGTTTACCTGAAGTAAACCTTCATTCACAAGAAATTCAAATTGTACTTTCCCCCCCAAAGGCTTTCTTTCTTGTCTTTCAACAATAATTGCATCAGATGTTATATTAGTCGCTTTTTTCAGTCAATTATATGTTCAAAGGACAAGCAAATCCCACTGCAAATCCTAGCTAAAGCATATCATCTTTCTCTCTAATGTTTAAGGCATTGCTGCACTTGTATGAGTTGAAAGCTAATGGCTATGTGAATTATGAATAACGACTGCTGCTGCCTGGAGGGAAAGGAGCAAACTTCCGGAGTGATGCTAAGACAATCAGCTTAAACATGAAACAAAGCATCTTACTTTCCTTTACACTTGCCATTCTCTTTGTGGTTTTTGTCTTCATGTTAACCTATATTCCACTGCCTTCTTATTACTCTACAAAAGCCTGAAATTCTCTTTTCCCCTGTGCTCTGTGACAGCATGTGGAGAGCAGGTGCCTTAGTAATAACCCTGTGTGCCACTCTGACGCTGGCACAGTTCCCCCGGGAGTGTGTTACACCAGAGGGGCTAAGAAGCGGTCAGTGCTGCCCCTCGCCCACTGGGCTGGTGGGGGACGAATGTGGCTCCAGCACAGGCAGGGGCCAGTGCGTGTCCATAGCAGCTGACAGCAGCGCCATGGACCTCAATACCCTTACTCTGGACGAGATGACAGGGAGAGGTGGCCGCTGAGATTCTTCAATCGCACCTGCCAATGCAATGGCAACTTCAGTGGCTACAACTGCGGGCGCTGTCGGCATGGGTTGACTGGTCCTAACTGTGATCAGAGAGTGTCTGTGGGTAAGGATTCATGTTCATCAAGAAATCCCTTTAACCATGTTTATTTCATCCCTTTAATGCTTGCTATGCCTTGCTGAGCCTGTCTCATATAAACAAACAACAGCCAACAACAACTGGTGACAAAAAAGGCTTGATTATTTTAATGTCATTGTCTTTCATTCCCAGTGAGAAGAAATATAATGCAAATGAGTGCAGCTGAGAAACAAGCTTTTGTGAATGCTTTGGACCAGGCAAAGAGAACTGTGCACCCTGACCTTGTGATCTGTACGAGAAGGTACATAAAGATAAATGCAATGACAATATTATTTTATGATTCATAGATTACATCACAACATTCTAAAGGCCACCAATATTTAAAACAGATGGAGGGCAACTGATACTGTTCAAATGTTTTTTTTTTTTAATTGTTGTAATATAGATGATTATTGTGTCACCAATAGAAGAGACCAGATTGAAAATGTGTAACTTGATCTTGCGGATAATTCATGTAAAGGTAATTCATGTAATTATCAGGAAAACATGTCTGTTACCGACCAATCTGGTCTTAATCACATTCTAGATGTGATGTCTTATCTAGAATGCAATTGTGACTTATTCCAAAAAACATTTATGTAAACAACCTTCACTTAATTAACACTACATAAAAGCACAGGTCAGTGTAAAAATTAGGAAGTACTATTGCAAATTGCCTCCTAGTGGCAGCAGCATGTACATGGTTTAACTTCTGCATGTGGTCCAACATGAAAAAAACAATGATTACTATAAAAAATAATAATAACGTATGAAAATGAAAAAGCAGAACCTAGCATAACATTGTAAGAACGTGAGTTGCATTTTCATAAATGTGTCTGTTTGTGCATGATTAGATATCAAGAGGTGTTTGGACCCGATGGAAACACCCCCCAGTTTGAAAACATCACCATCTATAATTACTTTGTATGGACACACTACTACTCTGTAAGCAAGACGTACCTGGGGGCAGGTCAAGCCAGCTTCGGGGGTGTCGACTTCTCTCATGAGGGCCCTGGCTTTGTCACATGGCACCGCTTTCATCTGATGCAACTAGAAAGAGATATGCAGGTGTGTGAGGACACTCTTTAAACACTTTCATTATGGAAAATTGCAAAGGAAAAGACTGAGTGTGGTAGGATGACTGGGCAAAATATTAGAGAAGCAAATTATTTTACAGTACCGGATATGCATAACAAATAGTAAATAAATACTGTTATAGATTTTTTTAAATAATGCAGTTCTTAAACGTGCAATAGATAGAAAATGCATAAAATATTAATTATTTGTATAAACTTAAAAAACATTTGCTGTATGAACTGTATGAAAAGCATTGAAAACATCAAGTCCAAAGGCAGTTTTCTTAATCACTGCTATTTTTTCGTTTTATGATCATTATTATGACCATGTAAATTAGCGGTGCTCAAAGTGGTGCCCGGGGGCCAAATTCAGCCCACTAGGTTTACTTTGACCCGCAAAGAGGTGCTGAGATTTATTCAGAGTCTGTTTGAATACAATTTTAGCTGGAAAAAGTATTAAAGTACACAAAATCAAGTTTATTCTGCTAAAACATGTTAAGAAAATACAATTTAATTACTTTCTTATTTCAAATATTTTTTTAGATGCAACATAGAATTAGGCTTGCAAAATCATTCTATGGGCCCTTCAAGGAAAAGAAAGGTTCATTTTGGCCTATTGAGTAAAAAAGTTTGGGCACCCCTGATTTAAATTACATGTTATTTTGTTATAATGAAACAGAGAGCTAATTACTGAAAATAAACATGCACGTATATGTCACCTGGTAACCTTGCCACTCCAATATAAAAAAGATTATACAAATAAATTAGGTAAGATTAGTGTACACATTTCTCTGGCTCAAGAAAAAAAATCTTAATTTACAAATGTCCTTTTCAGGATATGCTAGGAGACCCGACCTTTGCCCTGCCATACTGGAACTTCGCCATTGGGGGCAGTGACTGTGATATTTGCACTGATGATTTAATGGGTGACAGAAGCAGCTTTGAAGTAAACGGCATCAGCCCCAACTCCGTCTTTTCCCAGTGGAGGGTCATCTGTGAGAGCGTGGAGGACTATGACACGCAAGGCACCATCTGCAACAGTAAGGACGGAAACACAATGTAATTTACCAACAGAGAGAAAAGGAAAGGGCTGCTGATACACAACTTTGTCTCAGCTGCATCTGAAAAGAGGGCAAAGAGCTCATAAAGAGTGCAAGTAGAACGTAAGCTACTATAAATAAAATCTAACAGCTGTTCTGCTGCATTCAGAATAGCCTGAAATTTCTATCAGTTGTTTGCAGTAACAGTTAAAGTTAGGTCTAAAAACATTTATCATGAAACAACAAATTTGTAATTTTGTTTATATGAATATAACGCAAGCATAAAACAAACAAAAATATTTGTATACAGGGATTATCGGTCGACGTCACTTTCAGCTCTACTGCACATGCCCCACAGTATGAACTCTTGTAGTTAGAGGACAACAGTGCTGGCTCGACTTTGTTGTCAATGAGCGGCGGCTCTTTCTGCATACCCATGTTGATAAACAATACAACAAATCTGATGTTTTATAATTAACTTTAACTAGGTTCATAATTCTTTCTTGTCCAGATTAACACCTGTTTTGTTACCTTTCCCCCATTTTCCGGCCCATACCACTTGCGTTACAATAATTAGCCATGTCAGTACGCTCATTCCATTATAGAGGTTGAAGAGCTGTTTGAAGAATTTCTTGTACAGTGAAAAAAATGAAGAATTTGGTTCATGTGAGCAGTGTCTTGTGAGTGATCTGGCTCATTAATCCCCTAAGAGATTCAAGGCAGGTTTGGTATGTCCTGCATCAACAAGCATCATCTTCTTAAATGGGTGAAGGGGAGGGAGCGGGAGCCTCATTTGTGCTAGATGAAGACAGGAATCTCATTTTCTTTGATCTGGGGGAATAATCTTCAAACAGCCAGGCAACGTGGTTATGTAGCTCTCTTGTTTTTGTGCCCATGTGAGTGCATATGTACTGGGAGAAAAGAGGGAAGGCACAATAGAGCAGAGTCACAATGCTCATTCTCACGACTGTTGACTAGTACTGAATAATTGAAAAAGAAAAGTGCCACACTGTCATGTTTAAGACCGATCAAGCTAGTCTAGTCTGTTATGGAATTAGAGGGCGGATAAATAAAACAACGTTTCTAAACAACCTAATATTCAGCAGGGACCTCTGGCCTATATACAAACTTAGTGGCCTACTAAGCAAAAACTTCGAGCAGCACAAAAAAACTGATGATGATACATTCACAGTTCTTTTACAGAATTTCAAGAATTGTTATGTATTGCTCACAATAGAAGGTTTCTGAGTTACCTAAATAAATCAGAAATACATATACACATACTGTATATATTTATATGTGTGTGTGTGCGTGCGTGTGTGCCCTAAAGGCTTTATTGAGCAGAACATTGTAATGTGAAACGGGAAATGAGATGGTTAGAATTAACTGTGTAAAAGCACAGTAAGGTTCACAGCAGCTCAAATCCATAGTTTAGAATGTGCTTGGTCAGAATGTCTTAGTAGCACAGTTTATGACAGAAAAATGTTTGTGTGCTCTTATGAATATATTAACAATCAATATTGTTGCTACTAAAATACAGACACAGAGACCAGCCCCATCATGAGGAATCCAGCAGGGAATGTGGCCCGTCCGATGGTCCAGAGACTACCAGAGCCCAAAGATGTTTTGGACTGTCTACAGCTGAACACATTTGACACTCCTCCTTACTACTCCACCTCCTCTGAAAGCTTCAGGAACACTATTGAAGGTAGCTTTACACAAAGTAAAGTAAAACATGAACGATAAAAATACTTTTCAAATGACTCACTGCAGAATTCCAAAGCCAGAAACTACAGTCACGCTCCATACTCCACCCACACTCACATATGGTTTGCTCCAACACAACATTTGTTATTGCTAATTTTGGAAATCACTTCTTTCAACCATGTCTTTTGTCTACTTTGTGTTTTCTAGGCTACAGTGCCCCCCAGGGGACATATGACCCTGTTATTCGGAGCCTCCACAACCTAGCCCACCTCTTTTTGAATGGAACTGGGGGACAGACTCACCTCTCACCCAATGACCCCATCTTTGTCCTGCTGCACACCTTCACTGATGCCATCTTTGATGAGTGGCTCCGCAGACACCAACCTGGTACATACATTTTTATGTACAAAATTACTGTTTTACAAGTGTTACTTTATTTTTTACTCCTCTTGTGATTACTTATTGCTACAAATTAGTAAAACATACATTATTTTTTGTGCTGTGTCAAGTTTTAAGTTAGAATGAAAAGTGTGTTTTTAAAGGTGAGATTGTTTACCCGGAAGAAAATGCTCCCATTGGTCATAATAGCCGATTCAACATGGTCCCCTTCTGGCCTCCTGTGACCAATGCTGAGATGTTTGTGGCTGCTCCAGAAAACCTGGGTTACTCCTATGAAGTAGAATGGCCTGGTCAGTGTCAAGACATGCTTTATGTTTTTATATTCCCCAACTAACCTGACAATTGTGGCTGACTTTCCCTCTCTCCTCTGTGCAGTGCGTGAGTTCACAGTGTCTGAGATCATCACCATAGCCATTGTTGCTGCTGTGCTGGTGGTCGCAGTGGTTGGAGGAGTTATTGCTTGTGCTGTGCGTGCTAGGACCTACAGATCAGTCGAAGGACTGCAGCCACTTCTGGGAGAGACTTTTCGTCGTTACTCTGAAGATGAAAGGAGACTGGACAAATCACAATCAGTTGTCTGAAAAAATGCATAACTTTTGTTTTTGTACTCTTCTAAAAAGCTGAACTTGTTTTGAACCCAGAGCTGATTGTGTGGGTGACATTTTGTTGACAGTAAATTGTGGAGTGAGTAGTGGAAGTGTTTGTACTGCAAAATAATCCAATTTCAGTTAAGAGGGCAGTCTGTGTCAGATAATAAAGAATGGATTTTTGGTACAACCTGCATTTGACAGTTTTTGTTCACAATAGGATTCTAAACCAATGAGTTATTTTAATGACTACAGAAGGGGGTGGGGCCTGTTGCCAGAAAAAAACAAGGTCAGTTAATTAATTGACTAAAGAGAATAATCTAGCATCTACTGTTAATTATATAGTCCCAATAACATAGGCAACTGCTTTCTTTCTGTGTTTGGTCATTTTCCTCTGAATTGTGAATATAAATATTAAGCTTAAAAACACTGCACTGGGCTGGAGTTGAAGCAGAATTAAAGTATTTTTGTGTATCTTTGCAGTATATGAGTACAAACAAGTGTTTAAAAGCATGTTTTTTCAAGATTTTTTTCTATTAGTTTGGTTGAACAGAAGTGTAAATAATTGCACAAATACAAAAAAGATATCAAAGCCTTTAAGTAAAAAAAAAGTAGATTCTCCCTACACAAGATGGCTGCTAGAACTGGACATTTGCTACTAAAGGTTACCATGGCTACGTTTACTCAAGTCATTGTAATAATAGACATTAAATTAGATATTAAACTAATTATATGTCCATGATTGTAATAACTCATTGGTTTAAACATTAAATAAGACTTTTATGTAGGATTTGGATTGCACATCGAAACCACTGTACTGAGCTCGAGAAGAAACATGAACAATGCTGTTGCTATGGAAATCCGCCATGTTGCTTTCTAACTGAGAAAACTAACCGAGATACGTTATTAGCAAAACATTGTTAAAAACGAGTAATGAAACAACTTGCTGAACTGCTTGTCACTTTTCACTCTGGCATTGCAATATTTTTGAACAAACTGCAAATTTCTGTTGGTTTAACAACTATTTCTACTCTATGGGAGTTTTGGTGCCATTGCAAAGAGGCTAGCAAACAGACCATTTCGCAATTGCAACATTTTCAGTAGATCTACGCAATCACTTACCATTTTATTCCGTTCAGACAAGTTTTAGGGAAAAAAAACGTATCTGTAATTGACGATTTCAAACTACTTTTAAGGAGAGTGAGCGCCACGCCAGGGCACTTTTTCATGGTGTGTTAGAACAGAGACACTGACCTCGTGTGGTTAAAGCGCGTTATTGCGTCAACTGCTCAAAAATGAAGAATAGAAATATTTATAATTTCCAGTCCCAACACGTCCTCAAGATTTTCTCCAACCTTTGCTATTGTAACATGCGTCAGTAAAAATTTAAACCTACTATCTATAGGTCAGAATTGTTCACATCATGGTATGTGAGCCTGTTTTGAGTTACTGTTGTGTTCAGGCTATTTCAACAAAAAAGAAATGCCAGAGTCAGCAACTGCTCAAAATATTAACATTCTGCTACACATCTTGTAGCTCATGGGGATAACTGAGAAAAAAAGTTCTACATCTATTTACAGCTATTTGGCTGTGCTTTGTGTTCACACAGGGAACACTAACTGAACAAATATGAGAGAAAAGAACAAGAAGCACTTGGCTGTTGGTCTTCATTCAAAAAGCTAGATCATCACTTTGTAGACCTGTAATATATTTAGTAAATGCAATAATATGCACTGCTTATTCTTGGTTAGATAATGTCGTGCTTATTGCTTACAACTTACATCATGTATCTTAAAATCCTCCTTTGCCAGCTTTTGAGATTGGAAGTGATTCATCTGGGGAAGGATAAAGCAGCCGCACTTGCCTGGACTTCAATAAAGCCCACAATGTGAACAGATGGCTTTGATTAATGCAGAGCCATCGAGCAGAATCTCCCCAGATAACTCCTCTTTTCTAAATGAGACATGTGTGTGCAAATGTATTGTTTGTCTTTGCTAACAATCTTAATTAAAGGTAATTTGGTTCCATGTGGAATCAGGTAGAAATAAAATCTGTAATTCTTTTGTTAATAAATTTGTAAAACTCAGTAGAATTTTTGCAATGTGACTGAACATGCCCCAGCAATGCTTTCTTCAGACACCTCACAGAATAAAAGACAATAGGTTACCTTTTTAAAAACGTGCCAATTAAAAAAAGTATAGGTAAGAGCAAACATTTAATGTTCAATGGTAAATGGTTTCTATATAGCGCTCAAAGCACTTTACAGTCAGTTCTTTTGGTGTGCTCAGACAGTTGAAAAAGAATAAGAACACAACACTTCTAAAACAGTACAAGTATGAGGCTTCACAATGAGACAGTAACAACATTAACAACATGGCTAAAACATTTTTTAAACATATATATACAAACACACACAAACACTACTACGTTGATTATGAGTATGTGTAGAACAATTCATGAACAGTTTTACAGCCATATAAAAAGTATTGGCAAAAGCACTTGGCATAGTTCAGGTCTTTTGACAAACTTACTGAGACCATACATTGTACAAGTACTGTATTAATATATAGCTGCTTATGATACTCATAGTGAAATTTAAATAATTAAATTTCAACAATAATATTTACTAAGTACACTGCATTGCTTTGATTTTGACATACTGTTGCCATATCCACATATCAATCAGCATAGCAGAATATTTCTTGCTTTTGCTGTTTTTATGTGAATATGCTATTGCCCATGTACAATGCAACTTTACAATGACACTGGTTCGATAAGAGCTTACATGGCTGATTTTTGTTAAGCCTACTTTTTTATTTATCTGGTTTGTTAATCTAAGACAGTACAGTGAGAACCACAGTTCCTTTTGTTTTCTTAAGGATTTCTACAGCTTCAGCATGAGTAACTCCTTCAAGACAATGTCCATTCACAGCAATAATTTGATCACTACGCTTCAGCTGGCCATCTTCTATAGCTGCACCCTGAAACAAAAATGGGATCAATGCAACTACAGTAACCAACTATTTTGTCAGTCTATACATTATGTTCGTGTTAACAGATTTCTGAAAAGAAACTCACATTAAAGACCTGTGCCTGGATAACTATTTCTCACCTTGTTGAAGACCGTTTTCACATAAATAGGTAAATCCCATGTGGACTTCCAAACCCTCCCACTATGCTGAAGCCAAGACCAGATGATCCTCTCTCAAGGCTGATAGTTTTGTATTTGCGAGCACTGTGGGACATACAGTAAATGGGATATGATCAAATAAGAACTTCAATCCAATGGCTTGTATACTGTATAAATATCTACTATCTATTATTGTATTCATGTTTTTTAACCTTACAGCAACAAACATAACAAAATATACGTTTTAAAACATTATGACAATAAGAAAATATGGTTTTAATGCAATATTAGTAAGACTAAAGTTTGCAAGATCAACAGGCTAACAGTAATCTTTAACTAGTTCTGCTCCCATCAACAAAATAGGGGAACACATAGCAGTACCTCATAATATTCATAGTTAAATAATATAGCATTACCATAGACTGTTGTGGCGGCATGACAAGCTGCTGGATTGTTCCACTGAAGCTGAAGGGTTTTCACTGGGCTCCCATGTGGTGCACTCATTCACACATGATGTAACCTAAAAACATTCACATGTTTTATTAATTTGCGTCAATGAGTTGTTAGATATACAACTGTTTTTGTGTCATTATGCCATAATTTAGGTAAGTATTAAATGATAAACTTTGATGTAAATCATTAATTTACATTTTGTTTATTCCAAAACACAAAACTACTAAAAATATAAACAGGTCCATTTACTCCTGTAACAAGCAGCAGATTTTTTATTTATTTTTTTTTTACTGCAAAGAGGCTACATAACAACATCAAACCCTACATGTTTTCCTCAGAATCTCTTTTTTTTTTTTTTTTTTTTTTTTAATAAATATAGAGAAGTGGGCAGTGGTAGGTCAAAACTGGAATTTTCTGGACACTTAAACAAAAGCTACAGGATAATCACAAATGAATCAATCCAAATACAACTTTGAGTAAACTAATGATGAGAGAATATAACATAGCAAAAAAGTGGATTGTATATTACATTTTCCTTTTAAAAACATATTTAACATTATAATATTCCTATGATGTATGCCGTTCATACACAAAAAATGACTCCATGTATAATCAGTGTCATACGCCTAATTATCATTTAATGACAGTTATTTGGCTTATTTCAAAAGCTTGAAAAGATAAATGAACTGAAAAGAGCCATCTGATTTCTCTCTCTATGAACAATAGGGTTGCCATTGCAGCAATTGTTTCTCTTTCACGTCTATTAAATCTATGTCATTGTGTTAGTGCTGGCATGACTGAAGACTGAGGAGAGGCTCAATATGACACATGACACTGCTGCTGTTTTCAGACAGTAATGAACAGTGTGCTGTCACTTTTACCTCCAAACTGACACTGTCACTGGTCGTTTTCAGCAGGGCTCCGGCATGGACGTGAGTCATTCCCTTTGTGGACACATCATTAATACTGACAATCCTATCTCCTGTCTAAATCAGGAATTAAAATGCAGCTAATTAATAAAAACAACTAAAATAATAAATTCATGAAATTCATAATTGCTCCATAAAAATGACCTGCAATTGCTGTGTTTTGGAAGCCAAACCATCAGAATCCATTGCAGCAATAAATAGAGGTATGTTGCCATGAAGACTTCCCACTCCTCCAGCCACTGTGATGCCCAGAGAATCATATGGACTCTATAATGGTATAAAATAGAGTGTATATCCTTACAATATAACCTTTATTATAAATAACTGATATAATAGAGAAAATGCATAAAAATGTACTTGCTTTATGTATTGTAACTCTGCGTATGCCTTTAAAAGCAAAAATAGATAAAAGTAAGTATGATTAGATACAGATGTAGTTAATAGGAACACTATAACACTTTGGATATGGTGTTAAAAGCATACTCACTGCTCACTGTTTTGTTTCTGTCTCCACCTGGTGGCCAAACGATGCATCACATCCACTGGTTGGTGTCAGGGTTGAACAATCAGAGTCTCCGCTCTGGATAAAACATAACTTAAAGTACTCCTAGGTTCACAAAGTACTGTTAAAAATATGGATCACAAAATAAATCCCCTACAAACTATCTTCACTATGATTGAAAGGGGAACACACTAAAACATCCTGACTATCTATGCTACGTAACAGAGGAATTCATCAACACACACACAAACAACATAGAAAAATATTTTACCTGGCTTCGTTGTGAGTATTGTAGTCCAGCTTTAAAGCGAGCCACTTCCAAGTGAACTATGACACTGCATTTCTACAATCAAAATGCACATTGAATATAATATAAAAGTCTTTTGTGTGTGTGTGTATTAATAATTGAGACCTGCAGAAGTGTCTCAGCATGATCCTGGGAGGCTGCTCGGACATCTTCCCCATTGATTGACAGGATCTGGTCACCTAGCAACAACTTGCCATCGGAATCTGCAATTCCTCCTCTAATGATATCTGACACAAAAATGCCCGTGTCATTACTGTGAGAAAAAAAAAAACAGAGGTCAAAGTCTGTGTCTTTCTTATGGCCATAAAATATGATGCATTAAATAACCCGTGCACCTGTTTTGCATAATGTCACACTTCAGTGTATAAAGGACAGACATGGCTATAAAATCTGCCCTTAAGGACAGCAAGCATTTCATTAACTCTATGTGAACTGCCTAAATGCATTTTTGCATTTCAATTTTTTAAGGCAGTTGCTTATTTTTTGTGTATTTCCTTTTTTTTTTACTTCCTTGTTTGTTTTGTGGATAGGAGGATGGAAGGAGTTGCCTGCTTTTGTGATTGCCTGGCTGGCACACTAATCAGCTTTTGAAACTTTGAGCTCAATTTCGGCATCTTCATATTTCAACCACTATTAAGTGTGACTTGTGATGTTTACATGAAGTTGTCTGCCTTTTTGTAACTATGGAGCCCGTGCATGGAGCTATTTATGGACGCTAGCTATGCTAGCTTTGGGCATCTTGACATGCTACTAACTTACAGCAGCAGATCTCCAGAGAAAAAAATTGAGAGTCGCATATGTGACCGAAACACAATAGAGCAAGAGGCCTCTGCCAAGAAGTTTCCTGATGTGTCTCCAGAATTCACCTGAACTTGACTGTTTTCTTTTTTCTTTTGCTTATCTATTGCTTTTTTATTGCACCAAATCATTCAGCTAAGATCTTGAGCAATCTCTGTCTCCCTCACTCTTAGTTGTAAATGTCTATTTATGTTAGTAAAAGTGCATACCTTTTGCCCACAATGGTAAACCCCAGCCCCTCCCCAGGCCGAGGTTTCAGTCCAGACTAAAGACATCCCATAGGTCTTCCTCTCTGTAGACCTCCTGGTGTCTGAACACACATAGAGACACTTTCTGTGTGGTGAGACGCAGTACCCCGATAGCCTCGTCGTGTGTGGCCTGTCGCAGGTCGATACCATTCACCTGTATCAAACAAATGGCACTTTGTCACTTATAGACAATAATTATTTTATCAAACATTCACATGCATAATCTATTTTAAAGTCTGTATCTATTTCAAGCATACTGTATACCATAAATGCAACCTCTATTGCTGTTACTTATAATCTATAGGTGGAGATGTGTGATGACAAAAAATATACGTATATGAATTTTACCTGGAACAATTTTTGCCTTGTCTCAATATTCTCAAGTAATGCATCAGGAATGTTTAAAAGTGTAGCAATAAATGTCTTGACGGAGGTTCAATAACCCCAAAAAGGCAGACATATCTTTTCAAACCCTTGTTTAGGAGATAACACTTTTCTGTTTAATTTTGATAATGCTTTTAATAACTTCAATCAATGTTACCCAAACTGGGATGTATCACCAGTGGTGCACAGTCTTCCTCTGGTGGTCTTCAAGGCTCTGTGCAGTCTGAGTGTTTGTTTTAGTGTGAAACAAATATATTCATGCTTTGGTGCTTTAAGTTAAGAAGAAGATTAGAATGTCTTCATCTATGGTTTATGGTGTATTCAATTTAGACCAATAATGCTTGAGTTTAGAGCTGATGCCCAGAAAGGCAACTAGTAGTAGCCTATAATCGGTTGCACAGTTTTAGGACTTACAGTTAATATACATTATTTTATAATTTTGTAAAATGTATACTGTACAGCTTTTCATGAAAAATTATCAATGACATAAAATAAAATGGAGTGCATTTGTAATTCACAGTGTTACTCAGTTGTCTCTCAGTAACAGTGTTGATGGTTTTAATCTACCTCTAATATCTGATCTCCAGCCTGCAGTCTTCCGTCTCTTTGTGCTGCTCCTCCGTCATTCACCTCATGGATTATCACTGCCCCCTGGTGTACAAAGACACAACTTCTTTCTGTTCATAAATAGAACAAAGCAATGCTGTGTTGATGTTAAAGCAATTTTTATCCGAGACTCACCAGCAAAGTGTCACATCCTCCAACAATACTCAGACCTAGTCCAAGATTCCCTTTGTGGATTTCTATAGCAGTTTCTTTACCGGGCACTATTGGACAGTTTTGTGGGTCAGCAGAAACATATGAATTTAGCCTATCATAATGCATTTTTGTTGCAGAGTGTGTTGTATTTGGGACTTGTGAAGAAGAGGCTGAGTTTGAGAGAGAAGAATGTGGAGAGATAGATGTCGAGCATGACATGGAGGTGGGAGGAGGCACAGAAGGGCTTTTGGAATGGCTTCCTGACAGTTTGACAGTGGCTCCGTGATTGCAAATTCGACTAGACACCTGCATACAGAAAAGACAGCCAGTATATTACATTATTTAATAAAGAAGACCTTGAAGTTGCTTTTTTGTGTTTTTGGCCTTGTCCACCTTGTCAACTGAAGATACAGGTCCAGCACTGGCTCCTACAATTCTGTCTCCAACCTTTGTTCGTTCATCCTAAACACACACAAGTACAATTCTGATGTGAGAAAGGAAATTAGATAAATACATATATACACAGTATGTGGGCAAGTGTTAAAACTGAGCTCACAGTTTTACATGAAAGCTTATTAGTAACTTTACTATGTGCTCATTATAAATACAAGATTAGCATTACATAAAAAATTAATCTTGACAATTTTCACACTATGCCAGTATATTATACCTCTAAATTAAGTAAGCCTATTTTAGGAACTGAACTAGACAGTTATCTACCTCATTTTGAGATAATTTTGTGCAAACTTAAAAATGTCAACGCAACCCCTCATTTGAACCGCAGGCATACCAGAGACCACAAATACATCTTATCTCAAAAAAGTGAACTAATTGGCAGTTAAAAGTGAAATTTGTTTTGTTGCAAATAAAAGTGAAGCAATAATTGCTTTTATTATTTGACCCTCTGATCGGACAAAGCTCTGGGGCCCTATTGCAATCTTTAGCGCTTTGGAAAGGATCATGGACAATGCTCTTGAAAACAAAACATTAACAAGCTGAAGCAATCTGTTTTCTAATTTCACTCTAAACTTATCATGTGAAAAAGATAGGACACACCATGAAAGCTCTGAGAGCATTTCTATTACAAGTAGAGCTGAGTGCCACTGTATAAAATGGGAAAGATCCAGAAGAAAACCAAAACACACAACATTGCAGCAAGTTTGCGGTGCTCCTTATGAGGTGCTGCTCTGATACTGTATATAAGCATAAAAACTAGTGCTATCAAGCGATTAAAAAAACTAAGAGATTAATAAATTATGATCTGTAATTATTTCATCTAATTAATCTATTTTTAATCTCACCTTAAAATTGCTGAAAAGAACACTCAACTTAAGTGTTTTTGTTTTGTTTTTATCCAATTTAATTAATTACATTATTGTTGCAGATGAGAAATATTAATATACTGCAAAAAATTAAGACTTTAGTAGTCTTTTGTTGCTATCTCATGGAGTTTTTGAACATAAAATTCCTGTCCCTCAGGTCAACTGGAATGTGAAGACTTTCCTCAAGTCAAGTTGAACAACCCTTATGTCCACTTTGCAACTTGCACATGGAAACAAGGAAGTTATGATTTCAAAATAGATTAATGCGATTAAAAAATTAACTCGATTCATTTGTCTGTAATTAATTCATCTCAATTAATGCACTAATTTGACACCCCTGATAAAAACATCACTACTGCAACTACAGTCAATACAGAGTCAGGGACTTTAACAAGACTTCCTGTTAAACTGTAGTATTTTATGTCATTTTTCATTAACAGACTGCGTTTGTAAAATTACATTTAGTTTACAAAACATCACTCTCTCAATCCAAGGTGGAAATTATGACACAACACTTCCTGAAAAGTTTATCAAAGCCTTACTAATAATTACAACAAAGCTGATAGGACTAAAATAGTATCTAGTAGTATCTAAAATACTGCATTGAGCATTTGAGCATTTCTGTGTTATGAAAGCAGCGGTGTCTTTACTCTAAGCAGGAAAACACTGATCCTAGGTCCACTAAATTTATTTGCACAACTTAAATTTTTTGCTACGATGAAATAATACGCCACTTTCATACAATACACACCTTACTGGCAGGGCTCGATTGGATGAGGAATCAACCAAAACTCCTTTATTAGCATTATCTTCATCAAGGTCCTCACGATCCTACAATAATAGACAGAAATTGGACATCAAGCTATTTTGTTTGCCACCACACAGGAAAACCTTTGCAACAATAGATAAGATAGCTTGTACCTGATGTAAGGCCATGGGCTGAATGTCTTTGGGTGACCCTGTGCAGTTCGTCTGGCAATTAAAATTGTCTTCACAAGCTGTTCTTGAGCTCAGTCCACTTTGACCTAAAGCCACTTTATTCCTGGATATATCAGCATCAAAACATACCATCATTCTCTGCTGACAAATTTTGAGTCACCTTAAAAAGACATGTTACCTAATCAGAATGATTTTGACTTTGGCAGGAGCATTGTTGATGATGGTGGTGGCTTTTGGTGACTACGGCCATATAAGATCTGACCATTGATCTGACCAAAAAGAGAAGTGATAGTAATACATATTCTTTGATACTTGTTTTTATATGAAGTACAAGTACAACTGCAACACAGTGATATAAATGTATATTTTTATTATAATTTTTTACTATAAACATGCATAAATAATTTAGTCTGTTCTTTGGTTAATATGTTTTTTGATGATTGTGTGAGGATAAAATCAGCTGAAAATAAAAGATGCTATATCTGTTTGTTTGACAACATGAGATTTGTTCAAAAGCTTTTAGATTAGAACATTAATGCTACCTTTTTAAGACTACTGTATCTTTATGTTTTCTTCCTTACCTCCAGCAGTTCATCTCCCTCCCTGATCCTCCCATCTAAGCCAGCAGGCCCTTCAGGGTCTATATGCTCCACATAGACACTCATTCGGGCCCTAGAGCCATCCTTGTTCCCCGTCAGTCGGATTCCCAGCCCCTGAGCGTCCGGGTCCTTCTCCAGCTCAATCATATGCAGCTTCCCAGACAAGCTGCCATAGCGCTGAAGCATCTTTTCTATGGTTAACAAACAGGAGGCTGTTAGCAGAAGGGGATGATGGGAAGTCACAAAAAGTTGTCATGCAGCATGTAATGACCGACACTCTGTGTGGACGGGAGCATTATACCCTAGAGCTGCCTACGTGTGTACAATTTGTCTGAAAGGAAATGTCAGCCATGTTGAGGGGATGACAGATGTCCATGTTCAATGTCCATCCATAATGCACAATGATGCAAAAATAACTGAGTATAAAGAATAAGCTTCTATTTTGAAATAAGGACATTGGTTGTGTATCATTGACTGCATGTTTCAAAGGTTTAGAGTTACTTAATTTTGAAAGAAAAGCTATTTTTTTCTTCAATGAAGTAACGTCAAGCTTATCAGAAATACACTCTATACTTGTTAATGTGGTAAATAACTGCTACTTGGCTTTGCAATAACATGCAGGTTAGGGAACACTTGGTGTTGGTCGGAGGTTGAGGCACCAGGTGTTCACCTCTGCTGGGCTGCCCCAGGGCTGCTTACTATCACTGAGCGGGGTGTAACCATCTCACTGTGAAGCGCTTTGTGACTGTCTGCGAAAAGCGCTATACAAATAAAGATTACTTACTTACTTTTAAATTTAAAAAAATATTTTGAATCATTTTGAACATTTTATTTACTTAAACCGCCATAAGTTTCAGAGTTTGAAATCAAGCTTAGGGGGTACTGTGGACAAAAAAGGGTTGGAAACAACTTTATGTAATGTTTCACACTTACTCCTGCCAGTGTCATCATCATCTTGTGCTGCCACTTGTGTCTTTGATGGGACAGTAAGAGGGCTCCTGCGTTCCACTCTCTGCAGTGTTGGTGAGGGCACCTTAGGGAGAAGGAATTCTGCATTATTGAACAGGCAGAGAACGTGATGCCTCAGGGGTCCTTCGGGCATGATTTGGACTACCCCTGAGGCTTTGCTTGATGTGCTTGAAGAAGTGTGAGCATAAAAACACAAGCGGGATGAATTAATGAACATGGTTTCAATCTAGGTTAAAAATAACATGAAAGATGGCCAGAATGGTGCATTCGTTTTCAGTTAACTTTCAAGTGCATGTGAAGTAACTTCAAAAGAATGCACTACTATCTATTTTGAGAGCAATGCATCTCCATCAAAGAGGAAAACAAGGGGCTGAAACAAACAAGTTGTGTGTGAGGGAATTTAACAACAATGGATCTTGCCTATATGCTTTATAATCAAGATTCACAAATTTGGTTGTGTGTGAATCATAATAGAAAACAAACTGCATTAGGTATGACAGTCAAAGACACTGCATTCTTACGAACTGCACTAAAATGAACTGCACTCAGAAGCACCTTCATCTATAACATATGTTTTCTTTATTTGGCCAATCAATAAGAGTAATTATTACACATCTGAAATTTGAAAGCTTTATCATTGAATTAGCTTTGTAACAGTAGCTCAGTAGTTAACTTAATGTTCATCTTCAACTGTTGTCAGTGCTAATGTGATGAAAACAATGTGACCTTCTCAATTTGGGAAACATGTTTAAATTTTGACTTTGATGTCTAATGCTAATTATAAACAAATTAGCAATTTAACAATATAACCCAAGCCCTATTTAACATTTTAACAATCTAATCCTAAACGTAATTTTACTAAGGATCAAAATATGAATATACTTTTGAGTTTGGTTCCTCTCTATAGGGTTCATAAGAGTGTATTGCCCAGATTTGCAAATTCATACTATTGAGCATAACATTGAGAGCATCTTGAGTAGATTAGTATCTGCGATTTAACAACATCCATGCCACAAAATGTAGCAAACAATATAACTAAATCATTCAAATGAAAAAGGCTACTGTCTATTTATCAAGCCAAAGTGTTAATCGATGTGGTACATATTCCTTCAACTGAAGGATTATTCATTACATTTGCTCATAATGCTATGCCTGTACATCACCACACATAAGAATTGTGACAATACAAACCTTAAAAGGAGCGGGAGTGTAGGGATTGGTGGGGGAGAGGTTATGGAACAAACCACAGTGGGATTCCTATGGTTATAAAGGAAACACATACAGACCTGTGTATGAACAAATCATCACTAAAATACACCAGTGCATTTCTAAATACATAGCAGGTTATTTTGGTAGGGTACAAAAGTGTAGATGACTCAACTACAGCTGCATATCACCTACAGTACATTGGAGATTAGAAACTAGAACATCTAAATGTTACCTAAATATTGGACATGACTCCCAACTTTCTATGCTTAAATAGTCTGACGCAAAGTTTCAACATCCACAAAAATAGATTTACCAAATGACTTTTACCTTGTTTCCATAAGAGTTAGATTGTGGACTTGGAGTTAGCCGCTCATTGTTACTCTGCGTAGGAAACTGTGGGCGAAACACAAGATGCAGAGTAGACAAATTTATATCTTTGTGACCCATCTAGGTACTATTGATGTGCTACATGGTGCAACATTTAAAGTCAGTCAGATATACACAGTATATATATTTATATTATCTTTATCTAAAAACAAACCATTGACGCAATCTTAATTCTTGTGAAGTGTGAATAAAATAGATGTTCCATGATCAACTTGTTTTAAATAAAAATTACCTGAGATCTTTGTTGACCTGATTGCACCAGAAACACCACAGATTCTCCCGCTTTGCGAATGGCCTCCACTGCCTGTTCATGACTGGCTTCTCGGAGATCCACATCACCAACCTGACACAAATACAGTCATTAGGGATGAAATCATGTATTGGACATTAAACTGATTATTAAAACTATTATTCTCTAATGTACTGTAGTAGTTATTTTTACAAAAAAATTACACTAACATGGGCCAACAAAATTAATTAAAATTTCACAGTATATATTTAGAGCAGCCAATGAGGCAACAGCAGTGCACTGGAGCGATCTGTAGTGTCCCTGAACTGACAAAAATAGGTTATTTATGAAGATTCATATTGGAACTATGGTTTATTGGTGTGTTAGGAGTTGGACTTGTGCAATTCCCGCAAAACTTAAAAGGTGTCTAGAACCGAACTCGCCTCACAGTCCGTGTACGGGAGGTGCAAGAACAAACTTTCCAGGTGAATCTAAAGGATATACTGCCTGACTCTGTGCAATTTAAAGAGATAACGTTAGGACCCAGGCTACAAATATTTACTCAGTAGGGACAATAACCAAAACAAGACTCCCTGTCTGTGTTTCTCCTGAAAAGTCCCATCTTAAAAGCAGAGTAATAAAACTGAACTTTGACACAAGATTGCTAATCTGTCCTATGAAGGAATGTGATTTTAAACAGGACAAAATCGTGATTGTTGAGAGGGTCCCCTCAAGTCTAACACCATCTAGTGTTAGACTTAAAAGACATGTTTGATAATGTTTTTTCTGCTTTTACTGAACAATGTGAAACAAATGTTGTAATTTTGTGTGAATCGGCATACTCTCTGCTTGAACATCAATGCAATGTGACGGCGTGCACATAATGTTTGAGAAGTAATTATGCTTAGTTAAGCTATGCTTAGCTTAAATTTTATTAAATTTTATAAAATTTATTAAATTCTGTTGAGTGTATTCTGAAAGAAATTTAAAGGTAACCTTTACGGAGTCTGTGAAAAATGTTGTAATGCATGATTATCACAGCTTGAGTTTGTAATAATAGAATATTAACCGGACATCTCAAGTTTCATTCTCATTCAACTACTGAGGTGCAGAGACAAAAGCATGAGCCATGCCCACTTTCTAGCCTCCTGAGCAAAGCGAAGTAAAAAAAAGATCTTTTTGAATCTCTTGTCTCTGGCACTTTTCCCCTTCTCAACTCTTTGCACTGTTTTTTCCTCCTTTCTTTGGGCACTCACTTTTAAACTCTCTCTGTAACTGAAAACAACGCCCCTAAAATTTCCTTGCTAGTCGCAAGAGTTAGAAAGGCAGTATTCTCCCTTCTTCTCGCCTATTTCTCTACTTTGCAATTTAGAGGTCACAGCAGTGGCCATAAAGCCTAGAGTAGAAGCATCGGCATTTGGATTAATTTCTTCATCTTAGACCTGCAACTGAGCTGTAAACGACAGCCATCGCATGCTGACCTGCTGTTAATGGATCCTGCGCTGCATCAGCTGAGACCTGCATCCAACCTGTGAAACCTCCTCTACCACTGCCTCTGAGAGCATGGACCTGCATCATGCACCAAGCCCCACCTACAGGCTTGTAACAATAAGACCAGCTAGGAACTGCTACCTTATTTGGAGCTCAGGGCTGTTGACCATCAGAATAGTGAATTCAGGAAACGTTAAACATTATTACTGAACTTAACATTATGACTGTACTTTAATTGAATGCAATATTCTTAAATGTTGATCCTCAGTTTTGGTAAATAAATAACAGAGTATAAGACATTTCTGGTTTGTGTTTTTATGTAATTGGTAAATGAAGTCAATGAGATGTTTGAAATCTAATCTTCAGATTACTGGTATAATTCAATTCATTTTAGTGAGAAAGAACTTTTTGGCTCCCTAGTTAACATCATCACAGGAACTCAAAATTACACATTTTTAATATGAGCTGATAACAATAGACATTGTATTAACTTAATTAATTAATTGGTTTATTAATTGTTTTTTTTTAATTATTATTATTTAAAGTCACTTACATAAAGTAGTGACCATCTTGATCCATCAGAGCTTGGAAGTGATCTTTGGTTAATTAGACAAATACAGCCTACATTGCTGTAGGTCAAATACATTTTGTGACAAAAAGTTTGCAAGTAAAGCAAAACTGCCAGGCTTGCGCTGAATGTTAAAGAATGAATTTTGTTCTTATAACTATGTGCAGAGAAGCCACAAGACAAGATGACATCTCAAGGAAAAGAAACCACTTTGAAACATTAAGCATTGATTGTTACTGAGTTATAAGTTTATTTCTCTCTCTCTCTCCCTCCCTCTCTCTCTCTTTTTTTTTTTCCAAATGTTATATTTGGATATATGGAATCAATTAGCCTGATGCATCAGCCGGTTGCATTTCTCTTTGTGGAAACTGTACTATTGGGAATTTTTGGTTTTACCAATCTCTTTTTGGTTGTTTTGTTGTCCAGAAAGAAGCGCATAAACATGTGTGTTAGTGATTGTTGCCGTTTTTATGTGGTAAACTTACAAATTAAAAGATACCAATATCATGTTCTAAGTTAATATTTGACACAAGTTCAAAGAAGGGGAATCTACAGTACATAGTCTGCTATTCCAACTCGTTGGTTCTGGCAAACACATCACTCTGCTGCTGTTCGCTGACTAGACGGTCGTACTTCCTGCTTTCTGGGAACTGTCTGCAGTCCTGCGATACCTGACCTAGTAGCTGAAGTGAAATGAAATTGAGTGGAGGCACTATGTGTCACTAGTCTGGCTAGAAACAATGCCAACAACAACAACAACAACAACAACAGAGTTTCTGTGATCTAACCAATATGCCAGAGTAGTATTTCTCTTCACATTTACTCATCTAGAGGACCTTGTCATTTTATTACATTTACTGTGAATCCTTATCAAACTTTGCTACAATAACTGAGCTACTTTCAGTCCTGCCTCCACATCCACGGGGACATACCTCAAGTAACCTGTCTCCAATCCGGAGGGTGCCGTTAAGCGCTGCCGGGCTGTTGGGGCTGATGTGCTTGATGAACACCCCCCTCATCATGTCTCCACTGCTCAGTCTGCGGCCCATGCCTCTGCCTCCCATAATGCTGATACCCAGGGACTGACCTGGCATTCGAATCAAACGCACACTAAAGCAGAAGAGACAAAGCATTCTGGCTACATTAGGGGCCACAAAATCCCACTTAGACCATAGGTACAGTCATGATAGATGCGGTGTGTCTAAAAGTCTGATGAAGACCTACTTATTTTGAAAGATTGTGGCAAAAATGCGCAAGAGGGGAAATTAATCCAGTGGGCAAGGCTTTTTTACCCTTTCATCTTTTCTGTATCTGCTGCTCAGGCTAGAGTTCCAGAGATTAAGTACAAACAATGGGTTATTACACCTACCGTGGAGACATGCACAATAGCTAGACTTTAGACAGACTGCAGCTTATGTGATTTATCTGGGCAGGGTGCAGTCATAAATACAGACTGAGAAATGTGGAGTGTGTCGCTTATGCTCTTTGCAGTTCTGCCCCTGCTGTGAACACCACATCAACAAGGCTAGATTTTCCTAGGCTCTCCACAGAACAGGAAGGATAAAAGGGCATACCAGATGGAGGATGAAAAATATATACAAATGGAAAAAGCACAGATATGACTGATTTACTGACCTTCTAGGGTGCTCCCAGGACACAACCAAGCGAGGGTGAAATTCTGCCTTAGCTGACAAATTTGCTTCATCTACGTTAAGTCCTGCTTCCAATTTAGGTGTTATCCCATCAGTGTGATTGCCCTTGATATTTTCTGTATTATCTTCTTGTATATTTCCATGTTCTGCTGCATCCACACTCGTTTTTCGAATCTGCCAACTGATAAAAGCACAGATATGATGAATAACATATTTTGAAGTATGCTTCAGAATTAAAAGTAAAAAAAAAAAAAGTTCAATGTAGGCAGGCCACTTCTTCTGATGTGATTCTGCGCTGGGTATTTTTGTGTGCTACTAAATATTTAGAGATTGAATATTGATTGAACATTTGAAATCTTAAGATATATAATGATTTACTGAAAATAGTACCACGCAAAGATGTAGTCCACGAATAATAAAGTTCAAATAAATATTCATGGAATACTGCTTGTGTAACATTTGAGACCCTATTTGGAATTTGTACAGTCAAAAACTGTAATACAAATTCACTTTTAATTGGGGTTTCACAGTGAGCAAAAAAAAAAAAAAAATTATAACAAAAAAACAAACACTTGTATTGCATAATGTTACACTTGTACAACTTTTGAAGTCAAAGAACTTTGAAAATACACTTTTGAGAACGTAAAGTCACATTATACTTGTATCTCTGTTATTGTGACTTTTTTTCCATTACTGTATGTCACTGCAGAAACCAAACTCTATAGTATACATATTGGTGTGCAGAAAGAAGAGGGTTTTATATACCGTAATTTCTGGATTATAAACTGCTACTTTTTTCATGAGCTTTGAACTATGCTGCTTATAGGGCAAACCAGCAAAATTATAGAATCTCATAGACTTACTATTAACAAGGGCGGCCTATATATGTACTTTATAATTTTTCTTACTTAAATCTAGTGGGTGCGGCTTATATTCAGGTGCGCTCAATAGGGCAGAAATTACAGTATAAGTTTACAGAGGTGGTTTATAGTAGTTCCATCTTCACAGCAGTAGTCACCAGCTTATAGGGCAAAGCAAATTGCTTAGCTAACTCTAACCCTTGAGCCTAAATGAGAACAATCAGCACCAGTGGACTAACAAGGAAAATGGGGAAATGGCAATGTGGTTGAGGGACACATGTCAAGGCAGAAAGAGAAGGGGCAAGCTTGGCAAAGCAGCACAAGAGACAATGTATCGAGAGATAAGACAGAAAAAAGGCTGCGTAGAGAGAGAGAGAGGGGGGGGGGGGGGTAGGTGGGTGGCGGATGGGGGTGGTGGGGGGTGGGAAAGAGAAGAGCAGGCACCAAGATGGAGCAGGGACAGACAGAAGCGAAACAATTCATTTTCGCTGACAGTGAGCACTGAGATCCATAAGCGAATGGCTAAATATAACTCAGGAGATTCAAAATTCACAGCAACCAAAAGCGAAAAATGTGGAGTAGAGCGTGGCAGCTGCACACTAGAACATGCTGTTTCCTGGTGGATACACTTAATTAAAGTGACAGATAATAACTCAGATCATTAGCACGCCTTTATGCTGCTGGGTGAGTGAATGTGTAATGTGTTACAGCTATAAAACTTGAGCTGCAATAAAAGTCAAAAGCCTATATAGTGAGAACATTAAGGGATTAACATGCCACAGAATGTATGGCCGCCCCCAAGGATCAAGTGGCACCGACAAACATATCATGAATTTTCATGAATTTATTACAGCCTGAATTGTGTAATAATACTATAGTAAGGAATTTGTGCAAAAAGTTGAGACATATCAAGTGCTGAAACTTGAAGTACCTAAAGCAATTGAGCTTTAAAAACTGGCTATTTAGGCGATAGGGTATTTTTCCACATCATAGAGCACTCAATTGAGTGTAAGTGAGAGAGAACATAAATAATATTTAGTGTATGTCTTACATTACCTGGTGTCTGAAGCAGGTGTGATGGTGGGTACAATGGACTTGAATGGAGCTTTAAAGGGTGCTGTTGTTTTGGCAGCATCTGCTGTGGTTGATGTTTTAAGAGAATTTGATGAGAATGGGTTTGCATGATCCACATTCTTTGAGGTGTTCAGGTTGACTGATGAAAATGGCTTCACTGGTTCATCTGCAATCTGAGGTTTAGAGTGGACTGATGAAGTTAATTTGACTGATTCAGCTGTGACCTGAGGTTTAAGGTGGACTGGTGCTGTTGATTTGAGGGGTTCTGCAGTGGTTGGAGGCATAAGATGGACTGATGTAGATGGTTTGTGGACAGTTGGAGGAGAAGATGACGTTATGATAGCAGGTCTGGTGGGCCCCGGGGATCTGCAGTGCCCTGTTGGAGGTTCTGGTGAAGGAGTAGGGGGTGTGGGTGAAGGAGAGGCACTGTCTACTGTTATAGAGGCCAGAGGAGGCAGACTCAGTCGACTGCGGTGCTCGTCCACCTGATTAGCCGGGACATACACTATCCTGCGGGTATGAAAGGCATAGAGACAGAACAAATATAAATGAGCATTCCTAAAATAAGAACAAACAAATGAAATGTTTTGCTTTTCTATATCAGATGGAGGATTATTATGTCTGCCAATAAATGAGAAATAGATAGAATACTATGGTTTAAGACCAATCTGTCTGCTTTCAGTGCTAATATTGGGATTTACCAAAACTACATCAATTAATTAGAATCTGATGAAGTTTCAGTTGTTCCCGTCAAAGTCAAATGCAGCATAAATACAGAAAGAATAGCTATAGATTATATATTTATTGTTCTTAAAAAAGCAACAACTAAAAAGTAAATTAACATTAAAAAAAAAAACATTTTCTAGAATTCTTATTTCATTCAGTTTTAATAGACTCTTTTCCATTGGAGTTAACAATTCCATCCGGTGGTGTCCAAATAGGTAATACTTGTGCATCATTTTAGTAGTGCTTTTTTTTTCCATTTTTTTGTACAATGACATTGAGAACCCCATATCAAGAGCACATCTTTTACTATTGTGTTTATTGTCTTAAGGTCTATGAAGCATTCCTCAGCTTTGTATAAAAATCAACCTTAAAACCTAGATGAAAAATAAGGGATTGTCATTCCCAACAGATAATTCATATTATTATGCAGAAAGTTACAAAGAGTTCTTGATATGAAATCCAGTCCAGTATATAAACTTGATCCAGGAGAATCCAAACTAATCTCTCTCAGTGTTGTTTAATACAACCACTAGTACAGAGTTGAATCTTCCAAACTACTGAAACTCATCAGAAACTAAAAATCTGGAATCTAGAGAAGTAGAGCTTGGAATGGCTTGGTGCAGAATCGCTACTTTGGCCCCTAAAGGGTTAACTAAACTACTTCAGTTGTTGGGGAAAGTGTTGATATTGCTTGAAGCCAGATTTGTAATTCTAGTCAGCTCTTACAGTTAATAAAACCCAAGATAATGAAAGGCATGTTTTCCATAAGCCTGCGTGTCATTTAACTTTGAGTGTCAAGGACATTATTAAAGTCCCCTCCTCCCGTCTCCATTCTTCCACAGCTCCTTAGTACAAACACCTTTTTCAAAACCACCTCTACAGCCAATGCATGTGCTAACGTCCCTTATGGTGGCAGCATGAATACAGTGGATGTCTGCTGCACTAAACTATTATGAGTGAGCAATGTGGACAGACGGTCTTGTCTCAAACACAGGCATTTTGATAGTGACAAGTCCTCACCCTTCTCCATGTCTGTCTTATTCTTGCCAAAGCAGCTCATCTGCCCACTCTGTAGTTTGTCTGTCAGATGTAGAAGGCACAGCAATTGTGTGTGTTTGCAAGAAAGACAGCGATCTGCTTGTGTTGTGTGCGTCTTTAAAGTACTCTTTTATTCACAAGCACACTGTTCAAGGTGAAATAAGTCATGAATTATTCAGAGATTTTTCCCATAGCAGGAAAATACTGTTTTTGGAGGTTAAGGCCATCGTTATGTGTATGTATGCGCAAGCCAAGCTGAGTGGGTGTTTTGCGTGGGGCAGCAGAGGTGATGAATGAAGGGCACATCTCAGCATTGTCATTGCCGGTGCCGTAATTGCTGATGTTAGACCAGGTAATAATTTCCCCAAAATTCCCCCAAGGCAATTCTTTAAATTTCATCATCTAATCAAAATTTTACATGACAGAACAGCTTCGCTCAACTATGACCGACGTATGAAAAACAAGGTGGTAATTGAATGCGCTAGAGAGACAAGATCATTTGCAGGTATTGTGTCCAATTAAAATGTATTTGTTGGTTACATTTTTATATACTAAACTTATTCACAGTGAAAAGGAAAGAAATGTGAAATAATGCCTATGATTTTACAAAAACCCAAACTTCATGCCTGGTATAGAAGATGTGCCCAACTTCAAAAACTTTAAATACAGTGACATTTAGCGTCAGATTTATTCACCCCTGCTGTGTAAAGGAAAGGTTCCGCATGTCCTTCATTCCTGCCGCTGTCAGACTGTACAATGAACACTGTTAACTCTGGAGTTTGTAATACTGTGTTACCATGGACACATCTCTGGTACAACTCACTGATGTCACTTTATCTGTTATTATTTATTTACCTCTATTTACACCTTCTCGAATGCTGCTCTGTACATAAACATAGTCATAATTTTACCTCATATTTATTCACTGGTTATTTATTCATTCTGGTCATATGCTGCAGTTGTTCATAATCATAGTCATTTATTGTACATAAGACTGTAATACTATATACTGACGCCACTTAATCTATCTATTCTGTCATATTCTGCACAGTGCCATAGCAAACACTTATTGTAAATAAGAGTCTTTTAACTATTATAACATTATATATATATTTTACGTCTAGTTTAAAATTATTTTGTTTGATTGCATGTTTCTGTTTTCCTTGTTGTTCTTAAAATGTGTGTTGCAACATTGGAATTTCCCCATTGTAGGACAAATATAGAACATCTTATCTTATCTTCACTTTCTGTGAGAAAAATAAACAGGTATTTTTTTCCTCTTATTTTTTCAATTATTACAAAATTAGATATACTGTATTAAGCTGTACTGTAGTCAGTAGCGATGATGAAATTTTCATTACACTGCCATACCAAGGACATCTCTAACTCAGGCAAGTCCTTGTTGTCAGAGGCTAGAGCACTACCTATACAAGAAACATGGTCAGACTTGAATGGACTATACTACCTCAGTGTGTTGAGTTCACAACTCAGACAATACTTTAAGTATTTCTTTTGTATCTATACCAGGTATTGGGTCTTTTTTGGGAATGTCCCTAAAGGCACATTGTTCAGGTTGTAAAACTCCAACACAACATTTTTTCAAAGAGATAAATATGTGTTTTAATTATAAGTAATTAAGTGATAGAAACGTATTTTTTTTTTCATTACATTAACTTATTGTCTTAACATGTATATATTGTTTACCTTTACAAATTATAACTATTTAATTATTTCTAAGACAGGCTGTAATTAGCATATGGTATGTCAATCATACGGCGTTACAGATCATAATTAACAAGTTTGCAGGAAGAAAGAACAAAAAAAAAACAACAACATTTGCCAAAAGTCATTCCAGGAAGCATTGTAAGCAAATCCACAAACCACTAAAACTAACTCATGTCAATGTGGACAGGGAGCAGCTCTACTATAAATGATAGCGCTGCACCAATATACACTAGTAATCAGAGCAAAATGAAAAAAGTGATTTGAGATAATTAATAAACAATCGATATTTAAAGAAAGTATTAAGTACTAACAAAAGGTCAAGTACTTCTAGCACTTTTCATTATGCACTAAATCCCTTTATCTTCAACGTTGCGCAAAGAGTGTGTGACTGTCTCCTCACCTGATCTCTGGCCCTAGGACAGAATGTCTGCGAAGCATGGCTCTTGCCTGGGCGTTGGTCAGATTAGCGGTAGGCTCTCCATTGATGGCCAAGATGGCGTCTCCTATTCCCAGTCTGCCATCATGACTTACAGAACCCCCCTGGACCAGACTGCGTACCAGCATGCCTGAGCCGTCCTTGATGGCACTCACCGACATGCCTGCCAATATGCACACACAAACACACACACACACACAGACATGGACAGGTGAGTGGAGGACTGACTAAGAACACTTTGAATACATGCCAAATAGACAGACAGGGCCCCAAACAAACACCTGACTGTGGCATAATCAACATAATCAAGACGGACACTAGGCAGATTAGCACACAAACACGGATAGGCTCACTTGACATTTACACAGCATCATTCTTTATAGAGACAGAGAACACAAAGCTGCACAAATACACACTGCCAAAGAGGGCAGAGGGCACAGACGGTGAGAGGGCTAGCACATGCCAGTCTCACAAACAGCACACTACGACTTTATCAAGCCAGACACTAGGAGGATTTCACAAGCTGTTCATTAATGCACCCCAGCAGCAGACACAGGTAAATAAAGGGATTTTACACACACTTTGGACTGCAATGTCCATGCACACACAAATAATTAGGAGATCTAATGTAATCTAATATCGAACACGGCACATCCACAACACTATGGTTGTACAGAATTTGGATATTGTCAAAAAAATTACCGTACTGATTTTTGAAACATAAATATATTTTATTCTGTTTACATTCAAATTACAATACAATCATAGTGCCAGGAGTACAATGAGCAGGTAACATAACGAATTAACACTGACAAGACAAACAAAAAAGACAGCAAAGACAAGAAGAAGCATGCAATGCAAAGTCAAAATCTAAAAGTTCCATTTAGTTTCTTTGATTTACAGTACTGTATATTGAAATGAAAACAAAACATGTCATCTAAAACACATGAAATATATGCTACTTTATATACCATTGTTTTTGGATTATAAGCTGCTACTGTAACAAGCTTTGAACAAGCTTTATGAAACAATGCGGCTAAATTATAGATTCTTATGGACTCATTGCATACAATGCAGCCTATACATGTATTTTTTTTTTATCTTGTTGGTGCGGCCTATGGTAAGGTGTGCTCAACAGTGTAAACATCATGGTAGTTTTATTAAATGATTCAGTATTTTTTTTTAGGTATCCTTTTGTTCAAATTCTCAATATACCTAATCAAGTAGTTGACTTTTTCAAAATGACAAATGAAATCTGTAACACAATTTTGTTAAGAAAATCATCAATATTGCGTAAAAAAAGATGGAAATGAATGCTGATCTTTGAAAGTAATTTTCTTCAAATATGCACATGAACAGCCGCTATTTGTGAACACAAAGGCTATTTATGTATATTCATGTATACAAAAAATGCAACGTTTATGAACAAAACAAATTAAAGACACACAGGCTGCATGTTTTTACCTTGATCTTCTTCATGATAATTTACATAATTTCAAATTTCGTGCTAGTTTTAAGTTGTGCTGTATGTTATAAACTCATGTGTTTAGAATCTAAATGATGCGGTTTCCTTATGTTTTGCATAGAGCTTTAGCAAGGTGCAGCACTACCTTCTTTGTTCTTAACAGGTGAATACCAAAACAGCACTACAGTATTTGCAAGTACCCAAGTTTTCAGTCTGATTTTCAACCAGAGGCACTTGCTTTAACACACCCCTCAGTTTCCATCACCAACTATCAGTGACATAATGGCTGTTGCACCGGCATACACAAACCAGGAAACCATCGTCATGAGAAACACAAAGAACATACCAAGGCTCGAGTTGCCCCGGACAACAGTGATGGTCCTCTCAAAGTTGGTGCGAGGAGGCAAGGGTGGCAGTTCACTGTGGTCATCCTCCATGTTGTGACGGCGCTGACGCAACTGGTTTTCCTTTAAACCCTGGCAAAAGACACGTATAAATGGAAGACCAGGGTCATTCTTTTTACGAGCATAACTTTATAAATTATTAAAAAATACATTGTAAATTATTATTATTTTATTTTTTATATTTTGTTATGAAGGAGGAAACTAATTTTGGTGCAAATAGTGAATGCCTTTGCAGAAATTCCGAGGTATAAAATGTGTGATAAAAAGGAAATTCTTTAGTCCCTCTGGGTTCTTTGCAAACGAGAGGAGCTACAAGACGATTTACTTTGAAAACTGACTGAAAGCACAACAGACACTTTTGCGCATTTGATATGGAGGCCCAAAACGATATGCCCTTGCACTTAAAGTCATGCAGTGAATATAGCTGATAATTACAGATAAGTCCTAAACAAAATGCTGCACTGAATTGAGCCTACATTAAGGAAACAGTCCCTGACACTGAGCACTTTCTCTACAACTAATCCAGTGATAGTGATACAGCAGCATCTCAGCTGCCGGCTCCTGAGTGAGCCGAAACAACAGCCACTGTCACGAGAATCTCTTTTAGAAGAGGCAAAATGGCTTCCCACACAATCTCATGTTCCTCTGCCACTTTTTTTTGCTATCTGACAATAAATGTGCTGCTTCACATTTTTTTGCACACTACAAGCAGTGGTACTTTTAAAATGCCCTCAAACTATAGCTCAATCTCAAATGAACAAACTTAAAATCTCTGATAATCACTATGTGATGCCTTTTTCTTTACCTTAAGCAATTAAAGGTGCACTGTGCATTTTTTCTGGTGAAGGGCATGCAAGATGGCTGTCTCAGTTGAGATGTATTTGCTGTGTCTGATATTCTGTAATTTGATATTAAACTTTTCTGTCTTTGGAAACAAGTAAAAGGCAAGTCTGCTCACAGTATGAATGTATGTTTTCTAGGTATTTTAATCTATGCAAACATTTGTAACTGAATAAATGCAAGACAGAAAAAGCAATACCATAAAGTAGAACGGCAAAGCATTAGGTTGGCAAATACTTCAAAAAAGTTACACCTTTACATTGTTCAGCACAGAGGAGACAGATTCCTAACTGAAGCTACAGTTGAGCTGTATCTAATGCGCTTGACTTTGCGTATTGACTTTGTTCTCTTATGTTTTTCATTGTTTTTATGATTGACTGTACAGCTGTGAAATTACTAATGAATTACCCTTCAAGATACTATACATGTTTTCTTAATCATAAAATTACAAAACATCGAATATGGAGTAGTACGAAGCAGAAGTAATTCAAGCAATGTATTAAGTTATAGCTAACATTTTTATTTGTCTATTGTCAGCAACAGGTGGATTGCACATTTTCGAATTCTTGGCGGTTAAAAGCCAGATGGAGGGAAAGAGGCACTTTTTTATTTATAATATTGCACTTTCCTTGGAAATACTTTGAAAATATATTTTGCTAATTTGAAAAAGTGGTGATTTCTGAGGTGACTAGACCCATTACATGACTGTTGTTGCCATTAATGACCGTTCCGTAGCGTATTTATAATAACCAACAACTTCTTTCACAGGTTAATTGTGCATGCTTCTATGAGTCCTACGTGAGTCCACATCCAACAATACAGTAGACCAGAGTGCATCAGCTCCCTGTTAAAAGAGCAGTTGGCAGTTCATTAGTAGTGTGACGTACCGCTGCAGGGTGACACGTCCGTATTCCACTGTTGTCCTCTGAGGTGACTGTGTTATCGTTGGTGTTAGCCTCGACTAGCAAGCTGATCTGAGTGTGGCTGTCACTGTCATCGCAGGAGGCCTGTGCACTCCGCTCTGCGATGGGCGTCAGGCCACCACACAACTCCAGCTGAGAAAAGACGGGCAGACGCAAAGACACTTAAAAACTTAGAAAAGGTGAGCAGATCCACATAAAGGCTAACGGGCTAGAGGCTGTGACAGAATACTAGACACCCTCTGCCCTGCCTGCTCCATCTGTAGTGTTCTCCCAGCATTGTGTTCATCTCTTGGCTGCATTAAATATTCACATGTAACAAGAGTCTCCGGGCCCTGTTACTAAGCCACAGTCCACAACAAAAGGAGTACTTTTAAAACCATGTAGTTCAACTTTCCTCTTCAAAATTTGATTGCAGTTTGCATTTTTTCTCCAGATACTGCAATGCAATTTAAGTTATTATTGGGTAGGGCTGGGGGATATTGGCAAAAATGAATACGATATGATATTTTATCAATCCAACTGAAATGTAAGTAAGTATGTAAGTAACGTTTATTTGTACTGTATTGCGCTTTTCACAGACGCTTCACAGTGAGATAAACCCCCTGTCCCCACTCAGTGATAGTAAGCAGCCCTGGGGCAGCTCAGCAGAGACGATTCGCCTAAACACCGTGCCTCAACCTCCGACTAACACCAAGTATTCCTAACATGCATGTTATTGGTTGGTGGGGAAACCGGAGTGCCTGGAGGAAACCACCCAGACACGGGGAGGAACATGCAAACTCCACAACGGCCAGGGCCGAGCGGGAGTCGAATCAGTAACCTTCTTACTGTGAGTTCATAGCGCTATCCGCTCTGCCACTGTGGCAGCACAGTGTGCTGCCACATGTGATAAAAAATATCTTAAAACAGTCTTGTTCATGTAAAAAAAAAGACAGTTTATCCAAATAACTGTAATTTCAACACTAATGTTTTGTGTTACAATGCATTTTAGTGCTCAATCCCCATCTCCATTAAATATTATTGACTTATATGATGTGTTAATGTCATGTCAATGCAACCTCTTGCCAGATAAATGTAAAAAATTGTGCCAAAAATTTGTTTATGCCCATAGTTGAAAATTTACAGCATCATTTTTTCCCCAATTTGCCTTTTTGTACAATTTTGTACAATATACTCGATATTACATTTTTGGTGTTTTTGGAGGTGGGAGGAAACCGGAGTACCCGGAGAAAACCCACGGTGACACGGGGAGAACATGCAAACTCCACCCAGAGAGATTGTGAGATGTTGATATGGTCCGACCCGGGAGTCGAACCCACAACCTCCTTATTGGGAAGCCAGAGCTCTAACCACTCTGCTACCGTGCACCCCCTTGAATCATCTTAATACAAACTAATTGTTTAGTTAAAAGGTTGATGTCTCCAAATGCAGTTGACAAATCCTGAAGTTCTTATAACAAGAAGCAAACATATATTTGAACAACTACACACATTTTAAGTACTTACTGGCAGTGGTTTGGCAACTCCTATGCGAACAGGACCGTAACCGGTGGATTTAAGGACATGAACAGCATAATCCAGACTGGAGCCCTCCAGGTCCGTCTCATTCACAAACATTAGTCTGTCTCCAGGAAGTAGACGACCATCTTTGTCTGCAACACCTCCAGGCACTAAGGACCGGATCACCAGCACGGTCTTTGAGGCATCCTCAGGGTCCTATATATGGCATTTTGAAAGGATAAAAATTAAATAAAAAAATGTCCATCTTAAAATTGTATTGTTAGAACAAGCCAATGCAAATCTAAAGGTGAGAGATTAAAAACAGCACTGTAAAATATCACATTAGAATATGTATTTTTAGGAATTGTGCACAAAATGTTGTATTTATAATTTGGTTGTTTCCAAAGATATGAACAAAGCCTGATGAAAGTCTAGAGCCAAAACATCATTCATGTAAAAAAATCCAATTTTTGCAAGTCAGAGTGCGAGATTTTGTTCTTTGATGTATCTTTAGGATGCTCCTTTTCCTCCTACACAGCTGTTCTAAAGCAACTGATGTGCAAAGCTCTTTGTTATACAAATATATAAATTGAAATAAAAGCAAAATTTTCATCTTCGTTTATTATTATATTATTATTATTATTGTTGTTGTTGTTGTTGTTGTTGTTGTTATTATTATTACTACAGTCATTGTCTTAATGAGTTTTATGTATACATTATTAAATACAGAATCAAAACATAATTCCAATTTATCCATTTTCTTGAGTTTCAATATGTGCAACCTGACACTGATATTCTTGAACCGCTGGATCTAATTCTATTTGTGGAGTGGCTCAGGGCAGTGTGCCTGACCTGGTAGTCCAGGATACTGAAGCCCAGGCCCGACTCGCCTTTCTCCAGCTCCACCACCACTGCCTCCCTCTCCCACATGGCCAGGGGGGGTGACATGGGAGGCACGCCGCGCTTCGTAATGTCCTCTGCTGTAGGACAGGGTATCACACAGCCATGGTCCAACTTGAAAACCCGAGGAGAAATTAAAATTTGTTAAAATGACAAGGGTATTGTAGTGCTTGCTATACAGTCAAACATAGAACACAGACAAATTTAAGTGCATTTCCATCAAGTACAAGCAACACAGTGAGGTAAATCTAAACTGAATGACTGTCAGGGTCAAACTGAAGACTTTGCAAGAGTCTCAAGTAATCAGCATCCATTTGTACATACAAATTCAAACATAGATAATTCTACTTAAAACCGCTGCAAAGACAGTCCGAGCTAACCTTGTCATTGAACTCAGCCAGCAGCTCTTTGAGTGTAAGGTGCACATTGTCTTCATCTTCAGGGTCACTTTCTGGAGCCCTTGGAGGTGCCACTCGAGAACACACCAGGCACACACGCAGGGGCAGCTCCTTCAGAATACTGACCACCTCCTTGTGAGTCTCACCAATCAGAGGAATTCCATTCACCTGGAAGGAAAAGTTGTTGTAAAATTTGTACATTTAATTTACAGGAGTCATTCAGAGCTACCAAAGTCAAATTATACCTGACCCTAAGCTAAGACCAAAGAAATTTAACTGCTGTTTAATTTTGTGGAAATTGTGTGTGAATGCCGATTGTATTTTGCGGATAGACAAGGCTGGGTGTCCATCACATAACAGTGACATTGAATGGTTGCAAAAAATCTCATCAAATGGAAGGAGACAGATGGTGTTGAGGTGTGACCAGAACTAACGCAAAGACCCACTGTGGTACTGGGCTGTTATTGTTCAAGAGTCGATTATCTATCCTCAAAAACATTTTTGTTTTACACTGATTAGTTTCTAATTTACTTGTCAAATAAAATAAAGGATGAATAATTAAACTAATAAATAGATACACAAAATGTATAAACAAAATCAAGTGAAATAAATATACTCTCAAGTCAAGAAGTCTGTGAAGTGTCTATATAGATTGATACTCCCTTTAACATAGCAGTTTTTAAGGTTGTTCATCAAAGATCAGTTAGCAGCTCTTGTGCAAGTTGAGGTTGAATATGATTCAAATGAGCATAGATTACATAAGACCATTATGTTTTTAGCAGAAATAAAGTCATGTGTAAGTGAGTAGAGCATTCGTACAGCACTGGTGAAGTTGATAGCAGGGCTCGTCATGATGACTGATACATGTGGGTGTGTGAACTGGCTTTGCTGACATACAGAAGCTACTCACTCCCACGCTCTAACCGGCAGAAATTTTGCTGCTGTTAAGAAAAAAAAAGTTTCCAACAGCACTTGAACTTGCACAAGATTTACTAAAAAGCAATAAGTGCAGTGTGAGTTTTATATCTTTCTAAAATCATGACATTCATTTCACATTTAGAGCAATCCGGAGTCAATGCTGTCAAGAGGCAATCATCAGGAAAAGTTTGAGAAGACAGACAGGCTAGTAATATATAGTCATACGTATGATATGATGAGAACGTTTTGAGACTGTTGTATGTTATACTTTACCTCTAACATTTGGTCTCCAGCGTGAATCTTGCCACACTGTCCAACGGGCCCCTCCGGTAGGACAGAGCACAAGTAGTGATGGCCTGCTCGGGCCTCAAGACTGATGCCCAGTCCGCTGGTTTCACTGAAGCGCTCCAGCTGGCACACCTACAGAAAATCCCCCCATGATGAGCAAAGAGTGAGATCTTGGTCGATTCTTAATTTCTACCTTATTACTATTTTCTATCCAAGTACCGTATCTATGGTTATATACATGTTTTATAAACTAAAAGTGACTGTAGTATGTTCAGAGATCAGCCAATCAGTAGTAAAATTCTGATTGGCTGATTTGGAAGGAGATATTAAAAATGCTTGGTTTTGCTTTATATATTTATATGTAGTTGCTGCATGATACATTATATATGTTTTATATTATTTCAATATGTAGAACTGAATTAGTCAGAAAACCTACTATGATTTCATATCGAGGTCCAAGAGCATGCTTCCATCTGTTCTTCACTTCTTCCTCTTCAGCTGACGTCAGTTTTCCTCCTTTACAAATATACACACACACATACACGAAGTAGATCAATCATATGTGATTTACACACTGGATATAATTTGGCATTAAGTTTATATCATATTCATTCTCATTAAGTTGAGGAAGCGTCTGGTAAAAGTGCACAGGAGGCTTACAAGACAAGAATGCAACAGACAGAAACATGTTCCCACCCACCCTCAGTGTTTCTTGGCAAAGTAATGTTTGACTTTCTATTAAAGCTGTTTGGCTGTGCTCTCTCTAATCAAGCCCTCCAAAATGCTTGTCTAAATAAAGCTATGTATGCAGGCGGAGTTTGGAGACAAATCATCTGGAATGAGCTGAATGAGTTAGATAAACACATGACTGCATGGCACTATAAATAGTCTCTCATCAAAGAGCTGCTTTTACTGTCACACTGACATCTTTTGAGTTGTTTGCAAGTGCTATATAATCAACATAGAAGTGCATTCTGGATGAGAAATCGAAGGGAAGTGTTTTCGTACCACTTCTGGAATCGAACTGGTGTTTCCTGTTGGCAAAGGCAGCACGCCATGAGATCTCCCGAAGAGAGCTGATTCCTGCAAGAGGACAGATAAAATAAAGAAATAATAATCATCCAAAATATACTGTAGTTAATAAAATGTTAAAGATGAGGTACCTGATTTTTTGCTGTAATCAAAAAAAAATCTCTGCACCAATCCGCCTGTCAATCTCATGCCACATGTTCCCTCACTTGTGAGAAGACCCCAAGAAACTTAAACTCCTCCACTTGAGGCAAAAACTCTACACTCACATAGAGAGCGCATGGCCTCAGATTTGAAGGAGCTTCTCCTGAGTCCGAGATACGGCAATTGATAATTGGACCAGCCAAATTTGCCTTGCAATCATGCAGAAATGTATCAGCTAGGACAGTCCTACAACATCCAGAGAGTTGAGATATTCAGGAAGAATTTCGTCTACCCCTAGAGCTTCACTGACTTTAGCTAGGATAATGGATGAGTCTCCATCAGAGTTTCTGCTTTTTCTTCTGCAGTTGTAACCCTGGAATTGAGGAGATCTTCAAAGTACTCTTTTCACTGTTTAACAACATCCCTTTTAAGGTCAACACCTTTCCACCCGCACTGTAAGAGGTGTTGGTGAAGCACTGCTTCCCTCCCCTTAGAAAACAGTTTGTATCAATCGATTGATAGTTCTTCTTCATGGCTTCTTCATTTGTATAGCGCATTTCACAGACCCAGAGTCACAAAGCACTTCACAGTGAGATGATCCCCCCCTTCCCACTCAGTGACAGTAAGCTGCCCTGGGGCAGTTCAGCAGAGGCGATTCGTATAAACACCTGGCGCCTCAACCTCCGACTATCACTAAGCATTCCCAACATGCATGTTATTGGTTGGTGGAGAAACCGGAGTACAGTGCAGTGTCCACACGCTGTCAGTCCTCTGTGTGCATGCAGTATGTCCTTTGTCCATCCTCTCTAGTCTTGGTACAGACGTGTATTTTTAATGTGGGATTTTAGTTTAAACAACTTATTGTTAAAGGAAAACAAAAGACGTACAGTATGTTTTTGTGGCAATGTTTATTCCTGTTTACGCTTACTGCATTTTGCCTTGCCTTTTTCTAGAGAGAAGTGTCTCACAATCAGATCTGAGCTCTGGCCATGCCCCTAGGACTTGTGCACACAGCGAGCTAGATATTCTACTAGCAGTCAACACAAGAAAAAATAATACCAGCGTTAGCACAGAGGGCAAGATAGGGCCCAATGTCTGGACAATGTCTCTAGTTAAAATGACTTAGGGATTTGTATAGCTAGAACAAAACCAACAGCTACACATTTTTGTGCATTGCATTTTAAATTAACAAAAGCATTTTTTGTTATTAGATATAACAACAACATTATCTGCTATAGTTAAAAATCTAGAGAAATAATTTTCTTTGGTCCACAGAAAATAGCACAACAGGTCTTACCCGTTTCTGTTATTTTGTTGAGGCTGACTTTGTAGGGGTTGCCCTCATGGAAGCTGTGTGAGTGTCTGAGCGGGTGCAGGGGAGGCACAGGGGGCAGAACGTGGCTTAGGATCATTGCTTTTCTCAACAGCCTTAGACACACTACAGGCCCTGTCCTTCTCAGCACCTCCATGGCCCTCTGCTCACTGCAGCCATGTAAACTCATGCCATCCACCTGGAGAAGACACAACAAAATAAAGTAAAAACAGCATAAGTACATAAGAAAGCCAAATGAAAATGGCTTCTACATTAGCTAAAAATGTTAAAAGTTTCAAGGAAGAAGAGGAAATTGCAATTCTTGCAATTAAGAGAGACTGAAGTTGTTAGGTATCAGCAGGACTTTAACAAGATAGACAGACCAGATACTAGTCTTTTGAGGAGAATAAACAGGAAGCCATGTGTTATGACCCTAGTGAGACTCACTGAGAGGATGATGTCACCAATGTGGATGCGGCCGTCTTGATCAACAGAGCTGCCCTTCACAATGCTCTTCACCATCACCCCAGCACTATACACTAAACAAAAGCCATAATATTTCTGTATATGCTCATGGTACTTTTAGTTTTTATTGAGTATAATTGATCTTACCGGAGTTCAGATCACCAGTGTAGCTTGAAATGGTGAATCCTAAACCATGGTTGTTTTAGTAAACTGTACACTGAACTCATAGTCACGATTTGAGTCAACTGGCTGCACAGAAAAATAGAAAACATGAATGTATTTGCATATAACAGTGCTGTCTGGTGATTATTGTACAATGAAGGATTTACTCTGCTGTCGATGTTGTCATGACTTAGATCAGAAGAGGATCGGTGCTCTATTGTTGTGTCTCTGGCAATCAGTAGCTTGACTTTAGTTCCTGCATTTCTGAGTACCTAAACATGTGATATAAAAATATGTCAGAACTAATGCATAAAATAAAAAAAATATAAAAAAAAATCTTAAGACGGTTATTAGCAATTCATTATTAGCAATTCAATGCTTTTACTTTTGAACAATCCAAATGTATTATCTATCTAACTTAAATGTCACAAAATATAATTAGATTTTCTTATGCTTCTTCTTTGAAAGGGTAATTTAAGCTTACTTAAGCAACAAGGGGCTTTTAGCAAAATATGCAAAAATTGCAGATTTATTAAAAAATTGTCTTAAACCATCTTCATTATTATTGAATTATTGACTCTCACCTGTGCAACTTGTTCACTGCTTAGTCCTGCCAAGTCTGTATCACCAATACGAAGAATTTGATCTCCACTATGTAGGCGGTTGTCCTGTGGCATCAAAAAAATACATGAATGATTGATTTAAAACAGCATATGATAACAATACAACACTAACAGACAGACTTACTCGGCCAGCAGCTCCACCGGGAAGAATTGTTTTAACCATGACTCCTGTACTTCTCCCTCCAACAATTCCAAAGCCGAGGCCTTTGCCATCATTTATCAGCTCTATCATTTCCAAATGTCGTCTCTGACAGGATACACCAAATACAAATAAATATTGTACATAATTGCATGGTGCACAATGAAAGTGGGTAGCAATCTAAAGTGCTTCACTGTCCCACTGTACCTCATGGGCAATAGCGCATAAATTCCTTCCCATTGACATTGTGCGAGAGATTCTTGGTGGTGTACAGTACTAAAAACAAGATGCAAACCATTAAAGACGTATCTATGTATCCACAGGAACATGACCAGCTTTAAAAAATGTGATTTGTTTATTTTGTTGACACATATTGTATCACTCCCAAATGTAACCATTTGGGAGTGATACATAACTGCATTTAGTACAAAAACAAAGGAAATTGTGAAGTTATTATACTGTATGACTTTTTATAGCGGTCTCGTAGGTGCATGTGCCTTCTCAAACACATCAATGTACATAATAGTCAGCTTTCTGTGATAGATATTCCCATACCTGTGACTCTGTATGTGAACGTGTATCTGGGTAGATATCTGAGAGAGAAAGTTCTTGAGATGCGAGTGAAGAGCTGCTGCCTTCCCTGTGCATGGACTGAGAGTTACTAGGCCTGCGGTTCTCTATGGCCCAGGTGTACGAGTCACTGTGGCTCAAAGTCTTTAGGCCCAAAGCCATGCCTGGGCATGTTCCACAGTTCATTGATACCGACTTGGAGATGCCCTTCCCCTAGTAGAATGGAACAAGAATTGATAAGAAGAAGATAAAAATGGGTAAAATGGAGAGGATGTGAGTAGAAAAAAAATCAATAGGCTTGGATAGAAATGGGATGGATAAATGAGAAGAAGATTGAAGGATGTGTGAGAATAGAGACAGAGAGATTGGGAAGGAAATGGATGATGGAGATAAAGAGGCGTGGAAGTGGGTTTTGATATAGACTTGGAGACATTCATTTAAAAAGAGGAAAGATATGGAGACAAAGACCAATGGGATGAACTGGTGGAAGTGATAGACAGAATGGAAATAGCCAGGATAAAGAAATTGGAAAAGGCAATGAGGAAAAGATGTGGAAGAGAGAGAGCAGTTGGGAGGAGTCATGCAAGCTAGTCAGCTGTTTGAGAACAATTTTGAAAAAGAGCAGGATAGTGAGTAGTTACTGATAAATGAGATTTGCATGTATTTGTCTACTTTTGCATTTGTCAAACCTATTAAACACACTGATATGAGTCACTTGCTTACTAATATGTCATTTTGCATGTTTTATTCAACTAAATTATATTCTATCTACTGCATAGCGTGCATCTCAAAAAGGTGAAATGGCACATCCCATGTCTCTAAATTAACTAACAATAGCAACATCTACACAGCAACACTTATTTATCACATACAGTATGAATTCTTGACATAACAGAGCAAATACTTCCTTCCTGAAAGCCTTAACTTAATCTTAGGTAAGCTGATTACTCATCCCAAAAACTGCATCCTGTATTTTGGGCTTGATTCTGACTACTGCCTTGATTCAACAAACATAGAGCCAGCACCCACACAAAATGTTCCTGTGAACAGAGTGATGATGTACCTTTGATGGAGGTTTCCTTTTAGCCTTCTGTAGGGTGAGAATATGGTGGAACAGGGGGCTCTGCAATACTGTCCGGAGCAAAAAAAGCTTTTCCTGCATGGATGCCTCCCCTCGGTCCTTTAGCTTGTCCTGGAGTCTATCTACTGCGTCCAGGGCACACTGAGTGTCTGCACACAAAGCAAGAAAGTCCTATGTGTATAGTATAAATATATATATAAACAATTAAAGCTGACAGAAAGAAGAAGAAGGCCAGCGCCTAGAACACTTTGCATGGTTGAGCTGTGACAGAAGAGCAGCTGTGGTGTTGAGCCACCTGCCCTGTGTTTCAGCAGTGCTGCTGGCGGTCACACACCTGAGGGTAAGTCTCCATTCTGGCAGCATGGACGCTACTTTGTTCAGTCTGTTTTGAGCTTACTGTGGGATTTATAGGTTAGCTTTCAAAAAGTGTCCTCACCCATGATTTCCATTGTGACTTGTTAGTCCGTTAAGGTGAAGGTCGTGCTTAGTTTGGTGAAAGATGAATCTTTTTCTTTCCTCTATGGCACCTGGAACAGGCAAACATCATCAACCTGAAAAGCATGTGTAGAAACAAACAAGGTTTCCCTTATAGATCAGCGCTGACATCTTTATTACAATGGTGTCTGTCCGCCATTGTGGCCGCATTCATAATAAGCCCTCCATTATTTATTTGCTCCTACAGGGGAGTATTAATCATTTTACCTGGACGTTTGGTCGGAGGCCTGCTTGTTTGCAACAAGCGCCTTGCTTGTCGCCTAATGCTCTTTAGCAGGATTTAAATGGGCTCCAAAAGGCTTTATCGCCCAGTGATGCTAATTAACAACGACACATGGCCTCCCGACCATTTTAACTTGAAGCGAAGCATGTGCAGCTTTAAAGCACCAGAGCAATGACATGATTTGATTTACAAAAGGACGAGCTGGAAACGACGTCTCATCTGGAATCTAATTAGGTGCGCATGATTTAAACGCGGGCTACTTTTAAAAGTGTTTTGATGTCCTTCATGCTATCCTGTAGCCTACCTGTTGAATCTAAGCACTATTTTAAAAACCATCACTGATTAATGATTACAAGATGATTTGACACGCTATATGAAACAACCTCTAATCTCAGTATAGTGACGCGCCTGGCGGACAGAAGGACATGATGGACTACGCAGTCTCTCGCTCTCACCTCCATCGCAGTCCCTGGGTAATCAACAGGTCCCAGCACAGCTCCTCCTGCAGTCTGAGGGTGAGCGGACTTCTGGAGAAACACTCCCTCTCTCCTTGTGGAACACGTCAAGACAACATACTGCGAACGGTCAGTTAACGATTAGTACCTACGGGTTTTTTTTCAGCATTGAGAAGCGGCTGGCAAGTGCGTCCTGCAGTGCGCATGTCACCCTCTGATCTCGAAGCGCAGAGCCTCATCCCCTGTGAAGAAGTACACTTGAGGTAATCCTGTAATGCATTTCCATTGGTCACTATGAAAGTAATGCCACTGACTAGTGAACTTTAAAGCTCAGCACAAGTGTCAAACTTATTTGTTAATTTCTTCAGTGTGCATTTTTTTTTTTCACTGTTATTATAGCCTGTTGACTTACGTTTTTTTTTCTTTCATTTCATTTCAGTTCTCTCCTCTCTCTCTCTCTCTCGCTCTTTCTCACTCTCTCTCTCACAATGTGAGGACCAAAAGTTGTATACACACTAATTTTACGAGGACCTTAAGGGGACAAAAAGCAGTCCCTCATGATGTAAAAGCAACATGGTTTTAACTAGGTCAATTAAGGTTAAGGTTCAGCAGGGGCGTAACACCAAATTCTGGGCCCCAGGTACAAACTTTGCTGATGGACCCCTTATATATAATCTTCTGTTTTAATTGTTTAGTCCGCTCTTGTTAATTTTTCTATTCATTAGGGTTTTATTTACTTATAGAATATTACTTTGTATTGCTTTTGGATTTTTGCAAGCTTCAGTAAATCAAATTAAATGCTTTATAATGGTAACTTTCAAGAATTTTATCACCAGTCTAAAAACTGGACATTTTGTGTTTATTGTGTCAAAACTTTTGAGTTGGAAACACTGCATTCACCCGCCTAAAGACGAGAATAAACTGTCTTTTACATTTTAGCTAATTTGTTTTATTTGCAAGCTTGCCAAGTTATAAACTTAGAAAATTCTTGTGTTTTCCCTTTGGCACATTATATTGTTGTTGAGTAGAGAAGTTGTGATTTATTGACAATAATCAACACAAAACTGTGTGAATATGCATAGCCTATTTATTGAAGAATGTTAGAAAGTTATTTATGAAGCAAAATGCAACGAATAATGTGAAAAAATAAATTATTGATGAATTAATTATTTACAAAAGAATGGTAATCAATAGCAATGACTTAATAAATGAATATCAAAAAACGATAAATTGAATCAAACAATAAGCACGCCTCTGCTGCTCACTAACCGAGTAGCCTACAATGGTTCTATCATACAGTAGGTGGAGCTCTAACTCCAGATAATTTGGCGCCAAAATCCAGTTCCGCGTTTTCCAGCCCTCACCAGTCCCCTCTTGCTGGCTATCCGCATCCTCCAGGCAGACAAGCAGTGAGGACTCGTTGTGCCCCCTCCTCATAACTCCTATCCTCCCTTCTTTACGCCCACCTTAGCGTGCTCCTCTCTCCCCGCCCGCAACGCAATCCCCTCCTGCAACGCATTGCAACGCTTCTCTCCTCCTCACTGGGGCTGATCAACCGAGCATCCACCTCGGCTCCAAATTGGTTTGTCATTTCTGACCCTGCTTCGTGTCTGCCTCTCTCTCTCTCTGTGCGCGTGTGTGCGTTGGCCACGGCGCTGCTGCTTTGGTCTGCGCCTGTGGACCCTAGCAGCACATCCAAGTCTGTAAGAAGCGGCAAAGAGAGAGAGAAACGGGAAGGATATAGACGAATAGAGGGAAGCGAGAAAGACTTACCTCCTACAGCAGCTGCAGTTCTTAAGTGGGCTCGTGTTTTGGACGTTATACCCCTGATTTGGATGGATGATTTATCGTGCCAACTGTTTGTTTTTGAAGGACGTGCTTTTCTGCGTATTTAAGAACGGACAGCCACGGGCTGGCAATCTCTTTTCTCCGATTTGGGCAATTTTAACGCAAAGGTGTCACTGACTTCACTGCGCTGGATGTGTGTCCGCGCACACAGTGCCGATTTCTTCCGTTGTGCTCAAGGTAGGCATTGGCAACACATCATGTATGATGCTTTACATGTTTGTGCGTAAAGTGTCGCGTGTGTGCTTCCGTGTTCTAGCCTGAAAACGACACTGTGCTCACTTTGGTTTTCACGGATGCTCATGGGAATGTGGCCTGCTGCGATTATTCGACTTAAAGGCAGTCCTGAGCAATGGTATATCTTGCACAGCAGTCCAGCGGTCTGTGGCTGGATGGGCGTCGCTCCCAATTGCATTTTGTCGCCAACTAATAATCAACCATCATATTTAGGTCTTTCCACTCCACCAGTCAGTGCGTTAACGTGCATACTATTCAGTGGCAAGCTGTATCTGCAGTGACTATTCTTCCTAAAGATTTTCAAACATAAAAGCATGGCAGGGTTACTCATTGATGTTTTTGTGATTAGGGACTTTGCCAAATCACCTGATTTAGAACTCCAAGAAATGTAACATGCCTGGCGTCCATCCTTTGCCTACCTATTGCTGATGAACATTAAAACAGCAAGCAGCTGCTTCTGTACATGCCAGTCAATCGTTGTGAGTGACAGTAGTCAGTGCTTGATGATAATGACCTTGGAGTTAAAAACTAAAGGTTGAAATGTGCAAGATTGTAATATGACACGAAGCTCAAGCGTGCAAATATTTACTTTGATTCATGAGAATTCAGAGCACATTTTGGATAACACCCTATTGCTTTTTAACCCTAGTTATTTGGTGTGCGTCTCTGCTGGGGTGGTTGCTGTGCGCACTGCCACATGAATTACTGACTGTTTTGTGTGAGCAAACTCTTTGTGTGCGGGTCTCCAGTGCCTTTTACGCAGCCCCCACAGTATCTTGATTCATAAGGGAATGCTGAAAAAAAAAAAAACTTGGAAAACATTGAGTGCAGATAAACCCCAACCCCTGCATTCCTTATTTGTGATCTAGATTTAAGTTACATGTTTTGTAAATGCCTCTTGGATCATTTGAAGCCAGTGCAAGGCTTGCCAAAGTGCTCATCATTAATATACTTTAGGATAAGGCTATGTTATGGCACCTGAAGCATTGAGTGTGCAACAGCTGCAGCCACACAAACTGCTGACAGTGGGTCTAGTGTGTCCTCTTTTAATTGGGTCACTGATTCATCTCAACCTAACATGTGGTACACACAAAATCCAAGCTTTTGTAAAGGCAATCGGTTTGTGCAAGTGGAATTGGCTGAGCTGTGTCTCCAGCTAATGAAACACAATATTTGCTTTAGATTTGGATGGCTCCAATAACAGCAGCTATAACCCTGTAATAGGAACAGGCTTGCCATTTAAATAAAGGAAGATCGCTGCATGTTGAACATCACATCACAATCTCCAAGATAATGAAAATAAACCGTGACAGGCAACACTATCTAATTCAGATAGACAATAACAAGCATATATTGAATATTAAGACAAGCAGGCATATCATTGGTGATCCTGGAGTCTCCATCTGCATTGTCATGATTGGTTACAGATGAGTTTTGTGCAAATGTGTGGGTTGTGTACTTCTACCAAAACAGAAACTACTTTGCTGTAGTGCAGGTTCATAAACTTGATTGCTACTTCTGGTAAAAACAAAGTTAGCTATGGGTAATTTAAAAAAATGGAAAAAATGGATTGGATAATAAGTAGATTATCCAATCCAACTTTATTTATAAAGCTCCTTAAAAACGACAAACTTGACCAAAGTACTGCACATGACAATATTAAAAACAAAATAAATAAAGAAAGCAAAGTCATCAGAAGAAAACAACTCGTTCTTTGTTAAAAGCCAAAAAAATAAATATGACTTTTTAAAAGAGACTTAAAAACATTCGGTAATATAACTCTTCTATACAGAAGCAGGTTGTTTATGTCAAATTCACTTTTCTAAATTTTTAACCTTGTTCTGATGACCTTCCTTCATCATTAGTTTACTCAAAGCTATATTAAATTTGAATTGATTCGTGCATGTTGGAGTAATCTTGTAATGTTCTTCAGCTGGAGCTCAAGTGCTCAGAAATCCCTGTTCTCACCTACCACCTATCCCTCCCACTTGTCTGTATTTACTTGTTATAATTCAAAAGATTAATACTCAAAGTGAAGCGTATATGGTTCAAAACTGTCCCATATCCACTTTCCAACAATAAAAAATTGTTTTTAAAAATCTGTTGCTTTGTACAGTTACTAAATGAAGGGGCGGGGCTTATCAGTTATGCAGTTTTGAACAGGAAGTCAGTAGAGCTGTTCCTATTTTTAAGTTGTTTTAGATCAACTTTGTGTTTTACAATGAACAAAAAGTAAATTACTGGTCTGCATATGTTCTAATTTCTTACTATATATATATATACGTATATATATATTAGAGCTGGGTGATCTGGGAAAAAATATAATCACAATTTTTTTTCTCATATCGATTGATCTCGATTTTCAATTCGATTTAGCTTAACCCTTTCAAAAACAAATGAAAAATGGCATTTGTGAACATAAACGAAACTAAAACATTTATTATGTCCCATTTATTAGATTTTTTTGAAGCTTTATATCATTATTTTGTCTCTAAGATTGACTTTTGCTCCAAACTACACATTTTTATTGACAAAAGTTCAGTTTTCGATCTTTCGATTCAAAACCCACCACCAAATAATTGACGATTCGTTTCGATTCGATCTCTCGATTTTTCGATTAATGGCACAGCCCTAATATATATATATATATATATATATATATATATATATATATATATATATATATATATATAATATATATATATATATATATATATATATATATGAAAAACACAATAGGCCCCCTTCAAGAGGTGAGGGCCAGCTACTGAAAAGGCTTCCTTTTTGTTTTTGGGACTGTCAGGATTGTTAGCATGGATCAGAACTTAAAAGCTAGACCTCAGACCCCAACACAATGTTCGAGTTGGGTAAAAAAAAGTTAGTGGTTCCTGTGTCAAAGGGTGCAGTCTGATCAAATAGTAACAGGATGATACAGTAGTTTACTAATTTACAGTTTGTGGACCCACTATTTGACCCTAAATCTAGCCTAACCACTTTCTACTATGCATGATTTGTTTATTGTTTGCATTGAAAATATTAAAATTATGAAATTTTTAGTTAATTTATTTTCCGTAAAGAGCACCTTCAATTTTGTTGCTCTGCTTTTAGTTTTTACTTGTACAAATTACCTTTTCATGGAATGTTACAAACATATTTGAAACACAGCGTGTTAGAGCTGCTGCATGATTTCGGAAAATTATAAATTAATAACAGAATTCAGTTTAAACTTCACATTTTTACTGTGCTTGAGAAAAAAAGACTGTTAATATATTAATAAACAGACTAAATAATCATGTAAACTATTTAAAACATGTTCGGAGACATTTAATCTACAGAAAAAAATAACTTTAATAGACAATCACATAATTTGTTCTTTGTAAATTTGCTATTTGCCACAGAAATTTTGATATGATTTTGATTGTGCAGCATTACATCATACATAATGTTACACAAAAAAGTGAAATTTTAATTGAATAAAAACAATACATTCCAACAAAGCAGTGTGTTCTGAAGCAAAGCGGTCGCACTATGTCTTAATGCTGTCATGATCACATTGATATAGTCTTTGTGTGCCGAGTTTAACCTAATTCAAAAGACTTTCCTCCACTAAATGCTCTCTCTCCCTCACTCCCTGTCTTCTAGTGCAGAAATAATGAGCCCGGATCATTGCTCCTTTCTCTCATCTCCCACCTAAAACACTCGGTCATGTGTTAACACTTCCTCCCCTCTATCCTCAGCCCTATTCAAAGTATAACCAGACTGGACTGTGTTCTCAACTGGCAGCTCACTTCACCTCCTCCTTAATGTGTGAAACTCACTCAGATAATGCTCATTCTTACTAGAGATTCAGTGGGCAGAAAGGTTTCAGTAGCTCCTAAGGCTTTTGGCTTGGAAATTGTGTTAGTAAAGATGTCCTATTCATTCTCTTAGGTGGAAATTTTGTTTGGGGGATTATTGGTGCTAGGTTAATGCATATGAAGATGAAGTGGACTTGTTTAGCTTTAAATATTATCTCCAAACGATGTCTTTCAGTCACTTTTTTGCTATGCATAAAAAGCTGGCTGCATGGAGCTTAACAGACCCTTTTTAAACACTTTTCTTTAAACACTATTTTATGCTTGTTTTTTATTGACTATGTGACTATACTATGCATTGCTACTCTCGAAAACCTTGAGACGACTGAGTGTTAACGTTCCTAGTATTTACAAACATGTGGTGCTCCTCATACTGACATCTCTCTTATAGATAGACTTTAAAAAGCTATTTGTCACATTAGAAAGTTATCCATAGATCATTTCACTTCACAGAGTACGTACTTACACTTACTGGGTGTTGTTCAGTTCCATTATGTTGTCACTTTGCACAATGTAAGAATGATAATGCCCAGTAATGTTAGAGAAAAACAGATGTGATGTAGTTGTGACATATCCCACTATCTAGTCCTTTTTCTCTCAATTAAAAGTCCCAAATTACACCATTGTAACCTTTCTAATCCGACACTTTTGTTCAGCAAGATTTGTTTGTATGAACCCAAATATCTGCTGCTCATTGTTCCATTTCTTTTTTTTGTCTCTCTTTCTGAGCCCATTATCCTTCTCTGCTACAAAGAAAACACTTGTCCTAACCGTCAACACTGCAGCTTCGGTCCGGCGCTTCTCCTGGCTGCCCTTCACCTCACTGTGCCCCCTGTCACCATACCTCCCCACACCACCACCACTCTCCTACACACACATACACACACACCTCATTCTCCCTCCATCCTCCCAACCTTTCCTCCCATGTGTTTGTTCCCGATAGCCCAAACATACATCAATTACTGGTATAGACACCCAGAGCCAGGGCCTGCAGCTGTTGTATTTAGCCACACACATACACGACGCGCATTAGTGAGTGCGACACAAGGCCTCGCTGATTGTGCGGCGCTTGCTCAAAGGTCTGCCGATTATTTTGGTCTCAACAGGAAATCATTTACAATAGCACTTCTGGACCAAGCAGTTTGTGAATGTAAGTGTGTGTGTGTGTGTGTGTGTTAGGAAGGGGGTACACTCAAAATTAACTTTTTAAATATTAATTAAGCAAACATTAACTTTGATTTCTGTAAACCATGAACTATAAACATTCAATCAATTAATTGTGACTAGCTTAATACAAAAAAAATAATTATGGTTTGATTGTTGCCACACTGAAAATGAAAAAAGTTTTTGTTCAAGAAAACACAAAGCTTCAGTTGCCATATGTATAAGTGTTTCTACACGCAAAATGTGCATCATAGGCCTAGAAATAAATAGGCTTAAAAATGAAAAGTTTGTCTAGAGTTGACATCTTCAAACAAAAATGCAAACAGAATCACTCACGTTCTGTATACAGAAAACTTCTTAAATAATATTTTATTTTCCCAAATCGTAGAAAAAAATTGCTGTCCTTTTATTAGTTTTAACTTAACAGGGATAGAAAAGAGTAAAAAAACTTTGAAAATGGTTCAGTTTATGCAACGACTGAATCAAAAAGGCCGGAATTGATCAGTTTTGTTCACGTGCTACTGCACACACTATAATTGTATAATACAAATTATTATTATTATGTTGCGTTAACAAACTAAAGGGGTTCTGAGCACTAAGAATATTGGCTTTAGTTTAAATTTAATTAAATATGGTTTGTTTTGCGTTTTTTTTAGCAAAAAAACAAAACAATGTTTATATAAACAAACAAACAAAATTGAAAAAAAAAAAAAAAAATTAAATATGGCTGCAAAATCGAAAACTGAAGATTCATTACTTAAATGAATTGTCCCATCCCTACTTAATAACTGTTTATCCAATTCAGTAAACCCTTAAGTGGTCTAAAGTAATTACAATTATATTTATAGATTAACAAATAGTTTCCATGCTCGACTTGTTTTCCATGTAAAAAAAACACACTGAAAACATTGTCCTGACACCTAACTGATGAAGTTTTACTGCTGACTTTATAATGGGAAAAATGTCTTCAAATGAGTCATGTTATAAAACATTAAGCAATAAGGCAGAGATGTGAATTATAGGGCAGTGAACAATGAGGTCATCGCAGGGCTGCAGGCATAAATCACTCAGCTGTTGTGTTTTAGCACTTAGTTTGTTATCGATGGAGGAAATGACAGCCGGGCTGAGGAAAATGCACTATTGTTTAAGGACATGCATTCAGCAGAGGAAGTTACGGGCATGTCAGCCTGGCACCGGTGACTAAGAGGTCGAAACAATACACGGGGATTTTTGGTCAGGTCAAACCCACTGGTAATAATTTAACAAGCATGAAAAAATAAGCACAGACTGAGGTGACATGCAGTATTAAAAAATAAATAAAAAAAATAGATGTGTGGCTTGTTATTGCACTTTGTACCAGTAAGTGGAGTATTGAGTAGATGCAGTGCTTGCGCTCGTTAGCGTTTCTTCTTCATTGACAAAGACCTTATTTGAACGCTTTTATCTCAAGGGAGTTGCTGTATTGACTGTGAAAATTGACAGTTTTGGTGTTGATAAAGGCTTTTTCAGCACTGCAGTTTGTCTAATTTAGTTTTTCTAATTTAGCCTACACATTGTCTAATGTCTTTATCTGCAGATCAAGCTGAAAAGGCGCATACACAATGCCATCTACCTTTCGCTGCTACCCTTTTTGGTCAGTTGCTGCCATGCTTTGACAGGCAAATTTACTCAATGTAATTGTTTGTTCAACAAGAAGCTTAGTACTTCCAAAGGTTTCGTTGTAACAATGTTTTTATTTAATCCTTCAGGTCTTTTATAATGCATCTTGAGGTGCCAACAAGCTAAAGTTGTCAAAAATAGAAACCCAGTAGGGCGTCACAAGATATCACAGCAGAAATATTGGTTAAGAAAGTCTAACAAGTTTTGACTCAGTATTGGTAAGTGGTAATGCAGTAGTAAACTAAGCATGTTGCATCATATTTAGCAATAATTATTAAATATTGCTGTATTTGTCATAGTTGTGCATGACCCTTGTCTCCAGAACATATTTCGGTATATTGCAACATTGTCATAAGAGCTGTTTTATTCACTCATTCTTCAATAAATGACAGCTGATACATTTTTCTGACACAATACCTATTGCATTAATTATTGTGTGTATATTGTCTTTGCACTAGCTGATACCAAGGAATATAAAACCATTAGATTCTCAAAACCACTAGAATTTTTTAAGGCTAATTTGAACCAAGGACTTTTTTGACACAAACTAGTTTCTTGCTTTCTTAAGCCTTGTGGTCTTTTATTACAGCTAAACAGTATTGCACATTTTTATGAAATGGTGCAGAGAGATTTAGGGCTGGAGGGTTTGAGTAACAAATTAATCAAGGTTTATTTGATTGATCTCGATTTTTGATTTTATTTTAAACTCCCGATTCAGAAAGCACACATAATTAATGGTTTTGTCATTTGATAAGACAGAATTGTTATTTCTCAATCTTTCAATTAATGCCCAGCCCTACAGGAATGATCCAAAAATGTTAGTGGCATTGCAGTATTTTAATATTTCTATTGTAATTTCTTTAGCAATAAGAGCAAGCTTTAATCTGAGTATTTGGAATCTCTTTTCCGCCCCTGTAAAAATGACATCACATCTAACAAATGGCGGCGCATAGAGTCATTATTTTCGTAAGTTAGTTCTCCTTAAATATTTGTTTCCCTATCTTCCCAGTACACCGCACCCACTGATGTTCCCCATATCTTTCCTGTGTTCAGCAGATTGTCCACAAAGCGTCTGCTGTAATACCATCTTCCCCAGGCCCCTCTTAAATTTCCTGCTTACTGGGCTTTTACTTTAACTGCATTACATACATCTTCTACTGCTGCTTCATCTGCTTCCTTTCAGCATCAAGCGGCCTGAAAGATTCAACCAACTCCAAAGATTTGAAAGCCTTAGTCTACATTAGTTAAAAATAATGTTGCAGTTTCTTGTCTGCTCAGTGGCCCAGCATGATTGATATTGAACTGTGTTTTTATTTTCATTTGGAGTCCTGGAGAGTGAGAATGTGCCAGGAGATATTGATTTTGAGCTTATACTTGGGAGCAAAGTGGCTATTGGTAGAAGAAAGGCTTATAGGCTGACCGATACCTGATGGAGCAGAGATATTAAAAGTCAGCCATGATTAGTCACCTGATGGTCTATGTCCCTATAGAACAGTTGTATATGTACTGTATGTTTAAAGAGCTAATGCAATGAATTGAAAGACTGAGGCATGATTTCAATGCAGAAAAACACATATTATAGTTGTCTATTTGTCAGTTTTGCCTTGTCGCTGATGATAATGTAAATCGGTGTGCTTAATATTTGAAAAGGTCAACATTGGAGCATGGATAGAAACAAGCCGGTTGAGTTCTCTGATAGAAAAGATTATAAAGACCCCTCACAATGTTTGTTTTTTTGCAAATGTAGCATCTCCACAGCCTTCTTTTTAGTGCTGCGAGGGCGATCAGACTCTGACACTTTGAAATACCTTCACACTATAGGGCTGAATACTAAGACTTGGTTCCTCTTTACCCATCATAAATATCTGAAATATCTGGAGATAGAAGTCCCTCTAGGATATAATAGATTCCACTCTTGGGCACCACATTAGCACTGATTTTTAAAATTGGCTCTATATGATCTGGAAACAGACCAATTTGATTGGTGGCCAGTGGCAGTGGGTCCTCACACATAGGCAGCAGCCCAAGCAGAGCATAGTGGATCAGGTTACTAGTAAACAGAAGAGCTGAGAAACAAGTGTGTCCTTATGTCCATTCAAAAACTCATCAAGCCAGCAGTGCAGTCACAGTTTCAATCTTCCTCCTCAGTGCAGGTGAAAGCACAATCCCCAAGTAAATGTCAATGGTAAATATCTGGTGTGCAGATGTAACAGTTAGAGCAAACAAAGGACAAACATGGTCCAATCGCATAATAAAACTGCTTTCCACTTGTAGATTACTTTTAATAACCATAGTTGCCAGACTGAAGGCAAGGCTACTAATCTTCTTCTTGAAGCTCTAAAAGTCACACACACACACCATTTTCATACACAAGACACAAGGACAGAGCTTGATTTCAGTGCGAATCAAAACCTCCAACTTTTTGTCTATGTATACTGGTGTCTCGGGTGGTTGGCATTTAGGCGATGCTATTTTACTCTATCAAAGTTTGTATTTGTACAATCATTATTTTAATTAGAAATTATACCTGGAACAAGAGTAGTAGAGCCAGATGTTGTAACTTTCTTTTCGCGAAAATACTTGTACGCTTTTCTTTCAGTTCTTGTGGTTGCTTTTGCATGAACTCACATACATCAGTCATCTTTTAAGTGCAGTTAGAAGAATTTTTAACATGAAATGACTCTGGTTTTCTTCTTTGTATCAGGTAGAAGTCCATCAAGTTTAGTGTAAACCATTATTTGGATGCAGTTTTAAAAAACAACAGATTTTGGCTTTTGCTTCTGGTTTTGAAAAGTAAAACCATCATCTGTACAATTTTGAACTGAATTTTTAAAAATTATTTCATGTCCTATTTTTGTAATTGTTTGGAGCAATAACTGTAAGTATGATTATTGTGTGAAGCTATTATCCTTGGCTTACTACTACAATCTGCATTAAAAAAAAAAATTGTCATTTGTGTCATAATGATTTGTGCCAGCAGTGTATGTCTGTATTGAAGAGCAAACGCACATTTCAATCTCCGTTTATGTGTTGAATCCCTTTTTCAAACCATGCTGTAGTTTTGTGCGCAAATTCTACCTGTGACTCCAGAATAAATCCATTGTGTGTGAGATAAAAGCTCTGGGTGGGTACATGCCATGCATCAGCAGCCGTCAATTTGCCCCTGACATATCTTTGCTTCACATTTTACAATAAAACCATTTTAGCAGCTCAGTGTTTTGCCTGGGCGCCTGATAGTGTCATAGAAAGACGGATGAGGCGCTCTCTGGCCTGTGAGCCTGCAGCTATAACTTACAGAGGCTGCGTGGAGGCTCTGTAACCATGTAAGAAATACTCATATAAGGGATTTATATGCTGCTGCTATGTGATTGGCCCTGCCTTTTATATAAGATTCAGCATCTATGACAGGCTTCACAATTATGTGAGTTGTAGAAAAGACCTTGACTAATATTATCCAAGGTCAGATCTTTGAGATGAGACACAGATTTCTTAAACTGTATAGAAATGATGTAAAAAAGACTTGTATTAATAAAATTGCTTTTTTACTAATCCTAAATCCAATTAAACATGACTAATTATGGCTGCGGTTACAGTAATCAACTGGAAATTGCAATTTTAATAGATTGTAAATCAGAAAAGTTGCAACTGTTTAACCGTGACTTTCTTCACAAACAGCACATAGACTGCAACTAATGATCATTTTGCTAATTGATTAGTTGATCCATTCATAAGTCACGTGAATAAAGAGATTTTTATACAGTTTGACCCAGATTAAACTGACTGTATATGATTTTTCCAATTACTAAATTATTTGATTTTTTCAGTTAATGATAAGTTGCAAAAATGTGGATTTTGCAGAATAGGTCCCCTTTAAAGCAGGATTACGTGATTTTTTGTTTTTCACTAAGAAGCTTTCTCTTTTCCATGAATGAAATGTAGCTGGATAGATTCACCTACCTATTTTCATTTTCCAGTGTAAAAATCTGGTACCCCAGCTTATACTTTCGAAATAGTTCATCATTTTCATAGGTAATGTATTAGGGTTAAAGTTGGGGTCAAAATGTTCTTGAGTTGATTTGTTTGTTTCCATTTGTCCCACAAGCATATTACAAAGCACAGTCATCCATTAATCTACAGAAATGTATTATTGAATTGTTAATTCTTTTGTATAAGCAACAGCCCATTAGTGTTTGTTTACAGTAGATCAAATTTACATCTATAAACACGTCCTTATTGTAGATTGTGCTGTGAGTTGATTGTAGTGTCACCATTCACTATCACTGAACAAATCAACCATTTCTTAGCTTTATTGCTTACGTCCTCTCCTCACTCTCTCTTTTTAGATTTATGCTTGCCACACAGACAAGAACCTTTAATTTTACGCCTGGGTAGACCATATACACTATAGCCTCATATTCTTCATGCTTATATCGAATCTTTTCAATCCTTAGGGGAGACTTTTTAATATGAACATAGCGGCACCACACCCGTAAAGCAGAGGCATAACAATGATGGCATTTCCTGTTGTCTTATGGCACTATTGGCTGCTCGTTGCATAATTACAAAGGGTGATATATAGAAAAGCCACAAAGAAGGCACACTTGGAGTCATCCTAATTATATGCAGCGGGTTCGTGAGTAATGGGGTTGACACGAGACATCAATACGACCACTGCTTCTCATAATAGAAAACACTATTGTTGCACTGTGAGAAAATGGTTTGCATCTATCAAATGTAGCATAAAAAACACTGAGCCAGAGACAGAAAGGCCATTCCCATTCACTTTGAGCCTAACTTTGGTATAACTTAAACTCTTTGGTGAGTTGTCCTAGTTTGACTCCACTCAGTTTATTTATCATTTTTGTTCATGTGGTGAAGTTTTTTTTTTGTTATGTAGCACTGTTAGCTCTTTATTTCTAAAAGTTTAATGCTAAAAGCTTGATATATCGTTTCTAAATCTCATTATAGCTGTATTAACCTTATTCTAAGTTTTGTTTTTTCTCTGTAAATGCTTTCTATCCATATTTATTAATAAATAAGTTTGCTCCCGCTATCTTAATATTATGCAAAGTGAAGGGGATAAGGAGTCCTTACAGTAACACGCAGCACAGAATGATCGAGATAGATGACAGTTAAGCTGATTGTATCTACTTAAAAAAAAGTCATTGACTTAAAGAAATTGAGGCAACCGTCTGCACTCACCTTTTTACATTCAACTGAGCCTCTTTTCATCTTAGGGCAGCTTGATTTGTCTTTTATGTATGCAAAATAACTATGCATTAGTCTACATTTTTTAAGTTGATTGTTGTTGTTCTTTTTAAGTTGCCACCACTGATATTCTACCACGATGTTAACCAATTTTAAACATTACAACTTAAATTTCTTTGATATCACTAAGATGTTTTAAAGGTTGGTTTCAGTTGCAGACTGTAAGGAAAAAAAAAATCACAAATATACATCCGTAGTATTTCATTTGTTATTTATTGTATACTGCTCACAAAATAAACATCAGCATTTTGTGATGATTCACCAAAACAGCTTTCTTAGTCAATTTACAAAGCAAAATGTTAGCCTGCAGAGAAAGGCCTTTAAAACTGAATTCAAAACTGCACAGCTAAAAAATAATAAACACTATAAAAAACAGATTAATAGAATGCACTAAATGCTACAAAATAATAATACAATAATAATACATTAAAATGCACATAGGCTACATTTATTGTTACAGTTTTTGGTAATATTTTAGTAGCATGGACTCTTCTCAAACAAATGTATGTCATGACTCAAAAAATGTTGAAAAAATTCAGTTAAGCACTTTTTCTCCACTATACCTGTTTACCTGAATTATTTTTTTATTCAATGTACAAAATGTGCTCTCTACCAAATTCTTATACTTTTTTTTAGAGAAAGTCTGTGGTGTTCTCCCTATTGACCTATTTTGTCCGCCTACTTTCTAGGACGTGCACTTCCTGTTTAGCTGCATTTAGCCATTAGATTTCAGTCGATGGTTTATTTTAACTGTCATTATATTTAATTAAAATGACACACAAGACAGACAAACAAACATGTTAGCTACCTTAACAGAGCTAAACAGGAAGTGCATTTCCAAGCCAAGTAGGCGGGACAAAATAGGGTCAATAGCAGCCTCACCTGTGCTTCTAACTTGTTTCTTTTGCACCTCTTTACCCTCTCTTCTGCACTCATTAGCCATGTTTACATGCGCAAATGTCTTCAATCTGATCATGAATCGGATTACATTTTTTACTGTGCACATGGACCTCCAAAAATAATCCGATTGCAACATGCGTTTACATCGGTCACTCGTTTGATCGGAATAAATTATTTTGACATGCGCAAATGTATCTAACATACAGGAAACAGTAGAAGAAGCAACAACATCCGTTGTAAACAAACATGGCTGCGTACATTACTGCTCGCTTGTAACTTTTATTTCGTCTTAGAATTTGCTTTCCGTTTGTGTTTTTCAAGTCTACTTTTGTCATGGAGCCGCACTTTGTCCTTCCGAGCATTATTTTTCTTTTACTGACCTCGATGTTAACGCTACAAACCCAACAGTATATACTTCTGTTCTGTACATGATGTTAAACCGGGAGCAACAACCGGAGGATAACTTAATTTCACGTGCATGAAGTCCCCCCTCCTCAAAAGACATGGAGCCTCTGGATGAACCGTTCGTGCACTTGAATGTAAGGTTGTAGGTTTCTGTTGAGTTTTGTGTGATCGTTAAAACTTCCCTCAGTCTGACTGGCTCGTGTCAACTTTCACTGGTGTTTTATGCTTTATTTATTTACGTCAATGAGCCACGAAATACACAGCACAGTTTATTTACGTGGCAGGTCAGCATGAGTTGTAACTGCGCATTTTCCACAAATAAAGTGACGTGTATCATGTAATCTTACCTGTAAACTGAAGATCTGTAGACTATTTGTAACTTTAATCCACTCAAAAAGCAACCCACAGGCACGAAGAGGCTGAAGCTGTATCCACATTAACTCACAGTCTGCAGTTGGTTGAAGCAAAAACTATTTGATCCAAACTTGAGGGTAACCGTCTCTCCTTCGATCCAGGCAAAGCGCTAAAGTGTTTATTATATCCAGCGTGAACGTGGAGCTGCGTTCCCGTACGGATGCTGCCATGCGAGCTCGCTGCAAAATGTAGCTACTTATTGACGATCCGCAGCCAAAACGGGAAAAAGATCCCATCTTCTATAATCATCCTCGATCTTATGTCCATGAAAGCGTGTAAAAGGCTCCCGTTTTCCAGAGTGCGCGCTGTGCTCCGCTGACTTGATTCAAGGCTGCCGCTTACGGAGAAATCAAAAGTGAAACTTATGAAGTGCGCTGCACCACGTGACTAACAACTGTTCGCCTTACGCCTCTCGTTCATTTGTTTCCGTCCATCAAAACATCGGAATAAGTGTGTACATGTGCATCGATCGGAATAACAATCGGCATAACCCACCCCTCTCAATCGGAATGAAATTTGATCCGAATGGGTCCAATCGGATTAGAATATTCCGAATGACGTGTTTACATTTATGATTTTTATTCTGATCAGGCATTTAATCCGATTACATGTGCCCATATAAACATGGCTAGTGATCCTCTATTGTTGACCAGTGCTGTGTGAATAATGTATACGGTGTTTCCAGCAGAAGAGAGGCGAGATGTGAATGGAGCTGCTGTATATAGGTGCTGCGTGGAGTGTTGCACCTTGCTTTGTTTCTCTCCTCTGCTATGCTCTGTTGCTTCTGGCCTTTCCCCACACAATATTTCACACATGTAACACCACTGAAGATGCATCAAGATTGTGTGAGATTATACTGTACAGTTAGAACAATCAATTCATCTGCAGGTGGCAATGTTTTATTGTGTGTTGATCTAATTGATTGCAGTTTACGTTCATGAACCTGTGTGAACTGGAGACGAAATGATCACATGTAGAGAAACTTAAGCAGTTTTACACATAGCTTTTTTAGCTTCTATTAACCTTAACATCCCCATAAAATTCTTCATCATTTACTTTTTTCCCCTCTAAATATAATCATTTACATTCTTGTCATGTTTTTTAGTTCTACATAAAAAAAAAACATACTTAGAGTACATATAGTTTAGTATTTTTTATGATTGTTTAAGGAATAATATAACATGACAAATTTACAACATGCTTCAGTTAATAAATAAATTACATTCTTGTGGATGGCTGCAGTATAAGGTTATGAAGCTTCAAAATAGTCACATTTGAGCATGTACAGTACTCTTACCAAGCTCTATGTATGATGCCCATATTTGGTTGTAGCACTGCCCAGTCAAGTGTAAAACTATTGCTCATTGCCTTCTGTAGTGTCTAATAGTCCCAATTACTGCAGAGCGCAGGCTCAGAACCCCTCTGCGCCTCTGTTCGTCACACTGTCCATCGTAGTGTAGTTAATACACTTGTTTTTCTCCGCTAACCATAAACGTCATAGATAGAATAAGAGACGAATTCATGGCTAGTGCCCCTTCCCCAATAAAGCTGTTTGTCTTACCCTGAGGATCATAGTTTCAGGACAAGAAGGAACAAGGGAATGAAAGATGCTCTTTAAAGTTAGTTTTTACTGGTTGGTTGGTTGCAATGGGCTGATGAACACAAAAGAACAGCATGTAATCACAAACAAAAGTGATGTCTAGAGCAAACATCTACAGTAGATCATTTATGAGGTGTTAAATCTGAAGTTTGTTTATTAAAAAAAGTGCTAGGTTTGAACAACAGTTAAGATTCTTACTGACTGTGACACTTCAGAGGTTGTTACAGGAGCTGGAGGCTAAACAAGCAATCATGACTTAAAGCTATATACAAGCTTTGTATTGGAGTGGCTGTTCACAGAGGGAGAAGAAGAGCTATTATTCACACTGCCCCCCATATTCTTCACCTATTACTGCCATCTGTCTCCATTATAACAAATGACAGTCCAGCGAATACCCCGTTCTCTATGAATCTACTTAATGTACTTTTCTATTTTTTTTTTCTTCCAGGATCGAGACACCGTGCCCCTTCTGAGATGTGATGCTTCAGGATTTTACTTGGGCACTGAAACAACACAATTTGAGGTAAGGCTTCAAAGTATATATTGCCCCCTAACATGAAAACTGTTGACTCAGAAATGGTTATTATTTTGGACTAGACACACAATGCACCTGGAGTGTGTTGTTTTTGCAGACGTTGCCCAAGTATGTGTTTGTAGTATTTTAAACCGAGGTAGTGCGTGACCCATAGTCATCCCTAGAGAGCTTGACGACTCCATCTGGTGCCAGGGAGAGGTGTAATTGGCCTGACAAACGTGTGCTTGAAAACTGCTAATCCAATCAGAGCTGACCGACCGAACTTTTACACAATAACATGTAAATAACAGAAAAGTTGTGAGTTGTGAAAAATGTTTATGATGCTAATTTGACATTGTTGCTTGGCTTGAAAAGCAGGTAATAACAGTATTTAACGTGTTTTCTTTACCTAATTAAAAAAAGTAAAACAGGGAAACAGATTTTTTTTTTTTTTTTACAGTTCATCATATTAAGTTTTTAAGCTCTTTTCACAATTGTAATACTAACAACAACCAGCATGCTAACAGGTATCCGTCCTAGTTTGGTTAGGGTAAAATGTTTAATAGCAGATGACAAATAGCTCACAATGGTCCAATTTTTTCCGCTGTTTTTGCGGGGGCACTTACAATCTAGAAACAAGTCAACACGGAGCTTGTGCAAACTTTTTTTTATTTATTTAGTCCAACAACAAGTCAGTCAGTGTAACTAGCTTCTTATCTCTTATAAATATTCAACTCAAGCCGCTTGCCTCCTTTATTATTTTGATACAGGTCGCTGCATCTATTGCACCGCCCTCATTCACGTGACACGTTTGCACTCCCCTTGTGGAGAAAAATCTTGACACAACATGATGCGATCGTGGGAGAAATAATCACTGCAAAATGTCTGTGACTTGTACTGTTTTTGACGCATCTAAGATTTGCGAAAGATTTCAAGTCCCTCTGTGTGCAGCTGGCTTTAGAGCAGCTTTTACTACATACATGTACAAAACTGTTTTATTTTCATGAAAAAAACAGCATAGTCTCTTTAGAAAACTTATTACATCCAATTATAATGATGATGTTGATGATGCGCGTCCTAACAACCAGTTCCATGGTCCATTGTCAATACATTGCTTTTTCATTATCTTATACAATACACTGGACAAGAGACAGCTGTTCTTTCCAGTCCTCTTTCTTTCTGTAGCTTCAAGGCATCAGCGTATGTTTAACTGCAACGCCAGACCTTCCTCTGCCCATGAAGCCATTCACCACAACTTATTTACAGTGTATTTACAAGCTGAGGCGGGCCTGTAAAATGTTGGATTTACGAGAGCCTTTTTAATTAGAAATGGCCTACTGTCTCCTAGAGTCGGGCTGATGAATTGCACTTTGAGATTATTGACGGCAGATGAGGGTGCTGTTTTCATGCTATTGACAGCTATAGTGAGCTTCTTGTGTCTGACACGACTGTCTGGAAATTATGTGCAGTCTTTTCTCATGAAAATCTGGACATTCTTTCATTAAACTAATAAAAGTTGTACTACCCTGTGTATTTATGTTGTCTAGACTTAATGTTTACATAGAAATAAAAAAAAAAACTAATTTCAAAGACATCACAATCTATAAATATATAGTAATAATTGTTTTATATTTGTTATAAGTTTACACATTTGATTTGATGACATGCAATTATGCTAAGAAAGTCTGTATTGAACATTTTAAAGGGTTTATCATGTTTTTTTCTTTCAACAGATTTAATGTTACTATTTTATCTCTGTATATCTGTGGCAGTGATCTTAGACAGTACAGACCAAAAGTTTGGACACACTTTCTCATTCAAAAAGTTTTCTTTATTTTCATGACTATGAACAATATAGATTCATGGTCATTCATGATTTAGGCATCTAAACCATGAATGACCAGGAAGGAGAGTGATGGGTGCTGCGCCAGATGAGCTGGCCTCCACAGTCACCAGACTTGAACTCAATCGAGATGGTTTGGGGTGAGCTGGACCGCAGTGTGAAGGCAAAAGGGTCCAGTGCTAAGCATCTCTGGAACTCCTTCCAGACTGGTGGAAGAGCATTTGAGGTGACTACCTCTTGAAGCTCATCAAGAGAATGCCAATGTGAGCAAAGCAGTAATCAAAGCAGAAGGTGGCTTCTTTGAAGAACTTAGAATATGACATATTTTCAGTTGTTTCACATTTTTTGGCTGTGTACTATACTTCCACATGTGTTAATTCATAGGTTTGGATGCCTTCAGTGTGAATCTACAATGTCCATAGTCATGAAATGAGAATGAATGATAATGTGTGTCCAAACATTTGGTCTGTATTGTATATGTCCATGGAGGCAACCTTTAACCCAGAATAATACTGACAGTGACATCTAAAATATCAGACTGGTGAGAAAAATACACTCTAAAAAATCCTGACTTGGCCTAACGTAAAAAATTGAGGCAACCGTCTGCGCTCACCTTTTTACGTTGTATCAATTAGATTGGAACTGGGTCAAATCAACTGCTTTTTTTATCTTAGGACAACTTGATTTTTTCTTTTATGAAGTCACAGTAACTATTTGC